>CM062810.1:110639815-111124758 GCA_031772625.1 Pinus tabuliformis | reverse complement strand
TTCTACTTCAACATCGTAAGATCTGTATTGAAATGCATGATTCTTTCTTAAAAGTCCTCTACTAAAATTCTCGTGCCGTGCAAAATGTCTTTATATTTGATTGCGCCGGATGCTCCATGAGCACAATTTCACACTTTCGGCATGCTTCCAGAGAAACCAAGAGAGTTATTGTCAAAAATGATTTTCTAATACCTTTCCATAACCTGGATTGCACCCAGGTCAGTCATGTGGGTCTCTAGAAGGAAATTCACAAATTTGCCCAAATCTGCAATAATTTCCAACTACCAAATTCCGCCTCTATTTCCATGCAGAAGAAGGCGAATGAAGAAAATCTGGCACATGGTTTTGGTCCCAGTATAGCCAATTTACTAACCCTAAAATAGTTTTCTAAAATTCCTTACGGTTTGGGAGATATGTGGAGTTCTCTGAGGCCAATTTATATAAAATATCCAGATTTGTACTTAACAGTCAAATTCAGATTTGCCTATTTTTATGCCACAGTTACGGTTTGATAAGTTCTTGTCCTCCATCCCTGCATTGATCAACATCAACATCAACCATTAGCTATTTGAAGGCCATCTAGATAACTCAAACATGGCATGAATTTGTTTGTAATTAATCTACATCATGTATAAAAGCAGAGTAGCAAGCATACAAAAGGAGGCATCTCTCAAACATGGAAGTAATTGCTATGTATTTCATGACTTGTTTTTAATTGAAGATATTGAAAATGCTCTTGCTCTAAATTTTGATTGAATGTGTTGATGGAGTGTTGATGTTAATTGATTGATTGTGTTCGGAATCTTCTCGTCACTGTAAGTTCATCGGCCCCCAGGTGCGGTTGGGCCCACCCATCTGGGTTTGCTTTGTATTTTGCATGTACAGTGTAACTATTAGATCAGTTACAGTTAGTTTCCCTTTTCACTACAAGTTAGTTCTGATTGAATTGCTTTGTTTGACTGTTTAAGAGCATGCAGATGCATTGAATATTTGAGAAACTCCTTTTATTTCCACAGTTTGCAATCAAATTCCTATGTGATATTTTGTGCTTTCCGAACAGAGCTGTGCTCAAAACCTCACCATCATCTTGATTTACAGTTATCATAAATGTGTAATAGAGTTGTTTGATGAGTGAAACGAATTCCTTTACATATGTTTAGTGCCAAAATAACTTTGGATCTGTCCAGCAATCAAGAATGAATGAGATTCAAATTGATTAAAATAGGACTATTTTATTCACCAAATTGGCCTCTATTTCCTCAAAAGACTTGGATTGAATTGATTCTCTGATTGAATCATTATCATTTTGTAGGAAATACAATATAGGGAACCGCTTCATTATTTTCTAAACGCTGTAAATTATTTGGTTTTAAACGAATTGGGTTGATAATCACAACATATATACATTACTTGCACAGATGTTGAATGGTTTACCATCGCTATTGTCTTGCTTCATTCAAACAAATAGACTCTTGGATTAATGCATTGTGGATTGAAAGTAGAACACCACAAGACGTTTGTGTAATTAGTTGTCAAATACAAACTCTTTAGTTCGATACATGCCTTCCCATGTTCGTGTAATGACTGATTTCACTAGTTTGATTTGGACAAATGCTCTCCCCTGTTCTGTGCAATAATCGATCCCATTTGGATGATTGATATGCCTTGTTTCATAAGGTTTTGATTACCTAATTCATAGATAAACCATAGATTTGATTTCACAGTAGCAAATTGGTTTTGAATAAGGATGTTTACAAGCAAAAAGTGGTGTGATTACAAAAGTGATTCAAGTAGAGTTTCTTAGAAATTGTTTGATTGAATTGCTAGGTGCTGAATGGGCTAAGTGTTTGAGTTTCTTTCATCAATTAAGACCTGTAGGTTACTTGATTGCGAGTATAACAAATATTTAGTGAGTGATAGAGTAGAATAGAGTGATTGCTCCAGATCAATATTCAACTTTCGAATCTTTGTTAATAGGGTAACAAACCATTAGGTACAAATCGATTGTTTGATTGAGTTGCTATCGATATAGATTGCTTCTTTGCTTAAAAATTGAATTGTTATAGATTTCTTATTTGCTTTAGGAGTGAATTGTTATTTGTGTAGATTGCTTAAGGGTCAAATGGTTATTAGTACAGATTTGTATGCTTGCTTAAGGATTGAATTTCCATCATTACGGATTGCTTACTGAGTGATCATTAAATTGTTATTACAAATAGAAGATCTGGTACCAGCATTTGAGGGTTTTATTGAGTAAGTTTTGTGTGAGTGGAAGTCCATTTTTATCACTTGAGATTCATAGTTCAGTAGTTTGTTGGGTTTAGATTTGAAGGCAGAGTTCGTAAAGATTTCTAAAATCTCTAGGTTAAATTTGACTGTTGAGTCTTCTTGTGCTAAGTAGATGTTTGATTTATTTTAAGTTTGCAAGCATTAGTATATATTACCCAGATGATCATCATAAGGAAACGCTAAAAATATGACCTAGAACTGAATGAATGAAGCACAATACCACTCGTGTTTACAAGATCGGATTGACAATTAATATTAATAGATTTAATTCTCCAATTTAATCTCTCACCATTTTGGTGCAGCCATTGCCGGTGAAGTTGTCATTTCTTCTTCAGATAACCATTATTATCTGAGTTTCAAGATCTTGCAGGATTTTCAGAGGGTGAAGAGACTACGGTAAGACGTGAGTGAAGAGCCACGTATCCACTTTTGTTGGAGTTGCTGCAAAGTTTGACCGATCACTGCTTGTTCTTGAGTTTCTATTTCCTTTATCTTTATGCATAGAAGAAGAAGTAGTTTGATTTCATTTCTGCATTTCATGTAGTTTGCGAAAGTTTGTAAATCTCATAGACTTAGTAAGACACATCTACAGGAACCGTAGCTAAGCCTCATAAGAAACATAGGCCTTAGAATAGTCTGAAACATTCTGTGAGATATTTAGTTTCAGAAATGTTTTGCTTTTAATAGATTAAATAGTATTCTGATTCGCTCTCAAGTGTGGTGAGTTTCATTTCAGTCAATATAGATTTTAAATTCATCTTCATATTCCAATCTTTAACGTTATATCATTTTTGGGTGTTGTAAAAACTCTCGTTACTACTATGTGTGTGGAGACAGGGATTATCAATCAACCAGATGGACTTGAAGACGATAAATATGAAGGACCTCTCACAAGCCCTAGTAATTGCTGGGATCTTGACCTCTCCCTCTCATGAAGAGAACTTCTTGACAATAGTCAAGAAATTGTCCATTTCTCCACCACCACAAGAGGATTTGGAAGTCTCTTTTGATTTGCCTGACCAGTCATCTAAGGAGATGAATGAAGCATGCACTATAATCAATGGTGAACATCCACTGGAATCTAAGATCGAGGAGTTCTTGACATGTCTATTAGTAGAGCCAGAATGTAATCAAGAGACTACTCACCCTACGGAGAACAATCAACATGACATGGAAGAAGAGGGTGAGAAGCACGGGCCAAATCAATAAATGGACCAAGAATACCATGATTACATCGAACATTGGTTTTGAACAGAAACTCAAATGAGGCAGTATTTTACTCTTCTAAAACTATTGTTTTCATATCAAGTACATTTTTTGGCTTTTCTTGGTCATGTACACTTCCAAGTTTATATGTTAAATCTGAGCATGAATATCTATTTGTACCTTCTCCACACATGGCTTCATTGCAAAGTACTCCTTCACTTGAAGGATTTTATCTCCCTTTCTTCAGCAGAATAGGAAAGTTTGTATTGTAAATAAATAAATGAAATTAGTAAAGAGAAAATAAGTCCTTTCGTGAAAACCAACTTGTCTAGCACAACTGGGCAGGGACTTTGTGTTATAGGGAAAAGTGTCTACACAGAACTGCTTATCCCACTAAGGTACGGTAGCTACCTTAGAAACAAACAAAGTAAAGCTACTTTCGTTTTTCCTTTATGAAATATAGATGAGAGAAGAACAAAGAAGACCAACCTATGTCTTGCACTTATCTCCTAGTTCGTTTCCTCTCTCTCTTGATAGTCTTTTGCTACTTGCTCCCTTGTACGCCCAACTTCACAGAGTACTTGTAGGATCACAGTAGCATAACACTATACAAGAATATGGATCTATAATCATAAACAATATAGGATCAGATGTAAATTGACCATACAAATGCATAAAACATAAATGACACAAGAGTATGGAGGAAAACTTGAATAGCTTTTATTGATAATCAAGGAAGGGCTAAGGGAATTACAACCAGTTGTTCTGACCCAGCATCATCCTCTCAGCAAGTAAGCCCTTCTTCACTTCATACAAAGCTTAGATCACCCAACACTATGATGTTGTCTCAAGAAAGAAACAACAATTCCTTACAAGATGCAAAATTCCAGCCTCTGGATCTCTGGGATGAGGGATCCATATATAGATATCTGTAAGGGAGATGAGTTAGCTTGTGATTTGATTAGTGTCTTCCCTCTGATAGTTCTTGCTTCCACTTGGAGATTGGTGATCTCTTGCTCATCCTTGGTCGAATTCAGAGAGTCATGTGTCACAGGAGAAGTTTCTGGAAGATTCCATGCCTCTCCACCTCGCGGATTGATACTGCCATTAGTCACCTCTCACCCATCGCACCCCATAGAAGGGTGTTTTGAAATGCAACGCACTCACAGAGTGTACTTAGGTGAGATGCAACGCACTTTGCCTATGGAGCAGCTGAAATTATCCTGTTTTGACCAGTTTTGAGCAGCTTTTCATGGAGAACTTCTGGGAGAAGCTGTAATCAGTTGACCTTGTTCCTTTAGGGGTTAGAACAACACTTTTAGGGACTTAGGAGCCCTTGGTTTATGGACATTTCATGCTTGGGGTTGCAGTACCCAAAAATGTCTATAACAGTTGCCCCCTAAAGCATGAGTTCGTTAATCTTTTGATGTCGGGTGAAATGCTTTATTAGGAGGATCCGAAGTTCTTTCAAGCTTGGAGGAGACCTGTAATAAGATACAATATAATACGTTATCTTCATAATATTTTCATGATCTAGCTGAGGCGGGCATTCGCATGCTTAGCTTTATAAACTCATTTTCATGTACATAGGACAGACACTCGTCTGAGTGTAGACTGATGATTCTGGCAGAGCCATCATCCCTTTGATTGGATGATTATCTGTGCAGCAATGATGTACATTTGATGTCTTTATTTTCCTGAATATATCGCAGCCCGGATGGATGAAACTAGATCCAGGGTCTTCAATCTCGTTCGATCTTCACTCGAAGTACAAGTCTATCCATGTGAGAGATGTTCTGGAGTCGAACATGGAAAGACATCGCCTGATTACCAGCCAATGATGTAAGCTGTTAATAGGCGCGAGAGCAATCACCGATAATGATAATGACCCTCAAGGTACTGCAGTACAATTCACGTGTTGTGAATAAAGGACTTGGCATCGAACACCACGCAAAATCTTTCGGTCGAAGGCCATTGATGTAAACCTGTTGCTGGAAGTGAGAAACTTGCCATTGAGGCATGCAAGCTTCAAAGTACTGAATGGGGTGTTCCTAGATCGACTTCTTGGATAATGAGCTGATGTCGACAAGAAGCGATCCGTCACAGGAGGGCCTTAATGAATCCCACATCAATGACACGGAACGGAGCAAATGATTTTAATGGAGGTTAAAACGATCTGATGACATAAGGTTTAGGGTGGTGGTCATGAAAGAATGGAGTGTAAATGTATTGTAGCGGGTGAGACAGAGGTGAATTCTCTGAATGACTTCTCTTGAACATATCGGCGACACTGACGTGATGGATTGGTAGCATTAACCCCAAATGTGGATGGTGTGATGGGACCATGGTGATGTGACCGGTGAATGAAACAACCCAACCTGACTTGAATGCAGAGTGAAAGTGTCATGTTCAAGAGCGACTTGCTGCCAACAAAGTTTCTTCAAGTTTTCTTCCCAATTTTTCCCCAGTCATTGCTGACCAATACCTCTTTATTTTTGTCAAGCTTGAGGAGGATAACATATGCTTGTTCTATAATTTTCCCTTCGGACAAACCCATCGCTATGTTTTAACAAGCCTAGCGATAGTGAAACTCGTTCTTGTCTGTTATGGACAAGTTTGTTGCTATTCAGTTTTAACGAGTTTAACGACAAAGATAACTCGGTCCTTTTCAATTTTAGAGAGTCTGAAAAGGGACGTAAAGGAAACTCCAAAATTCCTTTTTCGTCATCTAATCCCTTAAGTCTGAGAAAGTATAAAACAATATAGAAGGGATGAATTTTCGATAGTTTTAACGAGCCGAACAAAACAAGCACTCGATCTTTTTGTGTAATAATCCCTCATGTCCAAAAAGATTAAAATCTAAAGGAGGGATAGCACTAACGGTCCCTTTAACGAGCTGGAGAGGCCAATGGCTAGGCAATATTTTCATATTTTACGAGTCACTTGAAAAGAGCTTAAAGGAGACTCGTCTTTTGAGGAACGAGTGATAAAATTTGGTAGCAGCTAATTCTAGGTAAGGTTTGGAATTTTCCAATCACGGTAGTGTTACAAGGATGGCCAGTGGGATCACTCTTCACAGCTGTTCCTCAAAAGGGGTAAACAATAAAATGGAGGTGAATGATCGGCCAATATAGAGTGGAGGTAATGATGAGAACACGACCAAGGCTTTAAAGGCTGAAGTACTACATTCACGATGGTTATTTACCGAGAAATAGTTCATTTTTTAATGAGCTTAAACGCGGGCAGAAACATTTGCTCATGAATTATGTTTATTTTTTAACAAGCTTGAGCTATGTGCTAAAATTGCTCGGTACAACGGTCATTTCTTGACTTTACCATAAATAGCTTTGTTCTTTCAAAGATTGTACTGCATCTTCAATTGCTTCATCAAACTAGTTAGAAATGAACAATATATGTTTGAAAAATGAGTTAGAACACTAATATTTTACTCGAACTACGTGAAAATTAATGTAAAAGTGCTTTTACATCTCATTTTACCATTTCATTTGAACTTTGGTTTGTTGGAGTTTTGGAGGTGCTTTTCCCCCTTTGATTTTCTTCAGTTGATTCCGGGAGATTCTGTGGACGATTCTAGGCACCGTCTGGACCAGGTAGGAGCTAAACCTGAGCTCTTTCATTTCATGCTTTCCATTTTACATTCTAAGCTTGATTCCTTGTTATTCAGAGCCTTTGAGGTTTGAAAAACTCGCCTTGGCTTCAGCGCACCTCTTGTGAATTGAAAGGTGCATTGGATGTTAGCCTGTCTACTGGCTAACTGACATGTAACGCACCGAGAATACTATTGTAGGTGCGATGGGCGCAAGGAAGGAAGTTTATGCATAGTTTTTGATGGAAATTTTGCCTGTCTCTTACCAAAATCAGGATCTAACTCTTCTCTTGTTTGTTTTCAGAGATTTTTGGAGCAATATGACTATTACATGGCGAGAACGTGAGCATGAAGAAGAGGACATGCTTGCTTTACATGATCCGGTTACAGTAAACACACTGTGGAACTGTGGCTTACTGAAGTTTTTCCGCATTTCTAGCATGAGACAACAAATCAACTTGCTGCAGTATTTGCTCTATGCTTGGGATCCTACTAGCCAGGTGTTCCAGATTAGGGGCAAATCCATCCCCTTGACTGTAGTGGACATATATTTCTTGACTGGCTTGTCAAGGCGGGGTGCCCCCATCCATTTATCAGGTTCGGCCTGAGGAGGTGAATCTGTGAGAGATTATGTTCGCCGGTATTGCAGAGAGGGGTCTCAGCCGATTAAAGACGGTAATATCATCATCCGTGATGTCACTGACAGGTCCCTCAGGACTATTCTGTTCACTTTTTTTAGGATGGCTGGTGGTGCGGCTCTTCATGTAGCCAACCGATCTTATATGCAATATGCCTTGGAATGTCTCCAACCGAAGGTGTTCAACTGGTGCAACGCAGTACTTCTTGTGATGAAAGAACAGGTGAACAAGGTGAAGAGTGGGAGGTTGAAGAACTTTGGGTATGGTTCTATCTTGACCGCCTTTGCCTTGGAAAAGATACCACTCATGCAGCCACAGTATATTGCACTCGATTTACCTTCACCGACTGAACCACGTATGCAGAGATGGGTCGACCATATGTCTAGGCATGATGGTCAGACCCAGATTTCTTTTTATGATACCTTCTTCAGGTGGTTCGATCGTCAGGAGATGGTTTATTCCGAGTATCCATATGCTGGTATGGACTTCCGGGGTGACCCAGATTTAGTACTGCCGGCTGGCGAACAGTGGGGTGCCATTGGTAAATTCTTTGACCATATTCCTGTTTATCGTTTTTCTTTTATAATGTAATTGTGTTTTATTCTATCAAAACTAATCAAACTCATGTGTTCATGCAGATGTCGGTCCCGTCCGGCCAGTAGTACGCCTGAGAGTGCCAATTGCCGCCCCAACAGGAGAGGCTGTTGGAAGGGTTATCCTGCGTGACCTCGATGTGGCTGAGACTCTCACAGCATTACAGGACGAGGTCGAGGGCCTCACTCTCAATATTCCAGATGTGAGGACTGACGAGCTGCCCTTGAGGTTGCAGTGGCATACTATTGGTGTGCCAAGATGATGGACTCGGCTCTTATGCATGATCGCACAGGCTGTGACTTGCTATCACGAGCACCATTAGACCAGGGTGCCCCCTAGCGTTTTTATTTTTGGGTCATTTGACCAATTTTGTCTTGGTTACAGAACATTATGTGTAAACCATAAACAATTATATATATATTTTTGATTTTCGAAGTTTTATTTCGGTTAAGTTACATGATCCAAATGCAAATATTGATGGTATGCTTCTTTTTATAAATGTTGCAAATGTCTATCTAACACATAATTTGCCAATGAGTTAGTTAACGTGTTTAAGCTTATAGAAATATGCTAAGATTTAATAAAATCAAATTGCCTTTCCAAAATCTTAACCCTTAGGAACATGCGATAAATAGCTGGATTTTGGACAGACTAGATACCAGTGAGTTGTAGTATGACGAGTTGTGAGTCTAGCCTGACAATCAGTCGGCGTATACCATGTGTGATGGTATCAGAGAGAAATCCTATCAACACGCTATATTCAGCGATGTTATTCGTTGATCGACCAATACATACCCCTCTGAAACTTACTAACTCGTCGCTTCGATCAAAAATGGCCCAGGCCGCGGAAGATAGGTTCCGCGAACTACGACTCGCTCCGTCGGCATATCCAACACATGACTCCAATAGGTTTGACATCTGCAATAAATGTAAAAAGTGGCTTACTTGACCAAAACAAATACTTTAGCGAAAAAAAAAACATAACAAAAGCATATAGGCTTGTATACTGAATCACGCATAGTAGCGCTTGAGGTACAACCCGTTACGAGGTTTTGCCAGTGGAATCCCGTCATAATCCATTAACTCGTAGGCTCCTTTTGCTAACACTCACTTAACAACATAGGGGCCATCCAGAAAGACTTGAATTTACCTGCCCCCAATTTATCGGATTCTTGGTCATAAAGCAAGACCAAGTCACCTTCTGAGAAGACACGGGGTTTGACATTCTTGTCGAACTGCGCCTTGACTCGTTTCTTATGGGCTTCGTTAGCCAAAACGACATCACGACAGGTTTCATCCAATTGGATTAGTTCCAAGCAACGAGCCTCCTCTTCTGAAGTCCCGGGGAGAAGGTCAATTGCGAGTTTGAGGGATGAGATTTTACACTGGATTGGTAAGACTGCTTCTAGGCCATATACCAGTTGGAAAGGTGTAAACCCGGTTGCATTCCTTACCGATGTTCGGTAATCCCACAAGGCTGAGTACAGGATTAGGTGCCAACTTCTTTTTTGAACTCCAATCATCCTTTGCAGCATGTGCTTCAGGACTTTGTTGATTGCTTCAACCTGTCCGTTGGCTTGCGGGTAATATGGAGTAGATCTGTCGTGAGACAACCCTAATTTGGCAGCTAATTCGAACATCATGTGATTGCGAAAATGTGATCCATGATCTGTGACTATAGCTTGTGGGACGCCGAATCTGGTGACTACATGATTGTATACCTCCAAATCTTAAAAATGACGCAGCTAGGGCTATCAGAAAACTTTTCGTCTGAAACAAAAGGGGTTCCTCACTAGAACATATCCTCCTAACACAATAGAGCAGTCCTCTCAGCCCAAAAGTAGTCAGAAACAATAGATCTAGGAAACAATAGTTAGATGCAGTTGTACCAGCTTTAGATTTGGATCACCAATGGATGTGACCCTCAAATAACTCTGATACCATGTAGGAATTTACATGGTAAGTTCCTCAGACATAACACCAAAGGACACCGCTCACAAACAGATCACAGATCAATACACTATTCTTGACGTGGTTAAAACCCTCAAAGAGGGAAACAACCCACGACCTAAGCCAATGCGGCCACTTCAGGAAATTTGTTAATAAAAGAATGAAAATTTGCATAAGCTTCTCTCATGAACGGTTACCCTAAAAATGACCCTCCATGCTCTTTAAATAGAGATCATGGACCAATCAGGTTTTAAGCCACAGATCAAGTTTTGGTAATACCGTGGAGAGAATGAATTGTCGGATCACTTCATGTCTAGAACATATCGTGACTGCTGGATTGTAAGTTACAAAAGTACATAATAAAGAAACACACTTTTCCTAACTCTACACTAGACCAAGTTATACTTAACTATTTCCTATGTTTCGAAATATCCTAACATTCGTCATGGGTTTAATCATAAATGACTTTAAAAAATTGGTTTATTAAATAATTTCTTATAGTGAGAGAAATTGTACTATGGTTAAATTGGCCCTTCATGGTGTACTTTGATCCATCTAGTAAATTATGGCTAGATGATTAATTTTTGGTGATAACATACTTGGTATATGTGTATAAATTACAGGCCATTGAACAAAATCGTGCTCAAGAATAGACAGCCCCTACCTAGGATAGATGACTTTTTGGATTAGGTGCAACAAGCACAATACTTCACCAAGTTGGACTTGACGCCTCGATATCACCAGGTTCGAGTTAAAGAAGAAGACACCTTGAAAACCGCCCCCAAAACCAGGAAAGGTTTGTATGAGTGCGTAGTCAGGCCATTTGGTCTATGTAATGCACCAACTACATTTATGAGATTAATGAATGATGTACTATTCCATTTTATAAATTCATTTGTTATTCTCTATTTGGATGATATACTAGTATATAGTGCTACTTGGGAGGAGTGTATGTCACATTTGATGCAGAAGTTGGAAACATTGAAGAAACACAAACTACTAGCAAATTTCAAGAAGTGCGAGTTTGCATATCAATCATTGGTGTATATGGGGTATGTGATCGATGGAGGAGACCTGAAGATAGATCCTTACAAAATGGAGGCCATCATGAAATGGCTAGTGCCTACTAATGTTTTTGAGGTCAAGAGTTTCATTTGGGTAGCAGAATACTTGAGGAAGTTCATAGCCTCATTTTAAGTGGTAACAACATTGCTCCATGCCATAACAATAAGTGGAAAGAGTTTCCATTGGGGAAAATGTGAGCAAAGGGATTTTATAGAGCTAAAGAAGACGATCACCCAAGCACTAGTTTAGATGTTACCAAACTTACAGAAACCCTTTGAAGTGGAAATAGATGCGAGTGGGTATGCTATGGGAGTTGTCTTGATGGAGGGAGCAAAGCCTTTTTTCTATCATTCTAAAGTATTTCATGGGGCAGTCCTTAACTAGCCTACCTGTGACAAGGAGATCTATGCCATTGTGCAAGATGTGAAGAAGTAGAAGCACTATCTGATGGGAAAGGAGACAAGAATCCACACATACCACTAGTCATTACTGTACTTGTAGGCCAAGAGTAAGCTACAACATACCAGGAATTACAAGTGGATGGAGTTCTTATAGCAGTTTCATTTGGTGATCAAGTATAAGAAGGTAAGCACAAACAAGTTGGCCAGTATGCTTTCACAACCACCCACATCAAATATCACATATTTGGTGACTCTTATGCACATAGAGTCATTCACCTAAGATGCATACAAAGAGGCATATTGAGAAGATGATGACTTCAAGGAGGTGTATCAGTAGTTGTAGAGTCAGATTCATGTGCATGAGGGTGATATCACGGTTGACTGCCATCTTCAAGATGGGTTACTCTACAAGCCGGATAAGCTATGTGTTCCTAAAGGTGAGGGATTGTCGCTGATCAAAGAGGCTCACACATCCAAGGTTGCAAGGAACTTTGGTGTAGAGAAAATCATGGCTAACTTGTAGATTCATGTGTATTGGCCAAAGATGCAAGAGCATGTAGCTAGGTTCATAAGAGGATGCATGATTTTTTTTACGAGTAAGCCTAGCAATAGAAAACATGGCCTATACCATCCCTTACCTATACCTACTCATCCTTGGGAAGAATGTACATGGACTTTGTGGGAGGTTTATCGACAACTAGGAAGGGAATTGACTACTTGTTCGTTGTAGCTTATATATTCAACAAGATGTGTGTTCTGTTGCCCTTTAAAAACACGACCAATGGACAAGAAGAAGTAAACTTATTCTTTGGATAGGTCTAGTTGCACTTTCGGATACCAAAGAGCATCATTTTAGACAGGGATACAATATTTATCAATGCATTCTAGACTACAATGTGGGACAAGATGGACACAAAGTTGAAGGTATTTAAAGAATTCCATCCACAAAAAGATGGGTTGATGGAAGTAGTCAATAGGAATTTGTTGCAACTTCTGAGGGGATACAACCATAAACATCCAAAGATCTAGGATGAAAATCTAGTATATATACAACATTGCTACAACAAAGTTGTCCACAATTCGATAGGAAAGTCCCCATTTGAGACTTGTTTTGGATATTTTCCACCTTCACCTATGGATATTTCATATGGGAAACAAGGAGGAGTGAGGTAAGATCTTAGAGGAGATGCTTTTAGGGATGAAAAATTTAGAGTGAAGATCAAGCAGATCCATCTATAGGTACAAGAAGCACAACAAAAGTTATAGGAGAAGTATAAGTCCAAGAATGATCAACACAAAATGAATTCGAGATGGGAGACAAAGTATGGTTACAGTTGAATAAGGAGAGGTTTTAGGGGCCTAGTAAGAAAATCAAGGCACTGAGGTATGGCCTTTTTAAGATACTGGAAAATGTGGATGATAATTCCTATCAACTAAGTTTACCACCATATATGCACATTTTCTCAGTTGTGAGTGTAGATAATTTGAAACTCCATGAGCCTTCTACGCTAGATCAGTTAGAGAAACAAGTTCTACATTCTGTGGAGAATTTCGCACCAGATGCTCAACTAGAGTTCACAGAAGATACAATTTTACAAAAGAGGTCTAGAAATACAAGACCGGGGCAACCTGACCTTTGGAAGATTAGATTGAAGGGACAACTTCCAAGAAAAGATAAATGATACATCAGAGAGAAGGCGGAGGAAATATTTCCTCATGTCATTCAGTAGAACCTTTTTGGGAGCAAAAGCCTTCCAAAATGGGGAGATGTGATTCGGATTGGATTCTTATATTTTTTTTCATCTATGTCAATGCATTTGGAGTGGAAAAATTGGAGGAATGATACTAGAGGATTGTTTTTACTAGTGGTTCCCAGTTTGGAAAAATAGGGTCTGAAACCTTCTAGAAGCATTTTAAGGCATCAAAGGATGCTTTTTGGGGGTAAAACTTTGCCACTTTGGTGTTGCACAATTTAATTTTATTCTATACACAACAATTTTTCCAACGATGCAAGAAGCATATCAATCATAGCTTGTATGCAAAATTTATGCCGCTCAGAAATTAACCTTCTTGTTTTCACACATATAGTTCAGAAGGATGCCATGTCAACACCCATTATTCATGGAAAATGGGCTATCCATGTGATTATGATGTAAAATACTCTAGAAAAATCTATATTGTAACTCTACTTAAGAATTGATGTAGTCAAAATTAACCACTAGTAGGCTATCGTACTATGTTATAACCATGCCTTTAGGAGGAAGAGGTATTCCATTTCTTTCGAGAGAATTTTGTTCCATATCAGAGAAACGATAGCCATGAGAAATATGAGATAGAGAACACAGAGAGGATATGTGTATTGTAGCATCCCACAGGCCACAAACATTACTTCTTTGTACATGCAGCAATATTTCCAAACAGAGAAAAAGAGCAAAGCAGCCTAACCTTCCAGCTGGGTTTTCTCCCGAAAGGGTTTCCTAGAGAGCATATCTTATCCCTTATGTGTGTGAGTGAGATTATTTTTTCATTCTCTATTTTTCTTCATAAATTCCACTTGCATGCATGCACTAATTACAATTAATTATAGATCTTAAATTTCAATAAAACTGTAATAGTGTAGAATCTCATATTTTTAATATAATATTATCAGATCTATTTTGATGAACTGTCTAGTGGAATATCCATGGCAGTTTCATTATCAAACATGCCTCTAAGCTTCAAATAAGCTTTATCGTAAAAAATAGACTAATTTCTACTGACTCTATAATAATACCTCTCGTTCCCATGTCATCTCTTCTATTGGTAGCTTCTTCATTTTTATGGTCTAGTCAAAAATTGTTGGGTTACTTGGCTACTTAATACTCATTTCAAGGATTGTTTCTACTTTTAGTATGATTTTCCCTTCTTCATTCGTCTTTGGCACACTTCTCGGCTGCAAATGAATATCATGGTCATGATCTTGATAAGGTGGAAGAGCCTCAGGCATTAATCCAAATACCTTGACATGAAGGTTGACAACTTTATGAGTATCCCTTAACATAGATTATATTTACAATTGAACATTTAATGAATGTAATTATGCCATTACACCTTGTGTAGCAATTAATGTGTAGATTCAATATTTCTCATGAAATTTGCTAAATCACAAGACTTGAAGCTACTTTATTGATCTGTGGAAGTTTATTCACCATCTAAAATAAGAATCATAGAAATTAAAAATGAAACATCATGCATGCACAAAGATTTATCTATGGGAAAGAAACTGCTCAAAACTACTTACTATCTATATTGCATTAATCAGAGAATAGTGAAGAAATACAATGCTTTCTCAAGCTAGAGAACACCCTGCAAGTGTATAGTTTAGCCCCCTTCCTAATAGACTAAACTAGCCAACACTTAGCCAGTTTCAAGCCTTCCCAATCTCTTATTTCCTTGGGTTGTTCCCTTTGGAAATTGCCCCTATTTTTTAAGAATTTAACACTTTGGAATTGCGCAATAACCTTAGGTCATTCTTTGACTGCATGCACCACCTGTACACATTGGAATATACTACAACTGATAGTACACTGCATTGGAATCTCCATCTCAACTAGGTAACTCGAAATCTCTGCATGCGACAATTATTTTGGGTTGATTGATCAGTCAACTACTTGATCACTGAGTGTTGTTGAAATTCCACTTCCACAACTTGACCTCCACTAGTTCTTCTAACTATTAGAACAAGTTAAATTGACAATAACTCAAATTAACTGAAATAGATTTCTACAAATTAGCAATCAATCATGTAGCACTGAACTCAAGCTTCCCCAGCTCGAATTAACTGAGTTAACTGAGTGAAAATTTCCATGTTACCTCAGTTAACTAACTCCAAGTATTCTACTGAAATAAAAATTCGAATTTTAATCTAGTTTGACCAAGGAAAAGTCAAAACTATATTTTCTTGCTGCATTTTCAACACCTTGGTGCCCATTTTTGAGTAATTTTGTCATTTCATTAGAGCTTATCACTTTAGAGGGTTTCGTTTGGATACCTATAAGCTCAATTTCCTTTCCTCCCAAAGTAATTATTATGTAGAGATATTGAAAATTAAATGTTAAAAATTAATCATATTAATTTACATAATATATGACAATTGATATACTCAATTGATCTAGGAAATTTTGGAGCTAGTTACTCTTCTAGTCATTTTGGTGAATGCTTCAATGCCTTTTTAATTCTTGTACAATATCACATGGTGCTCATTCATAAATGCTACCAAGTCTCTTTCGTTTCATGTTTTACATGTTTTACGGAAGTTTAAACTTTAGTTTTCTATATTAATTCATTGTTGACCTTTTGTGTCGGTCATCCCCCAATCAGTTATACCTCATGATTTCTTCCATTCGCATAATTTCTCAGTCTAGTGGATGATCATTGATGTGGTATACATTAAGGCCCTCCTTAGATGGATCTTCCCCTCGGTTGATACGGGTATTCATGGTAACAAGTTGGAATGTTGAACTACATTTTCTCTACTTGATAAAGGGTGGGAAAATTGTGCTACAACAGATGCCCCATAGTGCATGAGGTCAAAAAGGAAACTCATGGCTGGAATGCATTACAACAACATAATAAAAATTTGATCATGGATTCAATATTAAATGACTATATCAAATTCATACTGATAACCAAGACTATGTTAGAAAATGATCATCCTCGAGGTTTGAAAACCCATGCTCAACATAAAGAGAAACTAAACATGTCCACCAACCATACACTACGAATTTATGACATGAAATGATAATGTACGACCTGAAGACATACATAGTGGATCCATGTAAGAAAGTAAAAATCATAGTCATGATCAAAATCCAACGTTGATCTATGTCATAGTATACATTAGCAAGACTATAAACATAGAGAAGGGACATGCCCCACAATATCCCTCAATGTACATAAAATCATACATAACTCCAAATGTATCTTGGGAAGGGTTCCATATAAGAGTTAGATGTGCCTATCTCAAGGTCTTCTACTCAACCTTGATGGTATGAATCTACAACATGTGAATAAATGGGCTAATGTCGAGCATGGTAGAAATCCTCTCCTTACTAATCATTGAGTCATGTCATTAACACATGCGAGGGGACCCACCAATGATGAAAATGGACTGAAAGGTACCTAGTACAACCAAGAGAGTGTGAATAAATGTGTTCACATTGAACATTCACATATTTTTCCAATTATGAGCCAAAGTGGTAAACGCATTGTCAACTAGGTGGAAGCCTACCACTAAGGAGATGCACCTAAGAGATCATGTAAAGGCCAAGATGCCAAATAATTGATCCTAGTTGTAAGGGCAACTATGGCTTATATACATATACATATACATATTCAAGGGAAATCATCCTCTCTCTCACGAGGAGGGGAAGATTGAGGGTCAATACAACAATATTCATAGGCACAAAGCCATTACAACAATATTTGTCACCATCATGTCATTCTCATGGGTTGTAGATAACACCAATTGGATATATATATATATATATATATATATATATATATATATATATATATATATATATATATATATATATATATATGCTTACTTGTACTTTTTAATAGTTGACATATTGTTGATAGGTAGGTTGTGTTAGGATGCATGATTATTGCATTGAAGCATATAGAGCATTCAAAAATGAAGAAGGATGATTATTTCAACAATAAATATGTCAAATTGTTTGGAGGAAATTCAAAATATCGAATCTAATTGAAATACCAAAAGCTTACTTTCATTTAGATCAAGGATTGCAAGAAATCAAAAGATGTTCAAAATACAAGTTAGGAACACGTAGAGAGTTGGTTAAAGACCATGAAAACATTAAGAAACAAACATCTTACATTGTATTCAACATAAAAGATGAGAACACATCTGAAGTGTTGTTTAGTAATTGATGACTCCTGATTAATAACTAAGAAAGCCTCAACATTAAGGTATTAGAAACTAAAAATACCTTTGTTGCTAATTTGAAAAGTCTAATAATTTTTCATTAAAATAGATTAGGATTTCAATTAGTAAGTCATGTTTAGTGTTAAATATAATTCTAAAACATGGGACTGGTAACATTGGATTTAAAGAGGAAACTAGCCTCATAAAAGTTAGGTATTTATTAATGATTAGATTGATCGATTCATGCATAATGTGAGAAATTTAGACAACCCTTAGCCACAATCCATGGAGCAATTACCCTAGTTGTATGGTAAATTCAATGTATGTGAATACATAGGATATTCAATTTTTCAATATATATTTAAGTATAATTACAAATAAATGGCTTTATGATCATAAAAAATAAAATTAATTAAAAAAAAAAAAACAAAACAAAACAATTATATGAATATCAACACAATTTATCAACCAAAAATAAAATAAACTATTAATAAGTAGAAATCAATTTTCATAGTTAAATAAATGACCAAGAGAAATATGTGGGAGGTTTTAATTCCAAAGACAACTTGTGAAAGTACACAAATACACATAGCTCCATGTTAAAGCACCTTTCATATTGAGAGATCAAGGGTTCAATTTTGTCCACAAACTATGGATCAAACTTTGTAGTTGTGGTTGAGCCGGCAAGAACTTATGATTGGTCTCTTGTGATTTTCTAGTGCAAATATAAAAAAAGAAATACACAAATACACATGTTTTCAAATTTTTATAACTGAACTCCTAAACCACAATTTGCCAATTAAGATGTCTTATAAAGTTTTTCCAATAATTTTAATAACTATAAATGTCATTTTCAATGATAAAGGAAAAGTTTAACAAACATTTTTCAAATATTTTTGAATATAATATATTTTAAGATAACTTTATAAGTAATTTTTTTATAAAAATCTAACATTTGCAAAATAAACTTGGCTATCAACATATAAATAATGATATTAGAGAATGTAATAAAACCATGCTTAGTAAAATACTTAGTTGAATTATATATATATATATTTAAAGAAATATGTATTTTAAATTTAATTTTGATTGATAATTTTTGAATTAATTTATTTATTTCATTAACTAAATGAATTCCAAAAGTATGACAACCAAACTCTAAAAAGCATTAAAACAAAATAACCAGATACATAATTCGCTGATACATAAATCTAACCAATGTACCATTTGGTTCTAAACTAACTGTATATCAACACATAGTCAGTCCTAGATAAAGCGATAATCTTGCATTGCATTTATTCTTTCCCATCCCTACCATGCAATAATAATGTACTTAACCGAAACCAAAAGAAAAGAAATCGATGACGCCTTTGTGCAGACCAAAAAGAAAGCGAAATCATAAACCATGAAATATTTGTGCATATACTACACTGAAGAAATATTTAACTGCATGTACTGCACTAAAGAAATACGAAGCAAGATATCACATAAATATCTATAAATATGTAACAATAAGTACAGTTAAATTTAATTAGATACATTTAAATGAATATATACATTAAATTTAATTTTGATTGATAATTTTTTATTTAATTTGTTTATTTAATTAATTATTCAATTAACTACTAATTGGGAGATATCACGACCGGACCATAAAATCATTAAAATAAAGTAACCACCCAGGTAAGTTTTGCTCATACATAAATCAGAATTACAATATACCAGGGCCATCTTCTTCTATTTATAAGTAAATAGAGTATTTGGCTCTAAAGTAATTATATATCAACACATAGTCAGTCTTAGATAGACTGATAATCTTCGACTGCATTTATTCTTTCCCATACCTGCCTTATTTATATAAAACTCAGATTTGGCTTTCAACAAACTATATATCAACACATAGTCAGTCTAAGATAAACAGATAATCTTCGACTGCATTTATTTTTTCCCATACCTGCCCTGCAATGACAATGTAATTAATACCTGCCCTGCAATGACAATGTAATTAATCCAAGTAAAAGGAAAAGAAATTCACGACATATTTAATGCAAAAATCATTAACGATGACGTATTTGTGCATATAGTGCAGTAGTGTATCAAAAGCGGAGCATAAATTTTAGAGAGGAAAACAAAAGGCAGTTAGTATAAAAGTTGGTCTACTTAAGTTGCCATTACCTGGTGTTATAAGTTGCTCTACATAAGTTGCTCTACTTGCCGCTGTCGCGAGTGTTGTTGCCGATGTTGCCGACGTTGCTGATGTTGCCGACTTTGCCGTTGTTGCCGATGTTGCCGACGGTGCCGATGTTGCCACTCATGTCGCCGATGACGGGATTGCCGACGATCTTGGTGTTGGGGCCAGTGACATTATTGTCGCCGCTGTTGCGCCTGCGGTCGATCGTGTTGTCATCGCCGCAGACGTTCTGCCCTGCTTGTTGCAAATTGCTCATGTTGTTGCCTTACGGTTATTGAAACTGGAACGCCTTCGAAGGCAACAAGATTACCACTTCTGCAGAAAAACGGCTTCAGTTACTGTGAATCAATGCTTAAATATACAACCATATGAGCAAATCAATGATATCTCACAGATTAGAAATATACAACCATACCTACAACTGGAGTAGGGCAAATTCCGTAAGCAAGAGGTGAGAAATACAATGGCATAGCTTGCCTTATATAGAAGCAGGCGAACTCCAAACTCGGATTTGAAAACCATCGACATTCCCAACCAGGGTCAAGTTTTGAAGTTTTCATGTATTAAATTTACATGAATGACATGATCAATCATGCAAAGACCAGCGTCCTCCTCCTCCAAACTATCGTCCTCGCATTAAAAATAATGTACATAGACTTTTAAAGAGACAACTAATCGCTGTACACCCACGCATTGTGGCCACAACTCTGAGATGGCAGTTCCTATTTCCAATCCTATAGAAACATAAATGAGCGTTAAGTACCTGTGACAGGACATTCGTGCCTCCTAAGGCATGCTACATATGAAAGCCATACATATCCATGCATATTCCGGCAACTCGATCACCCTACCTCCGGCAAGCTCTAGCATTCAATGTATCTGCGACCACTGCCAGACCTGTCACGTCTCCTCCTGCAACCTCCGTTGGCTTCCTCATCTACCAACGTTTTCCAAATTCCGTTTTATTTTGAATTTATTAAAGGCGCTAAAGGAAATCAAATTTGAATTTTGAATTTTGAATTTGTAATTTCGTTCAGTCCATATTTTATTTGGTTAGAAGGCAGCTTTTTGGCTCCTGGTTCATGTTTGTTTTTTTTAAGGGGAGCCGCTGAACACATTATTTCTCGGCACCGAAAAGCTCTGGGAGCTACTTCGTATTCGGAACCTCATTATCTCATCACGGATTGGGCATGGACGCTAGTGAAAGAAGGCAGAACCAGTGAAATAATAGACGAGAGAATCCGGCAAAGCGGGGCGGAGAGCATGATGAAGAGAGTTGTTTCAATCGGTATTCTGTGCGCACATGTTATGGTGGCATCCAGACCTCGAATGGTGGACGTTGTGAGGATGCTGGAGGGTGAGGGTGACATTCCTGAAATTCCAGACATGCCTTTGCCGCTTATGTTACATGGTCCGTCTCTGTTAGACCAATTAAACGATTCTTCCCTTTTTCCTTGTATCATTTCTGGGCCTGCCTTCAGCGGATGTAGGTAACTGCATTTCTTCCATTAGAGCACTACCCGAAGTGTGGGCGGTAATTGCAAAACATTTGATAGTAGACAGTTAAGTTCTGTGAAGTAATTTGTATTATAATGTCCAGGAAATTAGTTTGAATATAAGTGTTTAGTTGTCATGTAAACTCGTCGAACTTGTACCAATCTGTGGTGCTTTCGGTGAACCTGTTGTTAATATATATAGTTGCCCTTCTTGGAAAATTAATGTCAATCCAATCTATGGTTGCCCATTCTTCCATGTCCCTAATACATTGATGAAATATTTTGTTGTGGCCGATATTGCTGTGGAATTAGCGGTGGATCGAATCTGAGCATTAAATCCTTCTTTACGGGATAACAGATGGCTTACATTTCCAATTGGGTTGAAGGCCTCCATGCTCATGCTTACCACTCACGATTAGTGCGATGAGTTTCATAATTTCTACTTTAAATTTCTCACATTTTTGAAGTGGGGATATGGCCTACATGTTCATCCTTACCGTTTACACTTAGTACGTGGAGTTTCATATTTTACAATTAAATGCCTCATTTTTCAAGGAGTAGGATTATGGCATCCATGTTCATGCTTTCCATTTGGTACCCTTCATCATTCGCGTTTTAAAGGTGCTTTTTTTTATGCTGATTTTTTCCCTTCACTAAATTATTAGGTGGATAAATTACACTAATGCTAAGCATTTTTTTAATGAACCATTAATAAATAGAAAAGTTTAGTTTTTCACTTTTCAGGTTATTGAGATCAAGATTTTTATAGTCCATGGAATAAAGTGTGGCTTATCGTGATAATTTTTATTTAATATTCAATATTCACTAATTAAGAATTTACATTCTCTCTTTAGTGGACATGTTTGACATTTATTATAAATATTTAACAAAATAAAAGTATAATAAAAAATAAAATTATAAAAAATTGATTGTTTTTTGAAAGAATATATATTTTTGAAAATTTTATATGTAATTTTTAAGAGTAAAATAAATATGTGCATAGACATGTTTATTTTGGAATATCTCTATGAAATATTCTAGTATGAAATTTTATCTTTAAAGTAGTTGTCATTTTTTGTTTTAATTAGATTGATTAATTAAAAATATCATATAAATAAGTGTCATATCAAGAGAGTTATGGTTTTTTTGAGCATGTGTTATTGATAAGCCATGGTATTAGCTCATGATATTGTAACAAAGTCTATTTACATATTATGAAGGTACATGGAAACATGAATGCAAACCTCTGTTGTTAAAAATTCATGTTCCAAGTTTTATTTCAAATGTATTAAATTTTGACATACTTACTGTTTTTATAATAAATAAAAAATTTATTTAAAATATAGTTATCATTTAATTAGTTTTTATCATTTTATTTTTATTTTAATACTCTGAAATGTATAATGTAATTATAGTAGTTGGGAAAATAGTTTATTTTCAAACCTATATAAAATAGAGGGATATGTTGATCCCTTGTTATAAAGCTCAAATATTAAGCCTTCACTTCTCCATCAATGTGAAACGAAACATTATTCACAAAATCAGTTAAACTTGGAACTTGTCTATATAGCATTCTACTTGTAGTTCACAATATTTAACCACTCAAACTAATCCATTATCTAATTTAAATGAAAATGAAAATTATTATTTTTTAATAAAATATATTATTTTGAAATAGCTAAGTGACTGAAAATAATTTATTCAAATTATATATATATATATATATATATATATATATATATATATAATTCAGAATTATTTATATTAATTTATTTAATTTGTAATATTATTATTAAATTAATATAAAATATTGTCTCTAGGGTTTTGGATAGATGGTGAGTGGACATTCTCTTAAAGTACTTCTTGACATGAAGTGATCAATTCAATTCCCCATAGGTTGATATATTGGACATGATGAAAATATAGTCCAACCAAACTCACTCACACACACTAAATACTATATATATATATATATATATATATATATTTCAGATTTGTTTGGATTAATATCAAAATTAGCACTTAATTTATAAATAATTTTCCAAAAATAATATAAAATAAAAATGTAAATACTATATTATTTAATTATTTAAAGGATTAATATTATTATTATTTATTATATAATTTTTATTCCACGGTATTTTTTAATTATTGAAATTGTATTTTTAAATATATTAAAAAATATATTAAAATTATGTTTTTAAATAAATAAATAAATTTAATATTTTTCACTATTAAGTATAAGAGTGAAATTGAGTAAAAATATTAATAAAATACATAATTAAATATGAAGGTGGAGGGAAAGAAAGATATTGAGAAAAAAAATTATAATAATATGTTTTTGACCAATATTTACATCCACCCTTACTCTTATCCTTACCATTATATAGAATGTTTTGCTCAATATTGCCCCTAACCTTAACTTTGGCTCCTAGAATGTTTTGCCCATATCTCTCCCAATGTCAACTCCCACCTCAATATATTTTAGAGTGGGGTTGGGAGAAATATTGGAAAAAATGTACTTGTGGGTAGGGATTGAGGAAAATATTGGGCAAAAACTATGTTTGGGGATGATGATGGGGAAATAAAATGCCAAATATTTTCCCCAAACCACACTATAACTTTCAAATATATTTTGAAAATAAAATGCCAAATATTCCCCACCCACATATTTTAGCCAATATTTCCACTAGCATTCTCATTTATATTTTGCCCAATATTTTCCTCCACCCAAATCTTTTAATATTTGATATTGAAAATTGTGGTAAAAAAAATATTGAGCAGAACATATCATACTAATATGTCACTCTTATATATTCTACAATTCTTTAAACTTTACACTATGAGACTCTGAGTAGGGATGAAATGAATATTCAAAAAAAAAAAACATTATTATAATATTTGTTTTTCAATATTTTTCTCAACCCTATTTATATCTTCATATATTTTATAATTTTTTTTAAATTTAGAAAAAATTAAAAAAAAAAAAATTTATATCATAATTAGTGAAATTAAGATAGAAAAAAATTAAGCCTAATATAAAAAATTATATTATAATTAGTGAATATAATAAATCATATCATAATTAGTGAAAGTAAGATGGAAAAAAAATTTGAGCCCAGTAAGGATGAAAGTAAATATTGGAAAAACCATATTATTATAATATCAAAAAATTGAACCTAGTATATTATAGTAAGGGTAAAAATAAATATTCAAAAAACATATTATTATAATATCAAAAAATTTAACCCAATATATTATAATAAAGATGAAAGTAAATATTAAAAAAAAAAAACATATTATTAGAATATCTTTTACTCAATAAATCACTTCTCTCACTTGCATAAATTTTATAATAATAAAAAATTCTTTAATAATCAAATTTAAATTTAAAACATATATAAACAATATCAATACGCCTCTTCTCTCACTTTCATAATATGTCTCTTCTTTCACTTTCATAAATTCTATA
Organism: Pinus tabuliformis; assembly: GCA_031772625.1. Lineage (NCBI taxonomy): Eukaryota > Viridiplantae > Streptophyta > Pinopsida > Pinales > Pinaceae > Pinus > Pinus tabuliformis. The sequence continues at coordinate 111,099,920 of CM062810.1, read as the reverse complement.
ATTTAATTTAAATTTAAAATATACATAAACAATAACAACGAGCAAATATATAAATTATAAATAATCCAACTAATTAAAGTATAAAATATAAATAACCCAACTAGACGAAATATATAGTATAAAATATAAGACAACCGGCCAAAATCTAAATTATAGATAACACAACTAACTGACATATTAAAAAAATATAATTAAGATATTGGAATTTATATAAAAATATATAACCTAATTTACTTAAAAAGGAATAAAATGGAAGGGTATAGTTGTCGATTCTTTTCGTATTCCATGTTCTACCGAGAATATGTACAAATGATACTATTAAAATTAGTAAAGTTAGATGCTAAGGATCATGAATGTCATTCATTTATTTTATTTTAATGCTAAAATGGGTCATAAATGCTTTTATACTTTTGGAAACTTTTGGGCAATAATGGTGATACATGCTTACTCTATGTTTAAATAAGTAAAGTTAGATGCAAGGCCGGTGGATGTAGTTCATTTACTAAAAAATGATAACAAAGTCTCTATAAATGTTTTTTTATAAATTTTATTTAAAAAGTTGATACTAATTTGAATAACAATTATATCAAACAATATGTTTTTTGGGAAATTAGAAATGGGAAAATAATTTTGTTCTGGTTAGACTTATAGTATTAGAGAAAAAAAATATTTGGGAGACAAGATTTGAGTGACTTATTTTTGTACATAACTAGCAGGAACTTCTACACGGTGGATCATTATTAGAAAGATGCCCTGACTAATGATGGTTGGAGGAAATGGAAGGAACGCCAGGATTGACCTCAACCCCCTGAGTCAGATCAATGGAAGCAACTGGACAGAGAGTTAGAATCCAGGAAGCTTACAGTCCAAAATGGACCAGACATTCTTCGATGGGGATATACTACAAAGGGAATATTTACCATCAAAGAGGCTTACCGTTTAAAGGCAAGATGGGAGCAGGGGCATCACCATCCAATTTGGAAGAAGCTTTGAAAAGGTGGGTGGTGGTCGAAAGTTGCATACATTCTCTCGTTGGTATGTAGGGGTAGAATCCTCACTTGGGATCAACTACAAAAAAGGGGTATCTATGGACCCTTGTATTGTATCATGTGTGGTCAACATAATGAGGATCTCAAACACCTATTAAATCCATGTCCTTTTGCAGTTCAAAAGTGGCACCAAGTGGAAGATCTCTTTGGAAGGATGGATAGAGACCATCAAAGCATTAGAGAAACCATCCTTCTATGGTGGACATGCCTCTTCTCAAGCCTGGTCTTAATCGCGCTTGGGGACTATCTCTAGACTCCACACTTTGGGCTATATGAAAAGAGAGGAACTGTAGGACCTTTTAGAATAGCCAACAATCTTAGGAAGCAGTATGGGAGGGAACCATCCAGAATATCCGGGAAACAATCTTGGCTAAGAAATGGCAACCAGATGACTAGCAAGTTGCTCCCCAAGAGGCTAGAATCCTACACCACCTAAACCTATCACCATCAATGATGTAGATTGTCCTGTAGATTCACAAGCTCATTTAATCTACTAAAACAAGAGACAAGAATCTACTTCTACTCTTTACAACGGAAGCCCATAAAGATCGATGAAAAAAATAATTGACAAGAGGAATAATATCAATGGCACATAACACAATAAGTATAAGGGAAAGCCACATCTCAAAACCCCGCTATCTGTATTGCATTAAATCAGAAATCCAAGATGATAATACAACGCTTGTTCTCACAAGAACAATCCCAGCACTCACTAAAATCAATCTCCAACTCACAAGCAAACTCTTCGCCAACACTTAGCCAATTCTATAGCTCTTCGAGTCCCTATTTCCTTGGAAAATTCCTATAGCTGATTAGCCCATCTTAAAGGGAAATCAGTGCATCCAAAAGTCTGTAATCCCTTCAAGGTTGAGTTCCTTAGCGCATGCACCATCTGTACAGCTTAGAAAATTATACAACAAATCGTACATTGTCTCTGCACTCTAATCTCAACTGGGTCTTTCTCAGAATCGACATGCATGAGTTTCTGATGAGGGAATCTTCAGCTAACTAGAGTAGCACTAGTTAATGCATTAGTGCACCAACTGACTGTTAACTCACTATTAGTTCCTCAAACAGTTTGGAACTAATTTAACTGGACTTAACTCAGTAAACTGAGTTAACTAATTACAACTCACAATTAACTCATCCTGGACCCCTATAATGTAGGGACAACATATACATGACTTCATAAAGACTTCCAACTTGAAATTCCTAAGTTAACTAAGTCAAGTCACTCTGGTTAACTATTACAAGTTGCTATGAGAATATTATTCGATACTAATTCTCTGTTTAGTTCAAGGACAAATTAAACTGGAATTTTTGGATTCTATTTTTATCATTTCTTATTTCTATTTTCAACACTCCCTGTCAACAAGAAAGGAATTCAACTTAATCCCGTTCTTGAACCTTTAGATTGTTCTGCATGCAACACTTCTCTCTAGTGTTGCTGCTCCAACAACTCTAGAAACAAAACAAAAAAACATCCAACTTGAAATATGTCCCCACAATACAATTGTTTGCGGATAGATGGTTAATAAGCCAATGAATGATTTGTGTATGATTTATGTATCTCTAGAAGAACAACTAATGGATATGATAACATAAATCTGGAGTGCAATATGTAATTATTTGAGAAATAATTTTGAACAAATATGGTACATCACATGATTATGTTATTCACAATATATTTTTTATTCATTTTCTTTATTTCTGTATATATTGTCCTTTTAAGAAAAGAGAAGCGAATGGTTTATTAATGAATATAAACAATTATTTAACAACGAAGATACAAATATTAAATATACAAAGGAGATGGTTTATTAATGAATATAAACAATTATTTAACAACGAAGATACAAATATTAAATATACAAAGGAGACAAATTGGTAGTATCATCATTAATATGAACGTGGAAGTTAGAATGACAAGGCAGAAACAATGACATCATCGAATGAAAAAATTTGAGTTTCTTATTTGATTTAATGCAAAAAATATATTACCACTAAAAAGTAATACCTTCACAAACTCTATGACAATTATGAGTATGTTCCCTTTTTAAAAATAAAAAGCATGTTTAGAATTATAAAATTAGTGGAATCTGTTGGGGTTTATGACCATTCGTCCACTAGGAATTTGTCATGCATTTCTAAGACTATTGTAATATATTGCCTCAATAACTACTGCACCTAACTTCCTTTGGAAGAGAACATACAAACCTGCAAATTTCATGGACACATCTTTGGGTGTTGTGGACATAGTTATAATCATTGGATTCAATTCAACAGTTAGAGAATTGCAGGGTCATGTCAATGTATATATGAACCTTATTAAAGAGTCAAAACTCTTGTTTCTATTAAACCTTTTTGAATGATTTTGATTTCCAGAAATAAGCTTGCCTATTTTCTTGAAAGACTCGCCAATTTCATGAAAGATCTAGGGTTTTATAACAAGGAAAAAAAAGTAGACTCCATCTTTAGGAAGTTTATCCTTGGTAGGAATCAATACAATACTGGAAGATCCTCATACAACCCCCGCCAGTTTTTCAATTTGAAAAACTGGCACCCAATTTAGACCTATCATAGGATTCATAAAATGTGGTAATATGGTTCTAATTGTTAAAGACATCGAAATCAACCTCCTTTTATGCACACTTTCTTTTTTCAATCCAAAGTTGTAGAACATTTCCACACTAACAAATATGCCAAGAATATGCACTAGTATCCAACTACTATTTAAAACATTTTATGCATATTGGTTTCCACTTGGTTATCTTCTTTTAGTGAGTTCATAGTTGCAAAATACTTGCATGCTAAAAACTATAACAAAGAATCTGGATTGATGTCTAGCTGCTAGATAGAAGTTTTAAACACAATGGGTTGCACTTTGTCATGTCAATCAATAGAAACAAACCCTATTATTCATTTTATTTGTATAATATGTTTATCATTGCTTAAGTGTCTTATCCATAGACAATAGGAAAACTTTTGATATTGTCCTTCTTGAATCTGTTCATAAGTATCTGTGTTTTCCCAATTGATTGATATATATAGTAGGACACGCCTCTTTGGGGCACTTGAACTTTTAATGTCTTTATCTTCCACATTTAAAATTAGTTCCATAATGATTTGTCTATAGGAAGGATCTAATTTTGTGGTCTTGGAAATTGCTTTGTGCCATTTTGCTTAGAAGTCTAGGTGGAGCTCAATTTCTTTCTTTCAAAATATTAACAATTTGTTTTATCTGGAATTATGGGGAATATCATTCAACATTTCAAAATTATTATGCACAAGTATGTATTTCTTCAAACCTTCAACCTTTTTAGGTTCACATGGTAATTCTTGTTTTAAAGGTTGTAGTTTTGTTTTGTTTTACTTCTAATAAATGTCATGCTTTCTGTATAATGGCTACTTCACGATTGTGGATGTTGGTTCATGCAACAATGTGGGCCCGTCACACGTGTTGGAGAATACACCAACAAGAAGAATGTACACATATATTACCAGAGTTGTGAAAGTTAATTCCTTATTGGAGGCCATAAATGATCATCTAGATAAGGCAATAGAAGATGTCTTGGTTCGAAAAAGACTGTATGCTGAGTAAAAGCTATGCATCTGAATGCACTTTTTATTTTCGTTTATTAGAAGTTACAAGGCAATCTATCGTGTAAATCATGAATTGTCTGACCTCTTTAAGATTGTTGTTTTTGCCTTGTGATTGTATCCTTGATTCACATTACGCAATGAATTTGTTCTTTTATATGATTGTATGCATGCTCACATGATTTGTTTATTTTGACAAAATTTACAAATATAACAAAGAATCTGGATTGATGTCTAGCTGCTAGATAAGCCCATACAGGGTTTTCGAGGGCCTTGAATCCAAATAACAACGTCCTTTTCTATAAACACAATGAACACGGCTATACAGGAAAGTTAGGGATATACGGAAGACATGCGTATATCTTCCCTATATGCCCAATTTCCATATATGCGCACATCTTTCGTATATGCACAGTTTCCGTATATGCATAATTTTGTATATTGAATTTACGCATATACAATGTAGAAACATAAACGACGTGCATATACGAAAGATATGCGCATCCAGAAAAGTTAAGGATATACGGAAGATATGCGCATATCTTCCGTGTATGCTCAATTTCCGTATATGCGCACATCTTCCGTATATGCACAGTTTCCGTATATGCTCAATTTCTGTATATGGAATTTGCGTATCTGCGATGCAGATATATGAACGACATGCATATACGGAAGATACGCACATACAAGAAAGTTAGGAATATACGGAAGACATGTGCATATCTTCCATATATGCCTAGTTTCCGTATATGCGCACATCTTCCGTACATGCACAGTTTCCGTATATGCGTAATTTTTGTATATTGAATTTGCATATATATGATGCAGAAGCATAAACGGCATGAATATATGGAAGATATGCCCAATTTCCGTATATGCGCACATCTTCTGTATATGCACAGTGTCCGTATATGCGCAATTTTTGTATATGGAATTTGCGCATCTGCGATGCAGATATATGAATGACGTGAATATACGGAAGATCTGCACATACAGGAAAGTTAGGGATATATGGAAGACATGCGCATATCTTCTGTATATGCCCAATTTCCATATATGCGCATACCTTCCGTATATGGCCAGTTTCTGTATATGCGCAATTTCTGTATATGGAATTTGCGCATATACGATGTAGATACATGAACGACGTGCATATACGAAGGATATGCACATATAGGAAAGTTAGGGATATACGGAAGGTATGCGCATATCATCCTTATATGCCTAACTTTCCTATATGTGCATATCCTCCATATATGCACGTCGTTTATGTATCTGCATCGTATATGCGCAATTTCTATATATGGAATTTGCACATATACGATGCAGATACATAAACGATGTGCATATACAGAGGATATGCGCATATAGGAAAGGGAGATACAGAAGGTATGCGCATATCTTCTGTATATGCGCACTTTCTGTATATGCGCATATCTTCTGTATATGTACAATTTATGTATATGCGAAATTTATGTATATGGAATTTGCGCATATACGATGTAGATACGTGAATGAAGATATGCGCAAAGTCCATATACTGAAATTTCGCATATACGGAAAATATGCGCATATACGGAAGATATGCACATATACGAAAATTGCGCATATACGGAAGATATGCGCATACCTTCCGTATATCCCTAACTTTCCTATATGTGCATATTTTCCGTATATGCACGTTGTTTATATATTTGCATCGTATATGCGCAAATACCATATACAGAAATTGCGCATATACAGAAATTTTGCATATACAGAAAATATGCGCATATCTTCCGTATATGTACAATTTCATATCTTTCGTATATGCACAATTTCCGTATATGCGCAATTTCTGTATATGGAATTTGCGCATATACGATGCAGATACATAAACGACGTGCATATACGGAAGATATGCACATATAAGAAAGTTAGGGATATACGGAAGATATGCGCATATCTTCCGTATATGCGTAATTTCTATATATGCGCATATCTTCTGTATATGCACAATTTCCGTATATGCGCAATTTCTGTATATAGAATTTGCGCATATCTTCATTCATGTATCTACATCGTATATGCGCAAATTCCATATACAGAAATTTCGCATATACGGAAGATATGCACATATAGGAAAGTCAGGGATATACACAAGATATGCGTATATCTTCCGTATATCCCAAACTTTCCTATATATGCATATCCTCTGTATATGCACGTCGTTTATGTATCTGCATTTTATATGCGCAAATTCCATATACAGAAATTGCGTATATATGGAAATTGCGCATATACAAAAGATATGCTCTTATCTTCTGTATATACGCAATTTCCGTATATGGAATTTGCGCATATACGATGTAGATACACAAACGACGTGCATATACGGAAGATATGCACATATAGGAAAGTTAGGGATATACGGAAGATATGCACATATCTTCTGTATATGCGGAATTTACGTATATGCACAATTTCTGTATATGAAATTTACGCATATACGATGCAGATACATAAATGATGTACATATACGGAAGATATGGACATATAGGAAAGTTAGGGATATTGGGAAGATATGCGCATATCTTCCATATATGCGCAATTTCCGTATATGCGCATATCTTCCGTATATGCACAATTTCCGTATATGCGCAATTTCTGTATATGGAATTTGCGCATATCTTCGTTCATGTATCTACATCGTATATGCGCAAATTCTATATGCAGAAATTGTGCATATACGGAAACTGTGCATATACGGAAGATATGCGCACATCTTTCGTATAACGTATATGCACGTCGTTTATGTATCTACATCGTATATGCGCAAATTCCATATACAGAAATTGCACATATACGGAAATTGTGCATATACGGAAGATGTGCGCATATCTTTCGTATATCCCTAACTTTCCTATATGTGCATATCTTCTGTATATGTATGTCGTTTATGTATCTGCATCGTATATCGCAAATTCCATATACAGAAATTGCGCATATACGAAAATTGTGCATATACGGAAGATATGTGCATATCTTTCATATATGCACAATTTTTGTATATGCACAATTTCTGTATAAGGAATTTGTGCATATAAGATGCAGATACATAAACGACGTGCATATATGGAAGATATGCAGATATAGGAAAGTTAGGGTTATACGGAAGATATGCACATATTTTCCGTATATGCACAATTTCCGTATATGCGTAATTTCTGTATATGGAATTTGCGCATATACGATGCAGATACATAAACGACGTGCATATACGGAGGATATGCACATATAGGAAAGTTAGGCATATACAGAAGGTGTGCGCATATCTTCCGTATATGCACAATTTCCATATATGCGCAATTTTTGTATATGGAATTTGCGCATATACGATGTAGATACATAAACGACGTGCATATACGGAAGATATGCACATATAGGAAAGTTAGGGATATAGGGAAGATATGCGCATATACCAATTTCCGTATATGCACATATCTTTTATATATGCACAATTTCCGTATCTACGCAATTTCTGTATATGGAATTTGCGCATATACGATGCAGATACATAAACGATATGCATATACGTCATATATGCACATATAATAATGTTAGGGATATATGGAAGATATGCGCAATTTACTAGTGACTATCGAGGGGTATGCATACCATACCAGTTAACCTGGCATCCCCCTTATCACCTAGGTCTAACTGACTTTACCAGTGATTATTGGGGGGTACGCATGCCATACCAGGACTTACAGCAGTATGCCCATTTACATGTAACAAAAATTGACTCCATAATATTTTGTTTTACCTTGTTGATGTCTTTGTACATATGACATCAATTTCCATATAAAAAGAACCCATCTACCATATTACATGGGTCAACAACCACTGTAACCGCCAGTTATCTAGGTGTTCTTTTCAGGTACATGGTTCATCAATTAATTAATCCACATGCACATATCCTCTTTCTTTTGCAATATAACACATGAGCATGGTCTCTTACATTTATCACAATACAATTACATGCATTACAGTTATAACCCGGGCCCAAAACCGTAAGACGAGACTTCAGCTTCATATCGGAGCATATTTGCATAGCAACCAAACCTACCAAACCTTCGATTGAATCCTAACCAGAGTACAATGTGCAAAGATTCTATGTTTTAAGTTTTCTTTGACACCACCGCTGTGTAGAGCTTACTTTGTTAATTCAAGTGTGGCCCTCGTGACCTTTGTTCAAACTGTGTGTGCATTTAGAAATATTTTTCCTCTCTTGTTTCTTCGATGTAGCCCCGAGCTCACCTTATTTCAAGCCCATCTCCTTGGCCATGTCGAGGGTTGCCCTTATCACCTCCTGTTGCTTCCACATCAAGTCTTCAACATGCTAAGTCAAGATAGGATCTAAAATGTTCGTTGTTTTTCCCAACTATAACAGCTCCAACTCGTTGGAAAGATTCATGGCCAAAACAACTCATAGAACTGAGTCTCCAAATGAGGAAAGTCTCCATCTCTTTGTTTTGACCGTTGCCATGAAGATTAACATCCTTCATGCTATTCAAACACTTTTCCCCCTCCTCTGGCAACGATTTCTAATCCTTTAATATAGAGGGTGTGCAGTAAACATTTTTTCTTCTAGATTTATTGTCCCAAAGGTAACCATACCTAGAAAAATGCTTCCTTCCCATGACAACCGATCTCGCCTTTTGCAACCTCTAGAAATCTCGACGCCATTAGCAGAAGACCCTATGGCAATAGGAACCTATTTCGGTTCCTTTAAAGAATCACTATGATTGCTTTTCCTCTGCTTAAAACAAATGACCAGATCTACATTCTGTGATATATCTATCTATCAAATTCCTCATACAAAGCTGCTACTTGGGTGTTTTCTAATATGCCTACATCTTCCGTATATGCCCAGTTTCCGTATATGCCCACATCTTCCGTATATGCCCAGTTTCCGTATATGCCCACATCTTCCGTATATGCGCACATCTTCCGTATATGCCCAGTTTCCGTATATGCCTACATCTTCCGTATATGCCCAGTTTCCGTATATGCCCACATCTTCCGTATATGCCCAGTTTCCGTATATGCCTACATCTTCCGTATATGCCCAGTTTCCGTATATGCCCACATCTTCCGTATATGCCCAGTTTCCGTATATGCCCACATCTTCCGCATATGCGCACATCTTCCGTATATGCCCAGTTTCCGTATATGCCTACATCTTCCGTATATGCGCACATCTTCCCTATATGCCCAGTTTCCGTATATGCACACATCTTCCGTATATGCCCAGTTTCCGTATATGCCTACATCTTCCGTATATGCCCACATCTTCCGTATATGCCCAGTTTCCGTATATGCCTACATCTTCCGTATATGCCCAGTTTCCGTATATGCCCACATCTTCCGTATATGCCCAGTTTCCGTATATGCGCACATCTTCCGTATATGCGCACATCTTCCGTATATGCCCAGTTTCCGTATATGCCCACATCTTCCGTATATGCCCAGTTTCCGTATATGCCCACATCTTCCGTATATGCGCACATCTTCCGTATATGCCCAGTTTCCGTATATGCCCAGTTTTCGTATATGCCCACATTTTCCGTATATGCGCACATCTTCCGTATATGCCCAGTTTCCGTATATGCCTACATCTTCCGTATATGCGCACATCTTCCCTATATGCCCAGTTTCTGTATATGCACACATCTTCCGTATATGCCCAGTTTCCGTATATGCCTACATCTTCCGTATATGCCCACATCTTCCGTATATGCCCAGTTTCCGTATATGCCTACATCTTCCGTATATGCCCAGTTTCCGTATATGCCCACATCTTCCGTATATGCCCAGTTTACGTATATGCCCACATCTTCCGTATATGCGCACATCTTCCGTATATGCCCAGTTTCCGTATATGCCCACATCTTCCGTATATGCCCAGTTTCCGTATATGCCCACATCTTCCGTATATGCGCACATCTTCCGTATATGCCCAGTTTCCGTATATGCCTACATCTTCCGTATATGCCCAGTTTCCGTATATGCCCACATCTTCCGTATATGCCCAGTTTCCGTATATGCCCACATCTTCCGCATATGCGCACATCTTCCGTATATGCCCAGTTTTCGTATATGCCTACATCTTCCGTATATGCGCACATCTTCCCTATATGCCCAGTTTCCGTATATGCACACATCTTCCGTATATGCCCAGTTTCCGTATATGCCTACATCTTCCGTATATGCCCACATCTTCCGTATATGCCCAGTTTCCGTATATGCCTACATCTTCCGTATATGCCCAGTTTCCGTATATGCCCAGTTTCCGTATATGCCTACATCTTCCGTATATGCCCAGTTTCCGTATATGCCCACATCTTCCGTATATGCCCAGTTTCCGTATATGCCCACATCTTCCGTATATGCGCACATCTTCCGTATATGCCCAGTTTGGGCATATGCGCACATCTTCCGTATATGCCCAGTTTCCGTATATGCCGAGTTTCCGTATATGCCCAGTTTCCGTATATGCCGAGTTTCCGTATATGCCCACATCTTCCGTATATGCCCAGTTTCCGTATATGCCCACATCTTCCGTATATGCCCAGTTTCCGTATATGCCCACATCTTCTGTATATGCGCACATCTTCCGTATATGCCCAGTTTGGGCATATGCGCACATTTTCCGTATATGCGCACATCTTCCATATATGCGCACATCTTCCCTATATGCCCAGTTTCCCTATATGCCCAGTTTCCGTATATGCCCACATCTTCCGTATATGCCCAGTTTCCGTATATGCCCACATCTTCCGTATATGCGCACATCTTCCGTATATGCCCAGTTTCCGTATATGCCCACATCTTCCGTATATGCCCAGTTTCCGTATATGCCCACATCTTCCGTATATGCGCACATCTTCCGTATATGCCCAGTTTCCGTATATGCCCACATCTTCTGTATATGCCCAGTTTCCGTATATGCCCACATCTTCCGCATATGCGCACATCTTCCGTATATGCCCAGTTTCCGTATATGCCTACATCTTCCGTATATGCGCACATCTTCCCTATATGCCCAGTTTCCGTATATGCACACATCTTCCGTATATGCCCAGTTTCCGTATATGCCTACATCTTCCGTATATGCCCACATCTTCCGTATATGCCCAGTTTCCGTATATGCCTACATCTTCCGTATATGCGCACATCTTCCGTATATGCTCAGTTTCCGTATATGCCCACATCTTCCGTATATGCCCAGTTTCCGTATATGCCCACATCTTCCGTATATGCGCACATCTTCCGTATATGCCCAGTTTCCGTATATGCCTACATCTTCCGTATATGCCCAGTTTCTGTATATGCCCACATCTTCCGTATATGCCCAGTTTCCGTATATGCCCACATCTTCCGTATATGCGCACATCTTCCGTATATGCCCAGTTTGGGCATATGCGCACATCTTCCGTATATGCCCAGTTTCCGTATATGCCCACATTTTCCGTATATGCGCACATCTTCCGTATATGCCCAGTTTCCGTATATGCCTACATCTTCCGTATATGCGCACATCTTCCCTATATGCCCAGTTTCCGTATATGCACACATCTTCCGTATATGCCCAGTTTCCGTATATGCCTACATCTTCCGTATATGCCCACATCTTCCGTATATGCCCAGTTTCCGTATATGCCTACATCTTCCGTATATGCCCAGTTTCCGTATATGCCCACATCTTCCGTATATGCCCAGTTTCCGTATATGCCCACATCTTCCGTATATGCGCACATCTTCCGTATATGCCCAGTTTCCGTATATGCCCACATCTTCCGTATATGCCCAGTTTCCGTATATGCCCACATCTTCCGTATATGCCCACATCTTCCGTATATGCCCAGTTTCCGTATATGCCTACATCTTCCGTATATGCCCAGTTTCCGTATATGCCCACATCTTCCGTATATGCCCAGTTTCCGTATATGCCCACATCTTCCGCATATGCGCACATCTTCCGTATATGCCCAGTTTCCGTATATGCCTACATCTTCCGTATATGTGCACATCTTCCCTATATGCCCAGTTTCCGTATATGCACACATCTTCCGTATATGCCCAGTTTCCGTATATGCCTACATCTTCCGTATATGCCCACATCTTCCGTATATGCCCAGTTTCCGTATATGCCTACATCTTTCGTATATGCCCAGTTTCCGTATATGCCTACATCTTCCGTATATGCCCAGTTTCCGTATATGCCCACATCTTCCGTATATGCGCACATCTTCCGTATATGCCCAGTTTGGGCATATGCGCACATCTTCCGTATATGCCCAGTTTCCGTATATGCCCAGTTTCCGTATATGCCCACATTTTCCGTATATGCGCACATCTTACGTATATGCCCAGTTTCCGTATATGCCTACATCTTCCGTATATGCGCACATCTTCCCTATATGCCCAGTTTCCGTATATGCACACATCTTCCGTATATGCCTACATCTTCCGTATATGCCCACATTCCGTATATGCCCACATATCCTACCATGTGAAGATACAAAATCTTGGCCCTTGTTGATCATAGACTTATTGGGCAACTCACTAGGATTTGGCTCTTTCACAAAATTATGAAAACTTGTTTGAAAAATACCTATAAGCCTCATATCAAAAGACACAATGTTGTTGATCTCGTTTCCCGTCAACGATAAAAGTCAACATCCTAGGGACTTTTATATATTCTATGGTGTTTTTATAGAGGTGATACTCCTCTTTCACACACTCACATTTTCTGATTAACTCAAAAATGTGGAATTAAACATTCAACATATTCACCTTTGAGTGGACCATGTGATTTTAAAGAAAATAAATAAAAACAAAAAGAAGTAAATACTATCTAATTAAGTCATTCCATGGCACATATCCATTCACATATCATGAGGGAGACACATTTGAAACAAATACATAGACAAAAAATAAAGAAATGGTCCAAATATTTTAAAGAGCTCTAAAATGATTTCATTCAATATCATAAACAATCATAGGAGAACATTCATGAGATTTCAATGCTTAATTAAAAGTATACGAAACCACAAATTCCATGCGCTCTTGGAAATAGCTCTCTATAAGAGTCAAAAAGACATTACAAACTTTAAGTTCAAATAGAGCAGGTGTGTAAAGTACTCTACAAAATTCCTAATACTTAAATGTAAATTGAATGCATTCATCCTTAAGGGACTAGAATGGAACTCGAATGGGACTCTTGAGGAACAATAAATGGTATATATTAAGCTAGAAGAAAGCAAAAGGAATGCAGACAGAATTACAAATGTATAACAAACTTTACAAAGTTCGATGATTTAAGACTAGGGAGAAATAAATGGGAATTGCTTCAAATAAAATATAGAACACTCACAAAATTGCAGAAGGATGACCGACTTAATGAATTATCTATCCCTACTCAATATGAAGATGCACTAGGGACTAAAACTAATTGAACCAAAGTATGATTTCTTATTAACAAAAAATTAATGCTATGAAAATTACCTACATGTTTTTTTTAGGCATTAAGGTTCAAAAATTGATTTAATGGAGGTATGATTCTTTATTATCAAAAATACAACCTTACACAAGTGTTACACGGAAGCATAGTCCTTGCCATTGAAAATAGGGATTATGTTGCTAGAAAATTTGCACATAGAAGGTGATAACATGATACATATAAAGTATACTATGAGATATTTAAACTAATATTAATATAATATGGAGAATATTAATATATATCTTTCATAACTTGCTAGTCATCTGGTTGCCATTTCTTAGCCAAGATTGTTTCCCGGATATTCTGGATGGTTCCCTCCCATACTGCTTCCTAAGATTGTTGGCTATTCTAAAAGGTCCTACAGTTCCTCTCTTTTCATATAGCCCAAAGTGTGGAGTCTAGAGATAGTCCCCAAGCGCGATTAAGACCAGGCTTGAGAAGAGGCATGTCCACCATATAAGGATGGTTTCTCTAATGCTTTGATGGTCTCTATCCATCCTTCCAAAGAGATCTTCCACTTGGTGCCACTTTTGAACTACAAAAGGACATGGATTTAATAGGTGTTTGAGATCCTCATTATGTTGACCACACATGATACAATACAAGGGTCCATAGATACCCCTTTTTTGTAGTTGATCCCAAGTGAGGATTCTACCCCTATATGCCAACGAGAGAATGTATGCAACTCTCGACCACCACCCACCTTTTCAAAGCTTCTTCCAAATTGGATGGTGATGCCCCTGCTCCCATCTTGCCTTTAAATGGTAAGCCTCTTTGATGGTAAATATTCCCTTTGTAGTATATCCCCATCGAAGAATGTCTGGTCCATTTTGGACTGTAAGCTTCCTGGATTCTAACTCTCTGTCCAGTTGCTTCCATTGAACTGACTCAGGGGGTTGAGGTCAATCCTGACGTTCCTTCCATTTCCTCCAACCATCATTAGTCAGGGCATCTTTCTAATAATGATCCACCGTGTAGAAGTTCCTGCTAGTTATGTACAAAAATAAGTCACTCAAATCTTGTCTCCCAAACATTTTTTTTCTCTAATACTATAAGTCTAACCAGAACAAAATTATTTTCCCATTTCTAATTTCCCAAAAAACATATTGTTTGATATAATTGTTATTCAAATTAGTATCAACTTTTTAAATAAAATTTATAAAAAACATTTATAGAGACTTTGTTATCATTTTTTAGTAAATGAACTACATCCACCGGCCTTGCATCTAACTTTACTTATTTAAACATAGAGTAAGCATGTATCACCATTATTGCCCAAAAGTTTCCAAAAGTATAAAAGCATTTATGACCCATTTTAGCATTAAAATAAAATAAATGAATGACATTCATGATCCTTAGCATCTAACTTTACTAATTTTAATAGTATCATTTGTACATATTCTCGGTAGAACATGGAATACGAAAAGAATCGACAACTATACCCTTCCATTTTATTCCTTTTTAAGTAAATTAGGTTATATATTTTTATATAAATTCCAATATCTTAATTATATTTTTTTAATATGTCAGTTAGTTGTGTTATCTATAATTTAGATTTTGGCCGGTTGTCTTATATTTTATACTATATATTTCGTCTAGTTGGGTTATTTATATTTTATACTTTAATTAGTTGGATTATTTATAATTTATATATTTGCTCGTTGTTATTGTTTATGTATATTTTAAATTTAAATTAAATTATAGAATTTATGAAAGTGAAAGAAGAGACATATTATGAAAGTGAGAGAAGAGGCGTATTGATATTGTTTATATATGTTTTAAATTTAAATTTGATTATTAAAGAATTTTTTATTATTATAAAATTTATGCAAGTGAGAGAAGTGATTTATTGAGTAAAAGATATTCTAATAATATGTTTTTTTTTTTAATATTTACTTTCATCTTTATTATAATATATTGGGTTAAATTTTTTGATATTATAATAATATGTTTTTTGAATATTTATTTTTACCCTTACTATAATATACTAGGTTCAATTTTTTGATATTATAATAATATGGTTTTTCCAATATTTACTTTCATCCTTACTGGGCTCAAATTTTTTTTCCATCTTACTTTCACTAATTATGATATGATTTATTATATTCACTAATTATAATATAATTTTTTATATTAGGCTTAATTTTTTTCTATCTTAATTTCACTAATTATGATATAAATTTTTTTTTTTTTAATTTTTTCTAAATTTAAAAAAAAATTATAAAATATATGAAGATATAAATAGGGTTGAGAAAAATATTGAAAAACAAATATTATAATAATGTTTTTTTTTTTGAATATTCATTTCATCCCTACTCAGAGTCTCATAGTGTAAAGTTTAAAGAATTGTAGAATATATAAGAGTGACATATTAGTATGATATGTTCTGCTCAATATTTTTTTTACCACAATTTTCAATATCAAATATTAAAAGATTTGGGTGGAGGAAAATATTGGGCAAAATATAAATGAGAATGCTAGTGGAAATATTGGCTAAAATATGTGGGTGGGGAATATTTGGCATTTTATTTTCAAAATATATTTGAAAGTTATAGTGTGGTTTGGGGAAAATATTTGGCATTTTATTTCCCCATCATCATCCCCAAACATAGTTTTTGCCCAATATTTTCCTCAATCCCTACCCACAAGTACATTTTTTCCAATATTTCTCCCAACCCCACTCTAAAATATATTGAGGTGGGAGTTGACATTGGGAGAGATATGGGCAAAACATTCTAGGAGCCAGAGTTAAGGTTAGGGGCAATATTGAGCAAAACATTCTATATAATGGTAAGGATAAGAGTAAGGGTGGATGTAAATATTGGTCAAAAACATATTATTATAATTTTTTTTCTCAATATCTTTCTTTCCCTCCACCTTCATATTTAATTATGTATTTTATTAATATTTTTACTCAATTTCACTCTTATACTTAATAGTGAAAAATATTAAATTTATTTATTTATTTAAAAACATAATTTTAATATATTTTTTAATATATTTAAAAATACAATTTCAATAATTAAAAAATACCGTGGAATAAAAATTATATAATAAATAATAATAATATTAATCCTTTAAATAATTAAATAATATAGTATTTACATTTTTATTTTATATTATTTTTGGAAAATTATTTATAAATTAAGTGATAATTTTGATATTAATCCAAACAAATCTGAAATATATATAACAAGGGATCAACATATCCCTCTATTTTATATAGGTTTGAAAATAAACTATTTTCCCAAATACTATAATTACATTATACATTTCAGAGTATTAAAATAAAAATAAAATGATAAAAACTAATTAAATGATAACTATATTTTAAATAATTTTTTTATTTATTATAAAAACAATAAGTATGTCAAAATTTAATACATTTGAAATAAAACTTGGAACATGAATTTTTAACAACAGAGGTTTGCATTCATGTTTCCATGTACCTTCATAATATGTAAATAGACTTTGTTACAATATCATGAGCTAATACCATGGCTTATCAATAACACATGCTCAAAAAAACCATAACTCACTTGATATGACACTTATTTATATGATATTTTTAATTAATCAATCTAATTAAAACAAAAAATGACAACTACTTTAAAGATAAAATTTCATACTAGAATATTTCATAGAGATATTCCAAAATAAACATGTCTATGCACATATTTATTTTACTCTTAAAAATTACATATAAAATTTTCAAAAATATATATTCTTTCAAAAAACAATCAATTTTTTATAATTTTATTTTTTATTATACTTTTATTTTGTTAAATATTTATAATAAATGTCAAACATGTCCACTAAAGAGATAATGTAAATTCTTAATTAGTGAATATTGAATATTAAATAAAAATTATCACGATAAGCCACACTTTATTCCATGGACTATAAAAATCTTGATCTCAATAACCTGAAAAGTGAAAAACTAAACTTTTCTATTTATTAATGGTTCATTAAAAAAATGCTTAGCATTAGTGTAATTTATCCACCTAATAATTTAGTGAAGGGAAAAAATCAGCATAAAAAAAAGCACCTTTAAAACGCGAATGATGAAGGGTACCAAATGGAAAGCATGAACATGGATGCCATAATCCTACTCCTTGAAAAATGAGGCATTTAATTGTAAAATATGAAACTCCACGTACTAAGTGTAAACGGTAAGGATGAACATGTAGGCCATATCCCCACTTCAAAAATGTGAGAAATTTAAAGTAGAAATTATGAAACTCATCGCACTAATCGTGAGTGGTAAGCATGAGCATGGAGGCCTTCAACCCAATTGGAAATGTAAGCCATCTGTTATCCCGTAAAGAATGGATTTAATGCTCAGATTCGATCCACCGCTAATTCCACAGCAATATCGGCCACAACAAAATATTTCATCAATGTATTAGGGACATGGAAGAATGGGCAACCATAGATTGGATTGACATTAATTTTCCAAGAAGGGCAACTATATATATTAACAACAGGTTCACCGAAAGCACCACAGATTGGTACAAGTTCGGCGAGTTTACATGACAACTAAACACTTATATTCAAACTAATTTCCTGGACATTATAATACAAATTACTTCACAGAACTTAACTGTCTACTATCAAATGTTTTGCAATTACCGCCCACACTTCGGGTAGTGCTCTAATGGAAGAAATGCAGTTACCTACATCCGCTGAAGGCAGGCCCAGAAATGATACAAGGAAAAAGGGAAGAATCGTTTAATTGGTCTAACAGAGACGGACCATGTAACATAAGCGGCAAAGGCATGTCTGGAATTTCAGGAATGTCACCCTCACCCCTCCAGCATCCTCACAACGTCCACCATTCGAGGTCTGGATGCCACCATAACATGTGCGCACAGAATACCGATTGAAACAACTCTCTTCATCATGCTCTCCGCCCCGCTTTGCCGGATTCTCTCGTCTATTATTTCACTGGTTCTGCCTTCTTTCACTAGCGTCCATGCCCAATCCGTGATGAGATAATGAGGTTCCGAATACGAAGTAGCTCCCAGAGCTTTTCGGTGCCGAGAAATAATGTGTTCAGCGGCTCCCCTTAAAAAAAAACAAACATGAACCAGGAGCCAAAAAGCTGCCTTCTAACCAAATAAAATATGGACTGAACGAAATTACAAATTCAAAATTCAAATTTGATTTCCTTTAGCGCCTTTAATAAATTCAAAATAAAACGGAATTTGGAAAACGTTGGTAGATGAGGAAGCCAACGGAGGTTGCAGGAGGAGACGTGACAGGTCTGGCAGTGGTCGCAGATACATTGAATGCTAGAGCTTGCCGGAGGTAGGGTGATCGAGTTGCCGGAATATGCATGGATATGTATGGCTTTCATGGATATGTAGCATGCCTTAGGAGTGACGAATGTCCTGTCACAGGTACTTAGCGCTCATTTATGTTTCTATAGGATTGGAAATAGGAACTGCTCTCTGAGATACCCACTTATATTTATTGTGGCCTTGTCAAGCTATTGTCCTCGTATTAAAAATAATGTACATAGACTTTTAAAGAGACAACTAGTCACTGTACTATTTCAGAGTCGTTATTCTTCTTAATTCAGAGTCGTTATTCTTCTTAATTCTGATTTGAAAACCATCTACACTGCCCATGCCAACCAGGTTCAAGCTTTGAAGTTTTCATGTATTAAATTTACATGAATGACATGAACAATCATGCACAGACCAACGTCACAAGGATGACATATTGTGGACGCCCTGTTGGGCAGACGAGTTATTATTTTTGAGAGAAAAAAAAAGTTGCACAATTTACTGATGTGACAAAGATTTATTCGCGCAATTGGGCAGAAGGGTTATTCTTTCTCTGCCCAAAAAAAAAATTATTTGCCATCTTTACAGATGTAACGACTCATATTTATTCGCCCAATTGGGCAGGCGCGTTATTCTTTTTTAGCGAAGAAAAAACCTTTGCCATAACTACTAGGGTTTCTTCGTGCAATGGGGCCGAGGAGTTAAAAATAAAAATATATTTTTTATTACAGTTGTGTATAACGCGACTTTTTGAAAGTTTTTCCGGTGGGTTTTTCAGTCGAAATCCGGCAGGAATTTATTGGAATCGCAAGTTGATTCCAAGTTTGATAGGTAGTTTTTGCACAATGAAAGCGTCCTAGGGTTTTCCAGGGTGCTCAATCCAAATATGAAGTTAAAAAACCATTTTAACTGCAACAAATCAAGATTTAAGCTCAATTTCTTCAGCCGGGAATCTCCAAAAAGTCCCATTATAGACAACTTCTTTTTTATTTATCATACTACAAGCAAAATATACAAGTATTTTTAGCTTTTAAAAATAATGTACATAGTCTTTTAAAGAGATAATTAATCACTGAGATAATTAATCACTGTACTATTTCAGAGGAGTTCTTTTAAAGAGATAACTAATACTATTTCTAACTAGTTATTTTTTTGAGACACCCACTCATTGTGGCCATAACTCCTCTTAGACACCCACTTATTGTGGCCTTGCCAACCCATTGTCCTTGCATTAAAAATAATGTATATAGACTTTTAAAGAGACAACTAGTCACTCTACTATTTTAGAGGAGTTATTCTTCTTAGACACCCACCCATTGTGGCCATAACTCCTCTTAGCCAGCCACTTATTGTGGCCTTGCCAAGCTATCGTCCTCTCATGAAAAATAATGTACATAGACTTTTAAAGAGACAACTAGTCACTGTACTATTTCAGAGGTGTTATTCTTCTTAGACACCCACACACTGTGGCCACAACTCCTCTTAGACACCCACTTATTGTGGCCTTGCCAAGCTATTGTTGTTGCATTAAAAATAATGTACATAGACTTTTAAAGAGACAACTAGTCACTCTACTATTTCAGAGGGGTTATTCTTCTTAAACATCCACTTGTTGTGGCCATAACTCCTCTTAAACACCCACTTATTGTGGCCTTCCAAGCTATTGTCCTCGCAAAATACCATTTTTTAGAATTTATTTATGAGTGTGCTAAACTCAAAAATCTTTCTAAGCAGGCTATGATGTCCTCCTCAATAAGCCATGATGTCTCATGATTGTGTCCCAATTATTTTTATTCTAAGTACATCTCTATTTTTATTTTCAAGATGCCAATACTTTCTAAAAATACTTAAAAACAATGAAAATCCCTTGTCACAATATTTAAAACTCCAATAACAATTCAAGTAAAACACCTATTGTCTCATTACCTCCTAAAAGCAATAGCTCCTTTTGAAATTGTCTTTCCTTTCGAAGTTTCCGTCTTCTCAAAACCTTTTAGAGAAGCAATTTTGGTTATTTCTTTCGTACTAGGGTATGATGATGAGGACATTGTAGATGAAGCTATGTTGGGAATGATGGAATATATATATATATATATATATATATATATATATATATATATATATATATATATATATATATATGGCTAATCCCCTATTAAAAACATGCTATGAGAAATATAACTACTACGCTTATATGCATGTATGTTAGCGATTTATTTGGCATATGCATATTTGGATCTATATTTTGAACATATACAAATTATCCTTAATTATGGAAGAAGTGTTAATTGACTATTTCATTTAAAAAGAATAAATTGCAATGGACCTTAATCCCATTGTTGAATGGTGATAATTTTGTCAAAATATTGGAAAAACCATGAGGAAAGCCTACTTGGGTTATAGGGCTCCACTAACATGCAAATATTGCATGATTGAATCCTGTAATATCCCAACATAAAAATTTTAATGAGATATGGTACACTCTAGGTGTTCTAATGAAATTCTTGCACTAAAAACACCTAACACAATAAAGATCTAAGAATGCAACCTCTTCTTTATGTAAATAAATAGAAGCAAAATTACATGCCCACATCAGACCTACTAAAGCCCGTGCCTTGGCATGTATGGCTGCCCATAAACAAAGAAATTAAATATATTGAAGCACAATCGTAGATCCTAGATGGATCCACTACACAAATTACTCCCACTGGTTTTCATACCTAGGATCAACTAGAACTAGCCTTGCCAAGTTCAAAACAAAAGCCAAATAGTTAAATAACTCTCCTATCCCCTTTTATAGGCTTGATTGACTCTTTAGGGACTTTATTTTATTGTTTTCGCGCGAAAAACAAACACAAATACCATGGGCCAATGCCATGGGCAACTACCACATTAACTAACATGGGAAGATTCCATCCACTTTGACCATATCCAAATATATATATATATATATATATATATATATATATATATATATATATATATATATATATATATATATATATATATATATCTATATCTATATCTATATATCTATATCTATATCTATATCTATATCTATATATATATATATATATATATATATATATATATCCACCTGCCCAAAGATTGTTTGCCCTCAGGTAATCCACTTCTATCCACAAAAGAAGCATTTGTATATTGATACAACCCAATGTGTTATTCCATGCCTCCATTCTAAATGATCATGAATGGATCCTTCGATACCTGAATCCAAAACAATCCTCCAGTCAATCTTTCCCCCAATGGATTCTCCTAGATCCCAATGCCACCTAAGTCCTAGGACCTGTTGGTTATGACACCACCTCATCCCTCCATCATATCTTGTGCTTAAGGGCCCAAGTTGCAATATGCCCTTGGCTAAGAGTATCCCATCAATAGAGTTCCAACTCATAGTCTCTTGTAAATCCATCTTGTGGGAAGTATATAATGCATGAATTCCTACAAATGGAATAAATATACCATGTTGATGTTGCCTGATGCTCAACTCATGTTGCTCCACCCGATCACCCATCATGATCCATTTGTATATCTATTCCTTGCTATCCCCAATGTATAATGGCAGGTTGGTAGAGCTGCAAGACTTATCTATGTACTCTTGTAGAGGGTTGCTCTGCAACTCCCAAATGTACTCCTCTTCCTGCCTTGTGAGGGACTTGAGTCATTCCTCAACACTAGACAACTGGGTAATTGATTCAACACATACCCCTATGAGGTCCTCAAATTTTCTATTCTCATGTAAGACAGTGTCTGAGGCTACCCCAACTCTCTACTTCAACATCGTAAGATTTGTCTTGAAATGCATGATCCTTTCCCAAAAGTCCTCTACTAGAATTTCTTGTGCCGTGCAAAATGTCTTTATATTTGATTATACCGGATGCTCCATGACCACAAATTTCACACTTTCGGCATGCTTCCAGAGAAACCAAGAGAAGTTATTGTCAAAAATGATTTTTTAATACCTTTCCATAACCTGGATTGCACCGAGGTCAGTCATGTGGGTTTCTAGAAGGAAATTCATAAATTTGCCCAAATCTGCAATAATTTCCAACTATCAAATTCTGCCTCTATTTCCATGCACATGAAGGCGAATGAAGAACATCTGGCACATGGGTTTTGGTCCCAGTAGAGCCAATTTACTAACCCTAAAATAGTTTTCTAAAATTCCTTACGGTTTGGGAGATAGCTGGAGTTCTCTGAGTCCAATTTATATAAAATATCCAGATTTGCACTTAACTGTCAAATTCGGATTTGCCTATTTTCATGCCACAGTTACAGTTTGATAAGTTCTTGTCCTCCATCCCTCCATTGATCAACATCAACATCAACCATTAATTATTTCAAGGCAATCTAGATAACTTAAACATGGCATGAATTTGTTTGTAATTAATCTACATCATGTATAAAAGCAAAGTAGCAAGCATACGAAAGGAGGCATCTCTCAAACATGGAAGTAATTGCTATGTATTTCATGACTTGTTTTTAATTCAATATATTGACAATGCTCTTGCTCTAAATTTTGATTGAATGCGTTGATGGAGTGTTGATGTTAATGCATTGATTGTGTTCGAAATCTTCTCGTCACTCTAAGTTCGTCGGCCCCCAGGTGCGGCTGGGCCCACCCATCTGGGTTTGCTTTGTATTTTGCATGTACGGTGTAACTATTAGATCAATTACAGTTAGTTTCCCTTTTCACTACAAGTTAGTTCTGATTGAATTGCTTTGTTTGACTGTTTAAGAGCATGCAGATGCTTTGAATATTTGAGAAACTCCTTTTATTTCCACAGTTTGCAATCAAATTCCTATGTGATCTTTTGTGCTTTCCGAACAGAGCTGTGCTCAAAACCTCACCATATCTTGATTTACAGTTATCATAAATGCATTATAGAGTTGTTTGATGAGCGAAACGAATTCATTTACATATGTTTAGTGCCAAAATAACTTTGGATCTGTCCAAGAATCAAGAATGAATGAGATTCAAATTAATTAAAATAGGGTTATTTTATTCACTAAATTGGCCTCTATTTCCTCTAAAGACTTGGATTGAATTGATTCTCTGATTGAATCATTATCATTTTGTAGGAAATACAATATAGGGAACCGCTTCATTATTTTTTGAACGCTATAATTGATTTGGTTTTAAATGAATTAGGTTGATAATCACAACATATATACATTACTTGCATAGATGTTGAATGGTTTACCATCGCTATTGTCTTGCTTCATTCAAACAAATAGACTCTTGGAATAATCCATTGTGGATTGAAAGCAGAACACCACAGGACGTTTGTGTAATTAGTTGTCAAATACAAACTCTTTAGTTCGATACATGCCTTCCCATGTTCGTGTAATGACTGATTTCACTAGTTTGATTTGGACAAATGCTCTCCCCTGTTCTGTGTGATAATCGATCCCATTTGGATGATTGATATCCCTTGTTTCATAGGGTTTTTATTACCTGCTTCATAAAACCATAGATTTGATTTCACAGTAGCACATTGGTTTTGAATAAGGATGTTTACAAGCAAAAAGTGGTGTGATTACAAAAGTGATTCAAGTACAGTTTCTTAGAATTTGTTTGATTGAATTGCTAGGTGCTGAATGGGCTGAGTGTCTGAGTTTCTTTCATCAATTAAGACCTGTAGGTTACTTGATTGCGAGTATAACATAAATTAGTGAGTGATAGAGTAGAATAAAGTGATTGCTCCAGATCAATACTCAACTTTCGAATCTTTGTTAATAGGGTAACAAACCATTAGGTACAAATCGATTGTTTGATTGAGTTGCTATCAGTATAGATTACTTGTTTGCTTAAAAATTGAATTGTTATAGATTTCTTATTTGCTTTAGGAGTGAATTGTTATTTCTGTAGATTTCTTAAGGGTGAAATTGTTATTAGTACAGATTTGTTTGCTTGTTTAAGGATTGAATTGCCATCATTATAGATTGCTTACTCAGTGATCATTAAATTGTTATTACAAATAGAAGATCTGGTACCAGCATTTGAGGGTTTTATTGAGTAAGTTTTGTGTGAGTGGAAGTCCATTTTTATCACTTGAGATTTATAGTTCAGTAGTTTGTTGAGTTCAGATTTGAAGGCAGAGTTTGTATAGATTTCTAAAATCTCTAGGTTAAATTTGACTGTTGAGTCTGCTTGTGCTAAGTAGATGTTTGATTTATTTTAAGTTTGCAAGCATTAGTATATATTACCCAGATGATCATCATAAGGAAAAGCTAAAAATATGACCTAGAACTGAATGAAGGAAGCGCAATACCACTCGTGTTTACAAGCTCGGATTGACAATTAATATTAAGAGATTTAATTCTCCAATTTAATCTCTCAACATTTTGGTGCCATTGCCGGTGAAGTTGTCATTTCTTCTTCAGATAACCATTATTATTTAAGTTTCAAGATCTTGCAGGATTGTCAGAGGGTGAAGAGAGTACGGTAAGACGTAAGTGAAGAGCCACATATGCACTTTTGTTGGGGTTGCTCCAAAGTTTGACCGATCACTGCTTGTTCTTGAGTTTCTATTTCCTTTACCTTTATGCATAGAAGAAGAAGTAGTTTGATTTGATTTCTGCATTTCATGTAGTTTGCGAAAGTTTGTAAATATCATAGACTTAGTAAGACACATCTACAGGAATCGTAGCTAAGCCTCATAAGAAACATAGGCCTTAGAATAGTCTGAAACATTCTGTGTGATATTTAGATTCAGAAATGTTTTGCTTTTAATAGATTAAATAGTATTCTGATTTGCTCTCAAGTGTGGTGAGTTTCCTTTCAGCCAATATAGATTTTAAATTCATCTTCATATTCCAATCTTTAGCGTTATATCATTTTGGGGTGTTGTAAAAACCCTCGTTACTAATATGTGTGTGGAGATAGGGATTATCAATCAACCAGATGGACTTGAAGATGATAAATATGAAGGACCTCTCACAAGCCCTAGCAATTGCTGGGATCTTGACCTCTCCCTCTCAGGAAGAGAACTTCTTGACAATAGTCAAGAAATTGTCCATTTCTACACCACCACAAGAGGATTTGGAAGTCTCTTTTGATTTGCCTGACCAGTCATCTAAGGAGACGAATGAAGCATTTACTATAATCAATGGTGAACATCCACTGGAATCTAAGATTGAGGAGTTCTTGACATGTCTATTAGTAGATCAAGAATATAATCAAGAGACTACTCACCCTACAGAGAACAATCAACATGACATGGAAGAAGAGGATGAGCAGCATGGGCCAAATCAATAAATGGACCAAGAATACCATGATTACATCGAACATTGGTTTTGAACAAAAAATCAAATGAGGCAGTATTTTCCTCTTCTAAAACTCTTGTTTTCATATCAAGTACATTTTTTGGATTTTCTTTCTCATGTACACTTCCAAGTTTATATGTTAAATCTGAGCTTGAATATCTATTTGTACCTTCTCCACACATGGCTTCATTGCAAAGTAATCCTTCACTTGAAGGATTTTATCTCCCTTTCTTCAGCAGAATAGGAAATTTTGTGTTGTAAATAAATAAATGAAAATAGTAAAGAGAAAATAAGTCCTTTCATGAAAACCAGCTTGTCTGGCGCAACTGGGCAGGGACTTTGCTTGAAAACCAGGTAATTGGTTGGCAATGTTCCCAATAATGTTGTAAATTTGTGTGAGTTATTCAAATCATGTATATTTCAAATGATTATGTCTTATACTCGTGTTGGTTGATGTTGGATCCCTTAAGGCCCACCTTCCAACAAGCTTTGTCCCATTGACATCAGCAAATTATCTGGGACAAAGGCTAGGGTTAGATTAGGTACTTAGGAGCCTGCATGCCTTAATTGCAGGTATCCTTATCATCTACCAAGGGAATACATCAGTGTTTCTTAGTGGATGAATTCTGTAATCCATTCGACTTTGACAAATCTATTCATGGCTAGTAGAATGTACCTAGCGTCTTGATTCCCATTGACATCATAGGTGGGATATCTTGTATTGTTTAATGACTTCCTCAATGGTCGGTAATCCAATGATTCTTGCTTTTGTTCGACATCGGCACCATTTATTCACATAAGCAGGATTGCACACGGTGTGTAGTGGTTGAAGACTATACGGTTTTGTGATCTCAGTACAAATTTGCAGTAGTGTGGACATTTGTAGCAGCATTTTATTTTCCTGTAGTAACCATCTTGTTTCAGTAAAGGTTTCCATATAAAATCTTGATCATCATTTGCAACAATCATCTTCCTTCTTTGTTTGAGGACGTACAACTCCTCAGACATGGGGGGTGAAGGAGACCTTCATTTTTTAGCCTCCTTTACTATCTCTAGTTCGACCTTCTTCAACATATCCATATACACATCAACAGCAGTCATTCCAACTCCAACCTTCAGCCATGTTTCAGTTCATCTTCCACTTTATATTGCAGCACTAGACACATCAATGATAAAGGTGAAACTTGAGGTAAATTTGGCTTATGATTATCTAATTCATTAGAAGGTTAAAGAAACTTAATGATTCACCACTTCTCATTCCATGCATTTCATCTTTCATAAACCATCATCCTTTTATTATCCTTCCATTCACTCTGCATATACTCTGATTACAAGACCATGTTAAAATAAAAAACCTTATGGTGCATTGATAAAGAAGCCTCTATGATGTCTTCTCTTTCCATGATGAAAAACATTAGGATGAAGTCATTAGTTCTATAAAATGATAAAGGAAACCACCTATAGACATTGGTCTTACGAAGACAGAGTATCAATCACCAATTCACCATCCTCATCTCTGATCTCTCCTTCACTCGTCATTTCTTGTCCTCAATTTGTATTGCTCAGTAAATTAGTGTGACCTATTAAGTATCAAGAGTGTTGCACCACCAGAACCACCACCTCCAAGAATTTAAGTAAGTGCTACTCCACAAGAACCAACACCTTCAAATATCCAAGTAATGTTGCCCCACAAGAACCTATATATGAGCAAAGTATTTGTTTGCATGAGGACATGAAAAATCTCAGGCACGGGGGGATGATGGTCCTCGAAAATTCCCATGTTTTCATCATGCAATAACACCATTCATACCCTAAAACCCTAGGTCTTTAACACGTTCCATATCCTAATTCCATCATTTATCCCTAAATCACATCGTATGCCTTGTGGTTGATTATCATTGGTTTTATTAGAATTTCTATAATTAAATATGATTATGCCATGATTTACTAATGACAGTTTCACTAAACCTCATTTTCACAGGGCTCCGTCACCAAGTTTCTTCGTAAGCCAATAGAGTATGGAAATGGTCAATTTGGGGCCTTTCACACTTCCGGCATGCTTATGGAGAAACCTAGAGAGGTTATTGTCAAAAATTATTTTGTAATGCCTTTCCATCACGTGGATTGCACCCAGGTCACTCATGTGGGTCTCTAGAAGGAAATTCATAAATTTACCCAAATCTGCAATAATTTGAAACTGCCAACTTCTGCCTCCATTTCCTTGCAGATGAAGGCAATTGAAGAAACTTTGGAACATGGGTTTTGGTCCTAGTATAGCCAATTTACTAACCTTAAAGCATTTTATAAAATTGCTTATGGTTTGGGAGATATGAAGAGTTCTCTGAGGCCAATTTATATAAAATTTCCCGATTTCTACTTAACAGTCAAATTTGAATTTGTCTATTTCTATGCCACAGTTACGGTTTGATAAATTATTGTCCTCCATCCCTACATTGATCAACATCAACATCAACCATTAGCTATTTCAAGGCCATCTAGAGAATTCAAACACGACATGAATTTGTTTGTACTTAATTTACAACATGTATAAAAGCACAACAGCAAGCAAAGGAAAGGAGGCAACTGTCAAACATGGAAGTAATTGATGTGTATTTCATGACTTGTTTTTAATTGAAGATATTGACAATTCTCTTGCTTTGAATTTCGATTGAATGCATTGATGGAGTGATGATTTTAATACATTGATTGTTGTCAAAATCTTCTTGTTACTGTAAGTTCGTTAACCCCCAGGTGCGGCTGGGCCCACCCATATGGTTTTGCTTTGTACTTTTCATGTACAGTGTCACTGTTTGATCAGCTACAATTAGTTTCCCTTTTCATTACAAGTTAGCTTTGATTAAATTTCATTGTTTGACAATTTAAGAGAATGCATATGTGTTGAATATTTGAGAAACTCATTTTATTTCCACATTTTGCAATCAAATTCCTATGTGATATTTGTATGCTTTCCGAACAGAGCTATTCTCAAAACCTTGCCATCATCTTGATTTACAGTTATCATAAATGTGTTATAGATTTTTATTTTATTTTATTTTATTTTATTTTATATTTTTTTTCCGAAGAAGAGAATTCGTAAGTTCCATTAATTTCAGAAAATTACATGTTGTAGATGCTGAACACATATGCTGTAGTGTGGGTAAACCACTTACAAAACAATACTTCAGGAGAAGTATGCAGAAGAGCCCTCAAACAGGGTAGCAAGTAAATGGGTATGTAAACCCCAACAGGAGGATACCCCTACCCGTTCAAAACAAAAATAACAGAAAATAAAACTATAGCTCCTGAGGAATGAGCAGAAAATTCAATAATGGCCGCCAAGTCAAAGGGGAGAGGCACGAAATGGTAGAGAGCAGCCAAAGGTAGCCACACCTCCCCCACCCCCTCAAAACTCTCCACCTGAAGCCGAGGAAACCAGAGGAAGAACCCACCATATATCCAAAGAAGCTCGAAAAAAAAACCGACTAGAAACAGCCATCGAGAAGCGGCACGAATCGATGCAGAGACAGACTCCACACCACAGATCCCTCAACGCCCCCCATAACTGCAGAGGTATTCCAGCAAAAAGCCAAAAAAAGGACCCAGAGCCGCAAGGGAGTCCATCAGATCCCAGCCGGAGCAGAGACGGCTCGGTCAGGGGGCAGAGGCGGCTAGGGCAGCCACCTCGCCCCCACGAAGAGAGTCAAGAGGCCCAACAATACCCCGCCCTCGCTCCGCGGCTCAGCACGAAAAATCCAAAAGCCAATATACCTTTGGTGAGTCCGCCAAAATAGAGAGTCGGAAGTTGAGTAGAAGACCGCCGAAAAACCAGAAAGATGTGGACACACTCTGCCGCCGCCCAACTCAATGCACAATGCAAGTCTCCGGACCTCTGCTGAAACTCAGAGACTAAGCAGTGCAGGCCACCAACCCGGGCTCGTCAGACGAAAACGATGTTTGGATCAGAGTCGCGCTGAGGAAAACGGCACAGGGGAGGAGACTTATAGGAGATAGTGGAGCGAAGGCCGAGGTCGAATGCTAGCCTCAGGCTGCCGGAGTCGCAGATCTCCAAACCCCTCCAGCCGCAGCAAAACCCAGCACAGTTGAATCACAGAAGGTTGGTTACACGTCAATGAGGCGAAACACCAAGCGATGGCGGCAAGAAGGGTGGCCAGAGACAGCGGCAAGCCCTGCCGCCGTAGGCGCAATGGCAGCAACCAGAGCCGAGTAGAAACCCTAGGTCAAGAAAAACCTCCTTGTGAAAATCTAACCTAAAACCTAAAAGCTCTTCGACACCAATTTTGGGCTCCATTCCATTTACATCATAAATGTGTTATAGAGTTGTTTGATGAGCGAAACGAATTCATTTACCTATGGTTACTGCCAAAATAACTTTGGATCTCTCTAGCAATCAATAATGAATGAAATTTAAATTTATTAGAACAGGAATAGTTTATTAACCAAATCGGCCTCTCTTTCCTCTAAAGACTTGGATTGAATTGATTCTCTGATTGAATCATTATCTTTTTGTAGGAAATACAATATAGGGAACTACTTCATTATTGTTTGAACACTGTAATTGATTTGGTCTTAAACAAATTGGGTTGATAATCACAACATATATACCTTACTTGCACGGATGTTGAATGGTTTACCATTACTGTTGTCTTGATTCATTCAAACAAATAGACTCTTGGATTAATGCATTTTGGATTGAAAGTAGAACACCACAGGACATTTGTGTAATTAGTTGTCAAATACAAACTCTTTAGTTCGATACATGCCTTCCCCTATTCGTGTAATGACTGATTTCACTAGTTTGATTTGGACAAATGCTCTCCCTTGTTCTGTGCGATAATCGATACCATTTGGATGATTGATCTCCCTTTTTCATAGGGTTTTGATTACC
Organism: Pinus tabuliformis; assembly: GCA_031772625.1. NCBI lineage: Eukaryota > Viridiplantae > Streptophyta > Pinopsida > Pinales > Pinaceae > Pinus > Pinus tabuliformis. The sequence goes on along the minus strand of CM062810.1, from coordinate 111,068,240 downwards.
TACTTCATAACTAAACCATTGATTGGATTTCACAGTACCACATTGGTTTTGAATAAGGATATTTACAAGCAAGAAGTAGTGTGATTACAGAAGTGATTCAAGTACAATTTCTTAGAAATTGTTTGATTGAATTGCTAGGTGCTCAATGCTCTGAGTGTTTGATTTGATTTCATCAATTAAGACTTGTAGTTTACTTGATTCGAGGGTATGCTGATGAGGAAATTGTAGATGAAGCTATGTTGGGAATGATGGAATCTATATATATATATATATATATATATATATATATATATATATATAGATATATATTTGGCTAATCCCCTATTAAAAACATGCTATGAGAAATATAACTACTACGCTTATATGCATGCATGTTAGCGATTTATTTGGCATATGCATATTTGGATCTATATTTTGAACATATACAAATTATCCTTAATTATGGAAGAAGTGTTAATTGACTGTTTCATTTAAAAAGAATAAATTGCAATGGACCTTAATCCCATTGTTGAATGGTGATAATTTTGTCAAAATATTGGAAAAACCATGAAGAAAGTCTACTTGGCTTATAGGGCTCCACTAACATGCAAATATTGCATGATTGAATCCTGTAATATCCCAACATCAAAATTTTAATGAGATATGGTACACTCTAGGTGTTCTAATGAAATTCTTGCACTAAAAACACCTAACACAATAAAGATCTAAGAATGCAAACTCTTCTTTATGTAAATAAATAGAAGCAAAATTACATGCCCACATAAGACCTACTAAAGCCTGTGCCTTGGCATGTATGGCTGCCCATAAACAAAGCAATTAAATATATTGAAGCACAATCGTAGATCCTAGATGGATCCACTACACAAATTACTCCCACTGGTTTTCATACCTAGGATCAACTAGAACTAGCCTTCCCAAGTTCATAACAAAAGCCAAATAGATAAATAACTCTCCTATCCCCTTTTATAGGCTTGATTGACTATTTAGAGACTTTATTTTATTGTTTTCGCTCGAAAAAAAAACAGAAATACCATGGGCCAATGCCATGGGCAACTACCATATTAAATAACATGGGAAGATTCCATCCACTTTGACCATATCCAAATATGTATGTATATATATATAGATATATATACACACACACACATATATCCACCCGCCCAAAGATTTTTTGCCCTCAGGTAATCCACTTCTATCCACAAAAGAAGCATTTGTATATTGATACAACCTAATGTGTTATTCCATGCCTCCATTCTAAATGATCATGAATGGATCCTTCGATACCTGAATCCAAAACAATCCTCCAGTCAATCTTTCCCCCAATGGATTCTCCTAGATCCCAATGCCACCTAAGTCCTAGGACATGTTGGTTATGACACCACCTCATCCCTCCATCATATCTTGTGCTTAAGGGCCCAAGTTGCAATATGCCCTTGGCTAAGAGTATCCCATCAATAGATTTCCAACTCATAGTCTCTCATAAATCCATCTCGTCGGAAGTATATAATGCATGAATTCCTACAAATGGAATAAATATACCATGTTGATGTTGCCTGATGCTCAACTCATGTTGCTCCACCTAATCACCCATCATGATCCATTTGTATATCTATTCCTTGCTATCCCCAATGTATAATGGCAGGTTGGTAGAGCTGCAAGACTTATCTATGTACTCTTGTAGAGGGCTGCTCTGCAACTCCCAAATGTACTCCTCTTCCTGCCTTGTGAGGGACTTGAGTCATTCCTCAACACTAGACAACAGGGTAATTGATTCAACACATACCCCTATGAGGTCCTCAAATTTTCTATTCTCGTGTAAGACAGTGTCCCAGGCTACCCCAACTCTCTACTTCAACATCGTAAGATCTGTCTTGAAATGCATGATTCTTTCTTAAAAGTCCTCTACTAGAAATTCTCGTGCCGTGCAAAATGTCTTTATATTTGATTGCGCCGGATGCTCCATGACCACAATTTCACACTTTCGGCATGCTTCCAGAGAAACCAAGAGAGGTTATTGTCAAAAATGATTTTCTAATACCTTTCCATAACTTGGATTGCATCCAGGTCATTCATGTGGGTCTCTAGAAGGAAATTCATAAATTTGCCAAATCAACAATAATTTCGAACTACCAAATTCCGCCTCTATTTCCATGCAGAAGAAGGCGAATGAAGAACATCTGGCACATGGGTTTTGGTCCCAGTAGAGCCAATCTACTAACCCGAAAATAGTTTTCTAAATTTCTTTACGGCTTGGGAGATAGGTGGAGTTCTCTGAGGCCAATTTATATAAAATATCCAGATTTGTACTTAACTGTCAAATTTAGATTTTCCTATTTTTATGCCACAGTTACGGTTTGATAAGTTCTTGTCCTCCATCCCTGCATTGATCAACATCAACATCAACCATTAGCTATTTCAAGGCCATCTAGATAACTTAAACATGGCATGAATTTGTTTGTAATTAATCTACTTCATGTATAAAAGCAGAGTAGCAAGCATACAAAAGGAGGCATCTCTCAAACATGGAAGTAATTGCTATGTATTTCATGACTTGTTTTTAATTGAAGATATTCAAAATGCTCTTGCTCTAAATTTTGATTGAATGTGTTGATGGAGTGTTGATGTTAATTTATTGATTGTGTTCGAAATCTTCTCGTCACTGTAAGTTCGTCGGCCCCCAGGTGCAGTTGGGCCCACCCATCTGGGTTTGCTTTGTATTTTGCATGTACAGTGTAACTATTAGATCAGTTACAGTTAGTTTCCTTTTTCACTACAAGTTAGTTCTGATTGAATTGCTTTGTTTGACTGTTTAAGAGCATGCAGATGCATTGAATATTTGAGAAACTCCTTTTATTTCCACAGTTTGCAATCAAATTCCTATGTGATCTTTGTGTGCTTTTCGAACAGAGTTGTGCTCAAAACCTCACCATCATCTTGATTTACAGTTATCATAAATGTGTTATAGAGTTGTTTGATGAGCGAAACAAATTCGTTTACATATGTTTAGTGCCAAAATAACTTTGGATCTGTCCAGCAATCAAGAATGAATGAAATTTAAATTGATTAAAATAGGACTATTTTATTCACCAAATTGGCCTCTATTTCCTCTAAAGACTTGGATTGAATTGATTCTCTGATTGAATCATTATCATTTTGTAGGAAATACAATATAGGGAACCGCTTCATTATTTTCTGAATGCTGTAATTGATTTGGTTTTAAACGAATTCGGTTGATAATCACAACATATATACATTACTTGCACAGATGTTGAATGGTTTACCATCGTTATTGTCTTGCTTCATTCAAACAAATAGACTCTTGGATTAATGCATTGTGGATTGAAAGTAGAACACCACAGGACATTTGTGTAATTAGTTGTCAAATACAAACTCTTTAGTTCGATACATGCCTTCCCATGTTCGTGTAATGACTGATTTCACTAGTTTGATTTGGACAAATTCTCTCCCCTGTTCTGTGCAATAATCGATCCCATTTGGATGATTGATATCCCTTGTTTCATAGGGTTTTGTTTACCTACTTCATAGATAAAGCATAGATTTGATTTCACAGTAGCAAATTGGTTTTGAATAAGGATGTTTACAAGCAAAAAGTGGTGTGATTACAAGAGTGATTCAAGTAGAGTTTCTTAGAAATTGTTTGATTGAATTGCTAGGTGTTGAATGGGCTGAGTGTTTGAGTTTCTTTCATCAATTAAGACCTGTAGGTTACTTGATTGCGAGTATAACAATAAATTAGTGGGTGATAGAGTAGAATAGAGTGATTGCTCCAGATCAATATTCAAGTTTCGAATCTTTGTTAATAGGGTAACAAACCATTAGGTACAAATCGATTGTTTGATTGAGTTGCTATCGATATAGATTGCTTGTTTTCTTAAAAATTGAATTGTTATAGATTTCTTATTTGCTTTAGGAGTGAATTGTTATTTGTTTAGATTGCTTAAGGGTCAAAGGGTTATTAGTACAGATTTGTATGCTTGCTTGAGGATTGAATTTCCATCATTACGGATTGCTTACTGAGTGATCATTAAATTGTTATTACAAATAGAAGATCTGGTACCAGCATTTGAGGGTTTTATTGAGTAAGTTTTGTGTGAGTGGAAGTCCATTTTTATCACTTGAGATTCATAGTTCAGTAGTTTGTTGGGTTCAGATTTGAAGGCAGAGTTCGTAAAGATTTCTAAAATCTCTAGGTTAAATTTGACTGTTGAGTCTTCTTGTGCTAAGTAGATGTTTGATTTATTTTAAGTTTGCAAGCATTAGTATATATTACCCAGATGATCATCATAAGGAAATGCTAAAAATATGACCTAGAACTGAATGAAGGAAGCACAATACCACTTGTGTTTACAAGATCGGATTGAAAATTAATATTAAGAGATTTAATTCTCCAATTTAATCTCTCACCATTTTGGTGCCATTGCCGGTGAAGTTGTCATTTCTTCTTCAGATAACCATTATTATCTGAGTTTCAAGATCTTGCAGGATTGTCAGAGGGTGAAGAGACTACGGTAAGACGTGAGTGAAGAGCCACATATCCACTTTTGTTGGAGTTGCTCCAAAGTTTGACCGATCACTGCTTTTTCTTGAGTTTCTATTTCCTTTATCTTTATGCATAGAAGAAGAAGTAGTTTGATTTCATTTCTGCATTTCATGTAGTTTGCGAAAGTTTGTAAATCTCATAGACTTAGTAAGACACATCTACAGGAACCGTAGCTAAGCCTCATAAGAAACATAGGCCTTAGAATAGTCTGAAACATTCTGTGAGATATTTAGTTTCAGAAATGTTTTGCTTTTAATAGATTAAATAGTATTCTGATTCGCTCTCAAGTGTGGTGAGTTTCCTTTCAGTCAATATAGATTTTAAATTCATATTCATATTCCAATCTCTAACATTATATCATTTTTGGGTGTTGTAAAAACTCTCGTTACTACTATGTGTGTGGAGACAGGGATTATCAATCAACCAGATGGACTTGAAGACGATAAATATGAAGGACCTCTCACAAGCCCTAGCAATTTCTGGGATCTTGACCTCTCCCTCTCATGAAGAGAACTTCTTGACAATAGTCAAGAAATTGTCCATTTCTCCACCACCACAAGAGGATTTGGAAGTCTCTTTTGATTTGCCTGACGAGTCATCTAAGGAGATGAATGAAGCATGCACTATAATCAATGGTGAACATCCACTGGAATCTAAGATCGAGGAGTTCTTGACATGTCTATTAGTAGAGCCAGAATGTAATCAAGAGACTACTCACCCTACGGAGAACAATCAACATGACATGGAAGAAGAGGGTGAGAAGCACGGGCCAAATCAATAAATGGACCAAGAATACCATGATTACATCGAACATTGGTTTTGAACAGAAACTCAAATGAGGCAGTATTTTCCTCTTCTAAAACTATTGTTTTCATATCAAGTACACTTTTTGGCTTTTCTTGCTCATGTACACTTCCAAGTTTATATGTTAAATCTGAGCATGAATATCTATTTGTACCTTCTCCACACATGGCTTCATTGCAAAGTACTCCTTCACTTGAAGGATTTTATCTCCCTTTCTTCAGCAGAATAGGAAAGTTTGTATTGTAAATAAATAAATGAAATTAGTAAAGAGAAAATAAGTCCTTTCGTGAAAACCAACTTGTCTGGCACAACTGGGTAGGGACTTTGTGTTAGAGGGAAAAGTGTCTACACAGAACTGCTTATCCCACTAAGGTGCGGTAGCTACCTTAGAAACAAACAAAGTAAAGCTACTTTCGTTTTTCCTTTATGAAATATAGATGAGAGAAGAACAAAGAAGACCAACCTATGTCTTGCGCTTATCTCCTAGTTCGTTTCCTCTCTCTTTTGATAGTCTTTTGCTACTTGCTCCCTTGTATGCCCAACTTCACAGATTACCTGTAGGATCACAGTAGCATAACACTATACAAGAACATGGATCTATAATCATAAACAATCTAGGATAAAATGTAAATTGACCATACAAATGCATAAAATATAAATGACACAAGAGTATGGAGGAAAACTCGAATAGCTTTTATTGATAATCAAGAAAGGGCCAAGGGAATTACAACATGTTGTTCTGACCCAGCATCATCCTCTCAGCAAGTAAGCCCTTATTCATCTCATACAAATCTTAGATCACCCAACACTATGATGTTGTCTCAAGAAACCAACACCAATTCCTTACAAGCTGCAAAATTCCAGCCTCTGGATCTCTGGGATGAGGGGTCCATATATAGATATCTGTAAGGGAGATGAGTCAGCTTGTGATTTGATTAGTGTCTTCCCTCTGATAGTTCTTGCTTCCACTTGGAGATTGATGATCTCTTGCTCATCCTTGGTCGAATTCAGAGAGGCAAGTGTCACAGGAGAAGTTTCTGGAAGATTCCATGCCTCTCCACCTCGCGGATTGACACTGCCATTTGTCACTTCTCGCCCATCGCACCCAATAGAAGGGATTTTTGAAATGCAACACACTCACAGAGTGTGCTTAGGTGAGATGCAACGCACTTTGCCTATGGAGCAGTTGAAATGATCCTGTTTTGACCAGTTTTGAGCAGCTTTTCATCGAGAACTTCTGGGAGAAGCTGTAATCAGTTGACCTTGTTCCTTTAGGGGTTAGAACAACACTTTTAGGGTCTTAGGAGCCCTTGGTTTATGGACATTTCATGCTTGGGGTTGCATTACCCAAAAATGTCTATAACAGTTGCCCCCTAAAGCATGATGTCGTTAATCTATTGATGTCGGGTGAAATGCTTTATTATGAGGATCTGAAGTTCTTTCAAGCTGGGAGGAGACCTGTAATAAGATACAATACAATACATTATCTTCATAATATTTTCATGATCTAGCTGAGGCGGGCATTCGCATGCTTAGCTTTATAAACTCATTTTCATGTACATAGGACAGACACTCGTCTGAGTGTAGACTGATGATTCTGGCAGAGCCATCATCCCTTTGATTGGATGATTTTCTGTGCAACAATGATATACATTTGATGTCTTTATTTTCCTGAATATATCGCAGCCCGGATGGATGAAACTAGATCCAGGGTCTTCAATCTCATTCGATCTTCACTCGAAGTACAAGTCTATCCATGTGAGAGATGTTCTGGAGTCGAACATGGAAAGACATCACCTGATTACCAGCCAATGATGTAAGCTGTTAATAGGCGCGAGAGGAATCACCGATAATGATAATGACCCTCAAGGTATTGCAGTACAATTCACGTGTTGTGAATAAAGGACTTGGCGTCGAACACCACGCAAAATCTTTCGGTCGAAGGCCATTGATGTAAACCTGTTGCTGGAAGTGAGAAACTTGCCATTGAGGCATTCAAGCTTCAAAGCACTAAATGGGGTGTTCCTAGATCGACTTCTTGGATAATGAGCTGATGTCGACAAGAAGCGATCCGTCACAGGAGGGCCTTAATGAATCCCACATCAATGACACGGAACAGAGCAAATGATTTTAATTGAGGTTAAAACGATCTGATGACATAAGGTTCAGGGTGGCGGTCATGAAAGAATGGAGTGTAAATGTATTGTAGCGGGTGAGACACAGGTGAATTCTCTGAATGACTTCTCTTGAACATATCGGCGAAACTGACGTGATGGATTGGTAGCATTAACCCCAAATGTGGATGGTGTGATGGGACCATGGTGATGTGACCGGTGAATGAAACAACCCAACCTGACTTGAATGCAGAGTGAAAGTGTCATGTTCAAGAGCAACTTGCTGCCAACAAAGTTTCTTCAAGTTTTCTTCCCAATTTTTCCCCAGTCATTGTTGACCAGTACCTCTTTATTTTTGTCAAGCTTGAGGAGGATAACATATGCTTGTTCTATAATTTGCCCTTCGGACAAACCCATCGCTATGTTTTAACAAGCCTAGCGATAGTGAAACTCGTTCTTGTCTGCTATGGACAAGTTTGTTGCTATTAAGTTTTAACGAGTTTAAAGACAAAGATAACTCGATCCTTTTCAATTTTAGAGAGTCTGAAAAGGGACGTAAAGGAAACTCCAAAATTCCTTTTTCGTCATCTAATCCCTTAAGTCTGAGAAAGTATAAAACAATATAGAAGGGATGAATTTTCGATACTTTTAACGAGCCGAACAAAACAAGCGCTCGATCTTTTTGTGTAATAATAGCTCATGTCCAAAAAGATTAAAATCTAAAGGAGGGATAGCACTTTCGGTCCCTTTAACGAGCTGGAGAGGCCAATGGCTAGGCAATCTTTTCATATTTTACGAGTCAGTTGAAAAGAGCTTAAAGGAGACTCGTCTTTTGAGGAACGAGTGATAAAATTGGGTAGCAGCTAATTCCAGGTAAGGTTTGGAATTTTCCAATCACGGCAGTGTTACAAGGATGGCTAGTGGGATCACTCTTCACAGTTGTTCCTCAAAAGGGGTAACCAATAAAATGGAGGTGAATGATCGGCCAATACAGAGTGGAGGTGATGATGAGAACACGACCAAGGCTTTAAAGGCTGAAGTACTACATTCACGATGGTTATTTACCGAGAAATAGTTCATTTTTTAATGAGCTTAAACGCGGGCAAAAACATTTGCTCATGAATTATGTTTATTTTTTAACAAGCTTGAACTATGTGCTAAAATTGCTCGGTACAACGGTCATTTCTTGACTTTACCATAAATAGCTTTGTTCTTTCAACGATTGTACTGCATCTTCAATTGTTTCATCAAACTAGTTAGAAATGATATGTTTGAAAAATGAGTTAGAACACTAATATTTTACTCGAACTACGTGAAAAGTAATGTAAAAGTGCTTTTACCTCTCATTTTACCATTTCATTTGAACTTTGGTTTGTTGGAGCTTTGGAGGTGCTTTTCCCCCTTTGATTTTCTTCAACTGATTCCGGGAGATTCTGTGGACGATTCTAGGCACCGTCTGGACCAGGTAGGAGCTAAACCTGATCTCTTTCATTTCATGCTTTCTGTTTTACATTCTGAGCTTGATTCCTGGTGTTATAGACATTTTTGTGCCTTGCAATAGTGAGCATGAAATGTCCATAAGATAAGGGATCCAAAGTCCCTAAACATGTTGTTCCTAACCCTAAAGGAACAAAGCTAGGAAACTACAGCAATTCTCAAAAGTTCTCCACTGAAAAACACTCAAAACAAGCCAATTCTGGATCATGTCAACTGCTCCACTGAGCATCTGCACTGAATGTCAAGTGCTCCACTGTGTACCTGTGTTGAATGTCAACTCCAACAAAGGCTACCTGCGCTGAGCGTACTTGGACAAGTGGCAGGCTCGTTTTTCAATGAGTCAATGCACAGGAAGCTTCCAAAATGACACTTGCATCAAGGAATTCGACTGGTGATGAGTAAGAGGCTCCAATTCTCCAAGTGGAAGCAAGAGACTCCAAGTGGACTCAAGAACTGAAGTGGGAGAGGACACAAGTCAGCTTCACACCAGCCTGCAGCTGACTCATCCTTTCTCCAAATCTCCTATATATAGAAATCTCTCATGAGGTCTAGGAGGCGGGAATGTTGTAATTGCAAAGAATTGCTGGTACTTTGTGATCAGAATCATTGGATGTTTATGCTTTGAAAGGGGGTGAAGATAGGAATTTCATTTGCTGGGAAGAGGCGCTGGATTGGAGCCCTCTAGGTTGTAACTCTTCTCAAACCCTTGTTACTTATCAATAAAGTTATCTGATTTGCTCCTATATGCTGGTGTTTATATGATGTATGTTTACATTGGTGTATTTGATTTATCTAATCCTGAATCATTTGTGAAGATGAACATGTATCTTTGAGCTGTGTTCTTGTAGCTGTTCTCTTGTGATCTCGCAGGTATCAAGTAGCTGTTCTCTTGAAGCTGGGTAAGCGAGAAGATAAGGAGATGCAAACACCCAAAGAGGAAGAGGATTTCTGATCGAGGGACAAACGCAAGACATCGGTAGGCCCCTCAATCTCCCTCTCTTTCATTTCACAAAGGAAGCAAAATCTAGATAACTGTCTTTGTTTGTTGCTAAAGTACTATCACACTTTAGGTGGATAGGATCGTCCTAAATAGGCATTTTTCCCTACAACAAAATGGCGACTCCGCTGGGGAAGAACTTATCTTAGTTAGCTTCATTTGTGTCTCCATTATTTGTTTACTTTATAGACTCAACAGCTACTTTTCGAACTGCATTTGTTTCACGGATTGCAAAGTAGATAGTGCTGCCTTAATCCAGTCATTGGATGAGTCTATAATCTGAACAATAGACTCACAAATGAGTTGATGATCCTTGTGATAGATCTTAGTACAGCCTTTCAAAGCATCCCTTTGAATTTACCTTTCTTGTGTTTTTGATTTGGCCTGAAACAGTGCATTTTTGAGCAAACTGTGACCCAGAACTTGAGGGAAACGAGAGTTTCTCCTCTCAGCGCAGGCACTGTGAAGCCAGTTTGCATTTCAACGCAGGTCCCGAAGGGAGTACCTGCGCTGAATGTCAAACTGACAGTGGTGCACCTGCATTGATCCAGTTTGGCCTAGTCCTACTGGGGTTCTCTGCCTTCTGTTGCCCTGTTTTGCTCTCTGTTTTTGCAGCCATTAACCAGCATTGGTACTAATCTGAAAACTCCTTTTCTTGCTTGCATTCCACCTCATTTTTGTACAAAAAGACTTTGAATGTTTTTAAGTGTTTTTACGTCATTCGAAGTTTTCCTTTGCAAAAGTAAAGTAATCATCCTGTAGCCCTTGATTCAGATCTGATTGTGATCTTAGGAGAGAGTCCATTGGCTGTTTGCAGTTTGATTATCCATATTTGCTTTTGTTAATGGTTTGAATTTGTCTCTTTTGAATGTCAAAACAAGTATTTGTTTCAAGAAATCGTTAAGTGATTGTAATCTCTTCTACCCTTGCTGATTTCGGGAAAAAGTAATCTTGTTTGTGTTGATCATTTAAAAGCAAATTCAAAATTGTGCAAAAAGCTTTCTTTGTAGGCATCAATACTAAGAAAGTTGAAAAGAAACACTTGCATTGTGCATTTTGCATTTGATAAAGTTTGCATGACTGATTTAGGAAAAGTGCATTAGAGTGTGCTGATTGCTCATTGTGAAAAGATGATGTCTTTCTTTTCCCTTGTAGTTAGGATTTTCATCTGTTGAAAAGATTATAAAGCTTGCTTATCATCTTTAGACTGCATTTAGGAATTTGTATCAATACATCTCGTGGTGATCCATAAAGGCAAACTGCTAAACAAGATCAACCTTAAAATAAACTGAATTTACTTAACAACGCTTTGAAACATAACGCAAGACATCGGTAGGTCCCTCAATCTCCCCTCTCTTTCATTTCAAAAAGGAAGTAAAATCTAGATAACTGTCTTTGTTTGTTGCTAAAGTACTATCACGCTTTAGGTGGATAGGATCGTCCTAAATAGGCATTTTTCCCTAATTCGGATCCCCCTTGATAAAGCATTTCGTTCACAAACAAACTCATACTTTAGGGGGCAACTGTTATAGACATTTTTGTGCCTTGCAACAGTGAGCATGAAATGTCAATAAGATAAGGGATCCAAAGTCCCTAAACATGTTGTTCCTACCCCTAAAGGAACGAGGCTAGAAACTACAGCAATTCACAAAATTTCTCCACTGAAAAACACTCAAAACAAGCCAATTCTGGATCATGTCAACTGCTCCACTGAGCATCTGCGCTGAATGTCAAGTGCTCCACTGTGTACCTGCGTTGAATGTCGACTCCAACAAAGGCTACCTGCGCTGAGCGTACTTGGACAAGTGGCAGGCTCGTTTTTCAATGAGTCAATGCACAGGAAGCTTCCAAAATGACACTTGCATCAAGGAATTCGACTGGTGATGAGTAAGAGGCTCTAATTCTCCAAGTGGAAGAAAGAACCTCCAAGTGGACTCAAGAACTGAAGTGGGAGAGGACACAAGTCAGCTTCACACCAGCTACAAGCTGACTCATCCTTTCTCCAAATCTCCTATATATAGATCTCTTCTATGAGGTTTATGGAGGCTCGAATGTTGTAATTGCAAAGAATTGCTGCTAGTTTGTGATCAGAATCATTGGATGTTCATGCTTTGAAAGGGGGTGAAGATAGGAATTTCATTTGCTCGGAAGAGGCGCTGGACTGGAGCCCTCTGGGTTGTAACTCTTCTCAAACCCTTACTACTTATCAATAAAGTTATCTTATTTGCTCCTATATGTTGGTGTTTATATGATGTATGTTTACATTGGTGTATTTGATTTATCTAATCCTGAATCATTTGTGAATATGAACATGTATCTTTGAGCTGTGTTCTTGTAGCTATTCTCTTGTGATCTCGCAGGTATCAAGTAGTTGTTCTCTTGAAGCTGGGCAAGCGGGAAGATAAGGAGTTGCAAACACCCAAAGAGGAAGAGGATTTTTTATCGAGGGACAAATGCAAGACATCGGTAGGCCCCTCAATCTCCCTCTCTTTCATTTCACAAAGGAAGTAAAATCTAGATAACTGTCTTTGTTTGTTGCTAAAGTACTATCACACTTTAGGTGGATAGGATTGTCCTAAATAGGCATTTTTCCCCACCAACCAAGGAGTTCCCCTTGGTGGAAATCCTAGTCCCTTCTCCTCTTGGGGAGATGTTGGTGCGCCCCACATGGCCACATTGTCGCTTCCAGGACTGACGATTGGCCTACCTGTATGGCTTTTTTCAACCAATGTAGTTCAGACCACCACAAATCCTGAACAGTCGAATCGACAGCTAGATGAGTCTAGAGTTAACCTCCAGCCTTCCACCTCTTCTAACTCTTCCTCTCCCCCTTCCTCTTCGCTTGAAGGAACTGGTAAAGATAAAAACCAGGTTCCTAAGGAGAAGAAGGAGAAGAAGAAGAAAGAGAAGAAGCAGAAGGAGCCAAAGGCGACTGGGGGCAAACGTGACTTATCTAGAAAAAATCCACACACTGCACCGACCGGGCCTAAATTGCCATGTGTCATATGCAAAGGAGACCACTTCCATCGAGATTGTCCCTGTATTCCCCGGATACTAAGGGACTGGTCCCCCAGATTGCACAATCCGGTAGCATCAACCTCTGATAGCCATGTTGAATGCATTCCGTCAACTAGCGAGAGTGAAGGACAGAGAGGGAGAGCAAGATCTCCCTGCAGACTGTGTGATGGCGATCACGCCATCCACCGTTGTCCATTCTTAGATGAGGCGAAGAGAGTTTTGGAAGATCGTCCGGTATCACCGTTATGACTTCCTCCTGGATACAAGAAACTCGTGCCAAGTTCCTCGGTAGTTGAGAATCCAGCTGGCCCGCTCAAGTGGTCAGCTGAAGCGTCGGTCATTGAAAATGAACCTACTGAATCCGTACCTGACGAAAGTCAAAAGGTTGAAACGGCAGTTAACCCGGTATTGTCTTCAGAAGATTCATCTTCGAATGACTCCATCACAGAAGAGAAAAAGGATGACACCATCCAGATTCTTTTCATCAACACAGACTCAGATGAACAAGGGGGCAATGCTCCCATTCCTTTATCGCAGGAAGGAAGCTCATCAGAGTCATATCCGGCCGTGTATTCGGTCCCACCACCAAGCAACCTGGTTGTGTCCTTTGACTGGAACCAACTAGGCAGACCCCGGTTGCCAGCAAGCATTCCATTTCGAATTATAGTTCAAATCTATAGAATGGTAATGGCTGGCACTATTATTGATGAGGGGGCATCTGTGAGTATCCTTTCCTCTATTGCTTGGAAAGCGCTTGGTTCGCCAGCGCTTTTACCTGAGATGAGAAATCTATCAGGTTTTGATAAGGGAACCAGTCGCCCTTTAGGGATTCTCCCCAATGTGCCCATTACATTGAGGAAGAAGACAGTTCAAATGAACGTCATGGTCGTTCAAGGACCCTTGGATTATAACCTACTCCTTGGACGAGACTATATATATTGCATGGGAGCGATAGTCTCCTCACTCTTTAGAGTAATGTGTTTTCCACACGAAGGAAGAATGGTCAAGCTCGTAGACCAACTTTCATTTCCGGGATCACGCATCGCAAATAGTCAAATACCAACCCTAAACGGTCTATTCACTCAAGAAATGCCTCCACCCCCGGTTCTTCTTCCAGATGAGTGCGAGTGATTCGGAAAGAAGTAACTGGAACCCAGGGGGCATGCACCCTGGCCTGCCTTGGGTAGAGAAAACCTTGGGTATAGAGTAAATTTCCACGGGAGAATATGACTAGTCCATACCCTGTCCGAAAAGGAAGAGAGGGTTGTTCTAGAATAAAATTCTTTTGTCAAAGTTATGTGTTTGATGGGTTCAAGTCACTCACCTGTGCCTGCTAAGACTGGTAGGCATCGCCGAGGAAGTGTTTCATTTGCGGCAGCAAGTAGAACAATCTTTGGGTAATGAGAAAGAGGCAAGCCTCACCCATTAAAACAAATGTTTCGAAGGATAAGTAGGGGCAACCTTGAAATTGTACTTTATACCTGGGGGCATGCAAACCTTTTGGAGTGCAAGCAAAGAGCGGTCATTTATCTGTTTTTTGGATTGGTCGTTTCCTAGCTTGCATAAAGAAAGGATGTGGGGCAAAGGTCCAAACTTGCCAAATTAGGAGCATAGCTTTGGAGGCGAAGCTCCATAAAAAATAGAATCTCTAAGAGGAATTTCTTATCTTATGACTGGTATATCGAGCAGTTTTAGCACACAGTTCATGCTCGTTAAAAAATAAACGCAAGATCCGAGCAGTTTTAGCGCATATTTCATGCTCGTTAAAAAATAAACATAAGTTTGAGCAGTGTTTTGGCACATTCAAGCTCGTTAAAAAAATGAACCCATCCCGGTAAATAACCTTGGTAAATGTAACCCATCAGCCATAAAAGCCTTGGTCGTGTTTGTGCACCGTCACCTCCACTTTTCATTTGGCCAATCGTTCACCTCCATATGATTGTTTACCCATTTTGAGGAACACCTACGAAGAGTGATTTCATTAAGCCATCCTTGTGACACTGCCGTGATTGGAATATTCCAAACTGTACCTGGAATCTGCTGCTGCCCTGTTCATCACTCGTTCCTCAAAAGACGAGTCTTCTTTAAGCTCTTTTCAACTGACTCGTAAAATATGAAAAGATAGCCGAGTTTTGGCCTACCAGCTCGTTAAACGACCGGAAGAGCTATCTCTCCTCTAGATTTTAATCTTTTTGGACCTGAGGGATTATTACACAAAAAGATCGAGCGCTTGTTTAGTTCGGCTCGTTAAAACTATCGAAAATTCATCCCTTCTGTATTGTTTTATACTTTTTCGGACTTAAGGGATTAGATGACGAAAAAGGAATTTTGGAGTTAACTTTATGTACCTTTTCAGACTCTCTAAAAATTAAAAGGACCGAGTTATCCTTGTCGTTAGACTCGTTAAATGCATTAAATAGCGACAAACTTGTCTTTAGACGAGAACGAGTTTCCCTATCGCTAGGCTCGTTAAAACATAGCGATGGGCTTGCCCGAAGGGCAGGTTATAGAACAAGCATATGTTTTCCTCCTCAAGCTTGACAAAAATAAAGAGGTACTGGTCAGAAATGACTGGGGAAAAATTGGGAGAAAATAAGAAAGCTTTGATGGTAGCAAGTCGCTCTTGAACATGACACTTTTCCTCCGTACATCGGGTTGGGTTGTCTCATTCACCGGTCACATCCATGGTCCTCGCCAAACCATCCACATTTGGGGTAATGCTACCGATCCATCGCATCAGTTTCGTTATATGTTCAAGAGAAGTCGTTTGAAAAGTGTCAACCAGGTCCCATCCACTACCATACATTATCCTTCATCCATTCATGATCGCCACCCTGAATCATATTTCACAAATTGTTTTCACCTCATCAAAATCATTAGCTCCGTTCCATGTCATTGATGTGGGATTCATTAAGGCCCTCCTTTGACGGATCGCTCCTTGTCGACATCAGCTCATTATCCAAGGAATTGATCTAGGAACAATCCCTTCAGTACTTTCAAGCTTGCATGCCTCAATGGCAAGTTTCTCACTTCCGGCGACAGGTATACATCAATGACCTTCAACCGAAAGATTTTGCGTGGTGTTCGACACCAAGTCCTTTATTCACACCACGTGAATTGTACTGCCGTACCTTGAGGGTCATCATCCTTATCGGTGATTCCTCTCGCGCTTGTTAACGATTTACATTATTGACCGGTAATCAAGCGATGTCTTTCCATGTTCGACTTCAGGAAATTCTCACATGGATCGACTTGTACATCGAGTGAAGATCGGACGAGATTGAAGACCCCGGATCTAGTTTCATCCATCCGGGCTGCGATATATATTCAGGAAATAAAGACATTGACATGTACAGCATTGCAACAGATAATCATCCTACAGAAAAGGATGATGATTTCAGCAAATCATCAGTCTACCATCAGACGATCGTTTGTTCTATGTACAGAAAAATGAATTTATAAAGTTGAGCATGGGAATGCCCGACTCAGCTAGATTGTGAAAGCAGAATGAAAAATAATGTATTGTATTGTATTGTATTACAGGTCTCCTACCAGCAATGAATGAACTTCGGATCCCCCTTGATAAAGCATTTCGTTCAATAAACAAACTAATACTTTAGGGGGGAAACTGTTATAGACATTATTGTGCCTTGCAACAGTGAGCATGAAATGTCCATAAGATAAGGGATCCAAAGTCCCTAAACATGTTGTTCCTACCCCTAAAGGAACAAAGCTAGGAAACTACAGCAATTCTCAAAAGTTCTCCACTGAAAAACACTCAAAACAAGCCAATTCTGGATCATGTCAACTGCTCCACTGAGCATCTGTGCTGAATGTCAAGTGCTCCACTATGTACCTGCGTTGAATGTCAACTCCAACAAAGGCTACCTGCACTGAGCGTACTTGGACAAGTGGCAGGCTCGTTTTTCAATGAGTCAATGCACAGGAAGCTTCCAAAATGACACTTGCATCAAGGAATTTGACTGGTGATGAGTAAGAGGCTCCAATTCTCCAAGTGGAAGCAAGAGACTCCAAGTGGACTCAAGAACTGAAGTGGGAGAGGACACAAGTCAGCTTCACACCAGCCTGCAGCTGACTCATCCTTTCTCCAAATCTCCTATATATAGAACTCTCTCATGAGGTCTAGGAGGCGGGAATGTTGTAATTGCAAAGAATTGCTGCTAGTTTGTGATCAGAATCATTGAATGTTTATGCTTTGAAAGGGGGTGAAGATAGGAATTTCATTTGCTGGGAAGAGGCGCTGGATTGGAGCCCTCTGGGTTGTAACTCTTCTCAAACCCTTGTTACTTATCAATAAAGTTATCTGATTTGCTCCTATATGCTGGTGTTTATATGATGTATGTTTACATTGGTGTATTTGATTTATCTAATCCTGAATCATTTGTGAAGATGAACATGTATCTTTGAGCTGTGTTCTTGTAGCTGTTCTCTTGTGATCTCGCAGGTATCAAGTAGCTGTTCTCTTGAAGCTGGGTAAGCGAGAAGATAAGGAGCTGCAAACACCCAAAGAGGAAGAGGATTTCTGATCGAGGGACAAACGCAAGACATCGGTAGGTCCCTCAATCTCCCTCTCTTTCATTTCACAAAGGAAGCAAAATCTAGATAACTGTCTTTGTTTGTTGCTAAAGTACTATCACACTTTAGGTGGATAGGATCGTCCTAAATAGGAATTTTCCCCTACAACACCTGGTTATTCAGAGCCTTTGGGGTTTGAAAAACTCGCCTTGGCTTCAGCGCACCTCTTGTGAATCGAAAGGTGCGTTGGATGTTAGCCTGTCTACTGGCTAACTGACATGTAACGCACCCAAAATACTATTGTAGGTGCGATGGGCGCAAGGAAGGAAGTTTATGAACTGTTTTTGATGGAAATTTTGCTTGTCTCTTACCAAAATCAGGATATAACTCTTCTCTTGTTTGTTTTCAGAGATTTTTGGAGCAAGATGACTATTACATGGCGAGAACGTGAGCATGAAGAAGAGGACATGCTTGCTTTACATGATCTGGTTACAGTAAATGCACTGTGGAACTGTGGCTTGCTGAAGTTTTTCCGCATTTCTAGCATGAGACAACAAATCAACTTGCTGCAGTATTTGCTCGATGCTTGGGATCCTACTAGACAGGTGTTCCAGATTAGGGGCAAATCCATCCCCTTGACTGTAGTGGACATATATTTCTTGACTGGCTTGTCGAGGCGGGGTGCCCCCATCCCTTTATCAGGTTCGGCCTGAGGAGGTGAATCTGTGAGAGATTATGTTCGCCGGTATTGCAGAGAGGGGTCTCAGCCGATTAAAGACGGTAATATCATCATCCGTGATGTCACTGACAGGTCCCTCAGGACTATTCTGTTCACTTTTTTTAGGATGGCTGGTGGTGCGGCTCTTCATGTAGCCAACCGATCTTATATGCAATATGCCTTGGAATGTCTCCAACCAAAGGTGTTCAACTGGTGCGACGCAGTACTTCTTGTGATGAAAGAACAATTGACCAAGGTGAAGAGTGGGAGGTTGAAGAACTTTGGGTATGGTTCTATCTTGACCGCCTTTGCCTTGGAAAAGATACCACTGATGCAACCGCAGTATATTGCGCTCGATTTACCTTCACCGATTGAACCACGTATGTAGAGATGGGTCGACCATATGTCTAGGCATGCTAGTCAGTCCCAGATTTCTTTTTATGATACCTTCTTCAGGTGGTTCGATCGTCAGGAGATGGTTTATTCCGAGTATCCATATGCTGGTATGGACTTCCGGGGTGACCTAGATTTAGTACTGCCGGCTGGCGAACAGTGGGGTGCCATTGGTAAATTCTTTGACCATATTCTTGTTTATCGTTTTTCTTTTATAATGTACTTGTGCTTTATTCTATCAAGACAAATCAAACTCATGTGTTCATGCAGATGTCGGTCCCGTCCGACCAGTAGTACGCCTGAGAGTGCCAATTGCTGCCCCAACAGGAGAGGCTGTTGGAAGGGTTATCATGCGTGACCTCGATGTGGCTGATACTCTCACAGCATTACAGGACCAGGTCGAGGGCCTCACTCTCAGTATTCCAGATGTGAGGACTGACGAGCTGCCCTTGAGGTTGCAGTGGCATACTACTGGTGTGCCTAGACGATGGACTCAGCTCCTACGCATGATCGCACAGGCTGTGACTTGCTATCACGAGCACCATTAGACCAGGGTGCCCGATAGCGTTTTGATTTTTGGGTCATTTGACCAATTTTGTCTTGGTTACAGAACATTATGTGTAAACCATAAACAGTTATATATATATTTTTGATTTTCGAAGTTTTATTTTGGTTAAGTTACATGATCCAAATGCAAATATTGATGGTATGCTTCTTTTTATAAATGTTGCAAATGTCTATCTAACACATAATTTGCCAATGAGTCAATTAATGTGTTTAAGCTTCTGGAAATATGCTAATATTGAATAAAATCAAATTGCCTTTCCAAAATTTTAACCCTTAGGAACATGCGATAAATAGCTGGATTTTGGATAGAGTAGATACCAGTGAGTTGTAGTATGACGAGTTGTGAGTCTAGCCTGACAATCAGTCAGCGTATACCATGTGTGATGGTATCATAGAGAAGTCCTATCAACACGCTATATTCAGCGATGTTATTCGTTGATCGACCAATACATACCCCTCCGAAACTTACTAACTCGCCGCTTCGATCAAAAATGGCCCAGGCCGCGGAAGATAGGTTCCACGAACTACGACTGGCTCCGTCGGCATATCCAACACATGACTCCAATAGGTTTGACATCTGCAATAAATGTAAAAAGTGGCTTACTTGACCAAAACAAATACTTTAGCGAAAAAAAAACATAACAAAAGCATATAGGTTACTATACTGAATCACGCATAGTAGTGCTTGAGGTACAACCCGTTACGAGGTTGTGCCAGTGGAATCCCGTCATAATCCATTAACTCGTAGGCTGCTTTTGCTAACACTCACTTAACAACATAGGGGCCCATCCATAAAGACTTGAATTTACCTGCCCCCAATTTATCGGATTCTTGGTCATAAAGCAAGACCAAGTCACCTTCTGAGAAGACACGGGGTTTGACATTCTTGTCGAACTGCGCCTTGACTCGTTTCTTATGGGCTTCATTAGCCAAAGCGACATCACGACGGGTTTCATCCAATTGGATTAGTTCCAAGAAACGAGCCTCCTCTTCTGAAGTCCCGGGGAGAAGGTCAATTGCGAGTTTGAGGGATGAGATTTCACACTGGATTGGTAAGATTGCTTCTAGGCCATATACCAGTTGGAAAGGTGTAAACCCGGTTGCATTCCTTACCGATGTTCGGTAAGCCCACAAGGCTGAGTACAGGATTAGGTGCCAACCTCTTTTTTGAACTCCAATCATCCTTTGCAGCATGTGCTTCAGGACTTTGTTGATTGATTCAACCTGTCCGTTGGCTTGCGGGTAATATGGAGTAGAGCTGTCGTGAGACAACCCTAATTTGGTAGCTAATTCGAACATCATGTGATTGCGAAAATGTGATCCATGATCTGTGACTATAGCTTGTGGGACGCCAAATCTGGTGACTACATGATTGTATACCTCCAAATCTTAAAAATGACGCAGCTAGGGCTATCAGAAACCTTTTCGTTTGAAACAAAAGTGGTTCCTCACTAGAACATATCCTCCTAACACAATAGAGCAGTCCTCTCAGCCCAAAAGTAGTCAGAAACAATAGATCTAGGAAACAATAGTTAGATGCAGTTGTACCAGCTTTAGATTTGGATCACCAATGGATGTGACCCTCAAATAACTCTGATACCATGTAGGAATTTACATGGTAAGTTCCTCAGACATAACACCAAAGGACACCGCTCACAAACAGATCACAGATCAATACACCAGTATTCTTGACGTGGTTAAAACCCTCAAAGAGGGAAATAACCCACAACCTAAGCCAATGCGGCCACTTCAGGCAATTTGTTAATAAAAGAATGAAAATTTGCATAAGCTTCTCTGATGAACGGTTACCCTAAAAATGACCATCCATGCTCTTTAAATAGAGATCATGGACCAATCGGGTTTTAAGCCACATATCAAGTTTTGGTAATACCGTGGAGAGAATGAACTGTCGGATCACTTCATGTCTATAACATATCGTGACTGCTGGATTGTAAGTTACAAAAGTACATAATAAAGAAACACACTTTTCCTAACTCTACACTAGACCAAGTTATACTTAACTATTTCCTATGTTTCGGAATATCCTAACATTCTTCATTGGTTTAATCATAAATGACTTTAAAAAATTGGTTTATTAAATAATTTCTTATAGTGAGAGAAATTGTACTATGGTTAAATTGGCCCTTCATGGTGTACTTTGATCCATCTAGTAAATTATGGCTAGATGATTAATTTTTGGTGATAACATACTTGGTATATGTGTATAAATTATAGGCCATTGAACAAAATCACGCTCAAGAATAGACAACCCCTACCTAAGATAGATGACTTTTTGGATTAGGTGCACCAATAAAAATACTTCACCAAGTTGGACTTGACGCCTCGATATCACCAGGTTCGAGTTAAAGAAGAAGATACCTTGAAAACCGCCCTCAAAACCAGGAAAGGTTTGTATGAGTGCGTAGTCAGGCCATTTGGTCTATGTAATGCACCAACTACATTTATGAGATTAATTAATGATGTACTATTCCATTTTATAAATTCATTTGTTATTCTCTATTTGGATGATATACTAGTATATAGTGCTACTTGGGAGGAGTGTATGTCAGATTTGATACAGAAGTTGGAAACATTGAAGAAACACAAACTACTAGAAAATTTCAAGAAGTGCGAGTTTGCATATCAATCTTTGGTGTATATGGGGTATGTGATCGGCGGAGGAGACCTGAAGATAGATCCTTACAAAATGGAGGCCATCATGAAATTGCTAGTGCCTACTAATGTTTCTGAGGTAAAGAGTTTCATTTGGGTAGCAGAATACTTGAGGAAGTTCATAGCCTCATTTTAAGTGGTAACAACACTGCTCCATGCCATAACAATAAGTGGAAAGAGTTTCCATTGGGGAAAATGTCAGCAAAGGGATTCTATAGAGCTAAAGAAGACGATCACCCAAGCACTAGTTTAGATGTTACCAAACTTACAGAAACCCTTTGAAGTGGAAATAGATGCGAGTGGGTATGCTATGGGAGTTGTCTTGATGGAGGGAGCAAAGCCTTTTTTCTATCATTCTAAAGTATTTCATGGGGGAGTCCTTAACTAGACTACCTGTGACAAGGAGATCTATGCCATTGTGCAAGATGTGAAGAAGTAGAAGCACTATCTGATGGGAAAGGAGACAATAATCCACACATACCACTAGTCATTACTGTACTTGTAGGCCAAGAGTAAGCTACAACATACCAGGAATTACAAGTGGATGGAGTTCTTATAGCAGTTTCATTTGGTGATCAAGTATAAGAAGGTAAGCACAAACAAGTTGGCTAGTATGCTTTCACAACCACCCACATCAAATATCACATATTTGGTGACTCTTATGCACATGGAGTCATTCACCTAAGATGCATACAAAGAGGCATATTGAGAAGATGAGGACTTTAAGGAGGTGTATCAGTAGTTGTAGAGTCAGATTCATGTGCATGAGGGTGATATCACGGTTGACTGCCATCTTCAAGATGGGTTACTCTACAAGCCGGATAAGCTATGTGTTCCTAAAGGTGAGGGATTGTAGCTGATCAAAGAGGCTCACACCTCCAAGGTTGCAAGGAACTTTGCTGTAGAGAAAATCATGGCTAACTTGTAGATTCATGTGTATTGGCCAAAGATGCAAGAGCATGTAGCTAGGTTCATAAGAGGATGCATGATTTTTTTTACGAGTAAGCCTAGCAATAGAAAACATGGCCTATACCATCCCTTACCTATACCTACTCATCCTTGGGAAGAATTTACATGGACTTTGTGGGAGGTTTATCGACAACTAGGAAGGGAATTGACTACTTGTTCGTTGTAGCTTATATATTCAACAAGATGTGTGTTCTGTTGCCCTTTAAAAACACCACCAATGGACAAGAAGAAGTAAACTTATTATTTGGATAGGTCTAGTTGCACTTTCGGATACCAAAGTGCATCATACTTTCGGATACCAAAGTGCATCATTTTAGACAGGGATACAATATTTATCAATGCATTCTAGACTACAATGTGGGACAAGATGGACACAAAGTTGAAGGTATTTAAAGAATTCCATCCACAAACAGATGGGTTGATGGAAGTAGTCAATAGGAATTTGTTGCAACTTCTGAGGGGATACAACCATAAACATCCAAAGATCTAGGATGAAAATCTAGCATATATACAACATTGCTACAACAAAGTTGTCCACAATTCTATAGGAAAGTCCCCATTTGAGACTTGTTTTGGATATTTTCCACCTTCACCTATGGATATTTCATATGGGAAACAAGGAGGAGTGAGGTAAGATCTTAGAGGAGATGCTTTTAGGGACGAAAAATTTAGAGTGAAGATCAAGCAGATCCATCTATAGGTACAAGAAGTACAACAAAAGTCATAGGAGAAGTATAAGTCCAAGAATGATCAGCACAAAATGAATTCAAGATGGGAGACAAAGTATGGTTACAGTTGAATAAGGAGAGGTTTTAGGGGCCTAGTAAGAAAATCAAGGCACTGAGGTATGGCCTTTTTAAGATACTGGAAAATGTGGATGATAATTCCTATCAACTAAGTTTACCACCATATATGCACATTTTCTCAGTTGTGAGTGTAGATAATTTGAAACTCCATGAGCCTTCTACGCTAGATCAGGAAGAGAAACAAGTTCTACATTCTGTGGAGAATTTCGCACCAGATGCTCAACTAGAGTTCACAGAAGATACAATTTTACAAAAGAGGTCTAGAAATACAAGACCGGGGCAACCTGGCCTTTGGAAGATTAGATTGAAGGGACAACTTCCAGGAAAAGATAAATGATACATCAGAGAGAAGGTGGAGGAAATATTTCCTCATGTCATTCAGTAGAACCTTTTTGGGAGCAAAAGCCTTCAAAAATGGGGAGATGTGATTCGGATTGGATTCTTATATTTTTTTTCATCTATATCAATGCATTTGGAGTGGAAAAAGTGGAGGAATGATACCAGAGGATTGTTTTTACTAGTGGTTCCCAGTTTGGAAAAATAGGGTCTGAAACCTTCCAGAAGCATTTTAAGGCATCAAAGGATGCTTTTTGGGGGTAAAAATTTGCCACTTTGGTGTTGCACAATTTAATTTTATTCTATACACAACAATTTTTCCAACGATGCAAGAAGCATATCAATCATAGCTTGTATGCAAAATTTATGCCGCTCAGAAATTAACCTTCTTGTTTTCACACATATAGTTCAGAAGGATGCCATGTCAACACCCATTATTCATGGAAAATGGGCTATCCATGTGATTATGATGTAAAATACTCTAGAAAAATCTATATTGTAACTCTACTTAAGAATTGATGTAGTCAAAATTAACCACTAGTAGGCTATCGTACTATGTTATAACCATGCCTTTAGGAGGAAGAGGTATTCCATTTCTTTCGAGAGAATTTTGTTCCATATCAGAGAAACGATAGCCATGAGAGATATGAGATAGAGAACACAGAGAGGTATGTGTATTGTAGCATCCCACAGGCCACAAACATTACTTCTTTGTACATGCAGCAATATTTCCAAACAGAGAAAAAGAGCAAAGCAGCCTAACCTTCCAGCTGGGTTTTCTCCCGAAAGGGTTTCCTAGAGAGCATATCTTATCCCTTATGTGTGTGAGTGAGATTATTTTTTCATTCTCTATTTTTCTTCATAAATTCCATTTGCATGCATGCACTAATTACAATTAATTATAGATCTTAAATTTCAATAAAACTGTAATAGTGTAGAATCTCATATTTTTAATATAATATTATAAGATCTATTTTGATGAACTGTCTAGTTGGAATATCCATGGCAGTTTCGTTATCAAACATGCCTCTAAGCTTCAAATAAGCTTTATCGTAAAAAATAGACTAATTTCTACTGACTCTATAATAATACCTCTCGTTCCCATGCCATCTCTTCTATTGGTAGCTTCTTCATTTTTATGGTCTAGTCAAAAATTGTTGGGTTACTTGGCTACTTAATACTCATTTCAAGGATTGTTTCTACTTTTAGTATGATTTTCCCTTCTTCATTCGTCTTTGGCACACTTCTCGGCTGCAAATCAATATCATGGTCATGATCTTGATAAGGTGGAAGAGCCTCAGGCATTAATCCAAATACCTTGACATGAAGGTTGACAACTTTATGAGTATCCCTTAACATAGATTATATTTACAATTGAACATTTAATGAATGTAATTATGCCATTACACCTTGTGTAGAAATTAATGTGTAGATTCAATATTTCTCATGAAATTTGCTAAATCACAAGACTTGAAGCTACTTTATTGATCTGTGGAAGTTTATTCACCATCTAAAATAAGAATCATAGAAATTAAAAATGAAACATCATGCATGCACAAAGATTTATCTATGAGAAAGAAACTGCTCAAAACTGCTTACTATCTATATTGCATTAATCCGAGAATAATGAAGAAATACAATGCTTTCTCAGGCTAGAAAACACCTTGCAATTGTATAGTTTAGCCCCCTTCCTAATAGACTAAACTAGCCAACACTTAGCCAGTTTCAGGCCTTCCCAATCTCTTATTTCCTCGGGTTGTTCCCTTTGGAAATTGCCCCTATTTTTTAAGAATTTAACACTTTGGAATTGTGCAATAACCTTAGGTCATTCTTTGACTGCATGCACCACCTGTACACATTGGAATATACTACAACTGATAGTACACTACATTGGAATCTCCATCTCAACTAGGTAACTCGAAATCTTTGCATGCGACAATTATTTTGGGTTGATTGATCAGTCAACTACTTGATCACTGAGTGTTGTTGAAATTCCACTTCCACAACTTGACCTCCACTAGTTCTTCTAACTATTAGAACAAGTTAAATTGACAATAACTCAAATTAACTAAAATAGATTTCTACAAATTAGCAATCAATCATGTAGCACTGAACTCAAGCTTCCCCAGCTCGAATTAACTGAGTTAACTGAGTGAAAATTTCCATGTTACCTCAGTTAACTAACTCCAAGTATTCTACTGAAATAAAAATTCGAATTTTAATCTAGTTTGACCAAGGAAAAGTCAAAACTATATTTTCTTGCTGCATTTTCAACACCTTGGTGCCCATTTTTGAGTAATTTTGTCATTTCATTAGAGCTTATCACTTTAGAGGGTTTCGTTTGGATACCTATAAGCTCAATTTCCTTTCCTCCCAAAGTAATTATTATGTAGAGATATTGAAAATTAAATGTTAAAAATTAATCATATTAATTTACATAATATATGACAATTGATATACTCAATTGATCTAGGAAATTTTGGAGCTAGTTACTCTTCTAGTCATTTTGGTGAATGCTTCAATGCCTTTTGAATTATTGTACAATATCACATGGTGCTCATTCATAAATGCTACCAAGTCTCTTTTGTTTCATGTTTTACATGTTTAAGGGAAGTTTAAACTTTAGTTTTCTATATTAATTCATTGTTGACCTTTTGTGTCGGTCATCCCCCAATCAGTTATACCTCATGATTTCATCCATTCACATAATTTCTCAGTCTAGTGGATGATCATTGATGTGGTATACATTAAGGCCCTCCTTAGATGGATCTTCCCCTCAGTTGATACGGGTATTCATGGTAACAAGTTGGAATGTTGAACTACATTCTCTCTACTTGATAAAGGGTGGGAAAATTGTGCTACAACAGATGCCCCATAGTGCATGAGGTCAAAAAGGAAACTCATGGCTGGAATGCATTACAACAACATAATAAAAATTTGATCATTGATTCAATATTAAATGACTATATCAAATTCATACTGATAACCAAGACTATGTTAGAAAATGATCATCCTCGAGGTTTGAAAACCCATGCTCAACATATAGAGAAACTAAACATGTCCACCAACCATACATTACGAATTTATGACATGAAATGATAATGTACGACCTGAAGACATACATAGTGGATCCATGTAAGAAAGTAAAAATCATAGTCATGATCAAAATCCAATGTTGATCTATGTCATAGTATACATTAGCAAGACTATAACCATAGAGAAGGGACATGCCCCACAATATCCCTCAATGTAGATAAAATCATACATAACTCCAAAATCAAATGTATCTTGGGAAGGGTTCCATATAAGAGTTACGTGTTCCTATTTCAAGGTCTTCTACTCAACCTTGATGGTATGAATCTACAACATGTGAATAAATGGGATAATGTCGAGCATGGTAGAAATTCTCTCCTTACTAATCATTGAGTCATGTCATTAACACATGCGAGGGGACCCACCAATGATGAAAATGGACCGAAAGGTACCTAGTACAACCAAGAGAGTGTGAATAAATGTGTTCACATTGAACATTCACATATTTTTCCAATTATGAGCCAAAGTGGTAAACACATTGTCAACTAGGTGGAAGCCTACCACTAAGGAGATGCACCTAAGAGAGCATGTAAAGACCAAGATGCCAAATAATTGATCCTAGTTGTAAGGGAAACTATGGCTTATATACATATACATATACATATTCAAGGGAAATCATCCTCTCTCTCACTAGGAGGGGAAGATTGAGGGTCAATATAACAATATTCATAGGCACAAAGCCATTACAACAATATTTGTCACCATCATGTCATTCTCATGGAGTTGAACTTAGCTCGCGGAAATAACAACCATTCTTCCCAAACTTTGTAGATAACGCCAATTGGATATATATATATATATATATATATATATATATGCTTACTTGTACTTTTTAATAGTTGACATATTGTTGATAGGTAGGTTGTGTTAGGATGCATGATTATTGCATTGAAGCATATAGAGCATTCAAAAATGAAGAAGGATGATTATTTCAACAATAAATATGTCAAATTGTTTGCAGGAAATTCAAAATATCGAATCTAATTGAAATACCAAAAGCTTACTTTCATTTAGATCAAGGATTGCAAGAAATCAAAAGATGTTCAAAATACAAGTTAGGAACACTTAGAGAGTTGGTTAAAGACCATGAAAACATTAAGAAACAAACATCTTACATTTTATTCAACATAAAAGATGAGAACAAATCTGAAGTGTCGTTTAGTAATTGATGACTCCTGATTAATAACTAAGAAAGCCTCAACATTAAGGTATTAGAAACTAAAAATACCTTTGTTGCTAATTTGAAAAGTCCAATAATTTTTCATTAAAATAGATTAGGATTTGAATTAGTAAGTCATGTTTAGTGTTAAATATAATTCTAAAACATGGGACTGGTGACATTGGATTTAAAGAGGAAACTAGCTTCATAAAAGTTAGGTATTTATTAATGATTAGATTGATCGATTCATGCATAATGTGAGAAATTTAGACAACCCTTAGCCACAATCCATGGAGCAATTACCCTAGTTGTATGGTAAATCTAATGTATGTGAATACATAGGATATTCAATTTTTCAATATATATTTAAGTATAATTACAAATAAATGGCTTTATGATCATAAAAAATAAAATTAATTAAAAAAAATAAAAAACAAAACGAAACAAAACAATTATATGAATATCAACACAATTTATCAACCAAAAATTAAATAAAATATTAATAAGTAGAAATCAATTTTCATAGTTAAATAAATGACCAAGAGAAATATGTGGGAGGTTTTAATTCCAAAGACAACTTGTGAAAGTACACAAATACACATAGCTCCATGTTAAAGCACCTTTCATATTGAGAGATCAAGGGTTCAATTTTGTCCACAAACTATGCATCAAACTTTGTAGTTGTGGTTGAGCCGGCAAGAACTTATGATTGGTCTTTTGTGATTTTCTAGTGCAAATATTAAAAAAGAAATACACAAATACACATGTTTTCAAATTTTTATAACTGAACTCCTAAACGACAATTTGCCAATTAAGATGTCTTATAAAGTTTTTCCAATAATTTTAATAACTATAAATGTCATTTTCAATGATAAAGGAAAAATTTAACAAACATTTTTCAATTATTTTTTAATATAATATATTTTAAGATAACTTTATAAGTAATTTTTTTTATAAAAATCTAACATTTGCAAAATAAACTTGGCTATCAACATATAAATAATGATATTAGACAATGTAATAAAACCATGTTTAGTAAAATACTTAGTTGAATTATATATATGTATATATATATAAAGAAATATTTATTTTAAATTTAATTTTGATTGATAATTTTTGAATTAATTTATTTATTTCATTAACTAAATGAATTCCAAAAGTATGACAACCAAACTCTAAAAAGCATTAAAACAAAATAACCAGATACATAATTTGCTGATACATAAATCTAACGAGTGTACCATTTGGTTCTAAACTAACTGTATATCTACACATAGTCAGTCCTAGATAAAGCCATAATCTTGCATTGCATTTATTCTTTCCCATCCCTGCCATGCAATAATAATGTACTTAACCAAAACCAAAAGAAAAGAAATCGATGACGCCTTTGTGCAGACCAAAAAGAAAGCGAAATCATAAACCATGAAATATTTGTGCATATACTACACTGAAGAAATATTTAACTGCATGTACTGCAATAAAGAAATATGAAGCAAGATATCACATAAATATCTATAAATATGTAACAATAAGTACACTTAAATTTAATTAGATACATTTAAATGAATATATACATTAAATTTAATTTTGATTGATAATTTTTTATTTAATTTGTTTATTTAATTATTTATTCAATTAACTACTAATTGGGAGATATCACGACCCGACCATAAAATCATTAAAACAAAGTAACCACCCAGGTAAGTTTTGCTCATACATAAATCAGAATTACAATATACCAGCGTCCATCTTCTTCTATTTATAAGTAAATAGAGTATTTGGCTCTAAAGTAATTATATATCAACACATAGTCAGTCTTAGATAAACTGATAATCTTCGACTGCATTTATTCTTTCCCATACCTGCCTTATTTATATAAAACTCGGATTTGACTCTCAACAAACCATATATCAACACATAGTCAGTCTAAGATAAACAGATAATCTTCGACTGCATTTATTTTTTCCCATACCTGCTATGCAATGACAATGTAATTAACCCAAGGAAAAGGAAAAAAAATTCATGACATATTTAATGCAAAAATCATTAACGATGACGTATTTGTGCATATAGTGCAGTAGTGTATCAAAAGCGGAGCATAAATTTTAGAGAGGAAAACAAAAGGCAGTTAGTATAAAAGTTGGTCTACTTAAGTTGCCATTACCTGGTGTTATAAGTTGCTCTACTTGCCGCTGTCGCGAGTGTTGTTGCCGATGTTGCCGACGTTGCTGATGTTGCCGACTTTGCCGTTGTTGCCGATGTTGCCGACGGTGCCGATGTTGCCACTCATGTCGCCGATGACGGGATTGCCGACGATCTTGGTGTTGGGGCCAGTGACATTATTGTCGCCGCTGTTGCGCCTGCGGTCGATCGTGTTGTCATCGCTGCCCTGCTTGTTGCAAATTGCTCATGTTGTTGCCGCCGCAGACGTTCTTGCTCATGTTGTTGCCTTACGGTTATTGAAACTGGAACGCCTTCGAAGGCAACAAGATTACCACTTCTGCAGAAAAACGGCTTCAGTTACTGTGAATCAATGCTTAACGTGGACACAGAATATGAGCAAATCAATGATATCTCACAGATTAGAAATATACAACCATACCTACAACTGGAGTAGGGCAAATTCCGTAAGCAAGAGGTGAGAAATACAATGGCATAGCCTGCCTTATATAGAAGCAGGCGAACTCCAAACTCGGATTTGAAAACCATCGACACTCCCAACCAGGGTCAAGTTTTGAAGTTTTCATGTATTAAATTTACATGAATGACATGATCAATCATGCAAAGACCAGCGTCCTCCTCCTCCAAACTATCGTCCTCGCATTAAAAATAATGTACATAGACTTTTAAAGAGACAACTAATCACTATACACCCACGCATTGTGGCCACAACTCCTCTGAGATACCCACTTATATTTATTGTGGCCTTGTCAAGCTATTGTCCTCGCATTAAAAATAATGTACATAGACTTTTATTGTCCTCGCATTAAAAATAATGTACATAGACTTTTATTGTCCTCGCATTAAAAATAATGTACATAGACTTTTAAAGAGACAACTAGTCACTGTACTATTTCGGAGTGGTTATTCTTCTTAACTCTGATTTGAAAACCATCTACACTGCCAATGCCAACCAGGTTCAAGCTTTGAAGTTTTCATGTATTAAATTTACATGAATGACATGAACAATCATGCACAGACCAACGTCACAAGGATGACATATTGTGGACGCCCTATTGGGCAGACTAGTTATTATTTTTGAGAGAAAAAAAAGGTTGCACAATTTACTGATGTGGCAAAGATTTATTCGCGCAATTGGGCAGAAGGGTTATTCTTTCTCTGCCCAAAAAAAAATTATTTGCCATCTTTACAGATGTAACGACTCATATTTATTCGCCCAATTGGGCAGGCGCGTTATTCTTTTTTAGCGAAGAAAAAACCTTTGCCATAACTACTAGGGTTTCTTCGGGCAATGGGGCCGAGGAGTTAAAAGATAAAAATATATTTTTTATTTATCATACTAGAAGCAAAATATACAAGTATTTTTAGCTTTTAAAAATAATGTACATAGTCTTTTAAAGAGATAATTAATCTTTTAAAGAGATAACTAATCACTGTACTATTTCAGAGGAGTTATTTTTTTGAGACACCCACTCATTGTGGCCATAACTCCTCTTAGACACCCACTTATTGTGGCCTTGCCAATCCATTGTCTTTGCATTAAAAATAATGTATATAGACTTTTAAAGAGACAACTAGTCACTCTACTATTTCAGAGGTGTTATTCTTCTTAGACACCCACACATTGTGGCTACAACTCCTCTGAGACACCCACTTATTGTGGCCTTGCCAAGCTATTGTTGTTGCATTAAAAATAATGTACATAGACTTTTAAAGAGACAACTAGTCACTCTACTATTTCAAGGGGTTATTCTTCTTAAACATCCACTTGTTGTGGCCATAACTCCTCTTAAACACTGGCCTTCCAAGCTATTGTCCTCGCAAAATAGCATTTTTTAGAATTTATTTATGAGTGTGCTAAACTCAAAAATCTTTCTAAGCAGGCTATGATGTCCTCCTCAATAAGCCATGATGTCTCATGATTGTGTCCCGATTATTTTTATTCTAAGTACATCTCTATTTTTATTTTCAAGATGCCAATACTTTCTAAAAATACTTAAAAACAATGAAAATCCCTTGTCACAATATTTAAAACTCCAATAACAATTCAAGTAAAACACCTATTGTCTCATTACCTCCTAAAAGCAATAGCTCCTTTTGAAATTGTCTTTCCTTTAAAAGTTTCCGCCTTCTCAAAGCCTTTTAGAGAAGCAATTTTGGTTATTTCTTTCGTACTAGGGTATGATTATGAGGACATTGTAGATGAAGCTATGTTGGGAATGATGGAATATATATATATATATATATATATATATATATATATATATATATATATGCTATGAGAAATATAACTACTACGCTTATATGCATGCATGTTAGTGATTTATTTGGCATATGCATATTTGGATCTATATTTTGAACATATACAAATTATCCTTAATTATGGAAGAAGTGTTAATTGACTATTTTATTTAAAAAGAATAAATTGCAATGGACCTTAATCCCATTGTTGAATGGTGATAATTTTGTCAAAATATTGGAAAAACCATGAGGAAAGTCTACTTGGCTTATAGGGCTCCACTAACATGCAAATATTGCATGATTGAATCCTGTAATATCCCAACATCAAAATTTTAATGAGATATGGTACACTCTAGGTGTTCTAATGAAATTCTTGCACTAAAAACACCTAACACAATAAAGATCTAATAATGCAACCTCTTCTTTATGTAAATAAATAGAAGCAAAATTACATGCCCACATAAGACCTACTAAAGCCCGTGCCTTGGCATGTATGGCTGCCCATAAACAAAGAAATTAAATATATTGAAGCACAATCGTAGATCCTAGATGGATCCACTACACAAATTACTCCCACTGGTTTTCATACCTAGGATCAACTAGAACTAGCCTTGCCAAGTTCACAACAAAAGCCAAATAGATAAATAACTCTCCTATCCCCTTTTATAGGTTTGATTGACTCTTTAGGGACTTTATTTTATTGTTTTCGCTCGAAAAACAAACACAAATACCATGGGCCAATGCAATGGGCAACTACCACATTAAATAACATGGGAAGATTCCATCCACTTTGACCATATCCAAATATGTATATATATATATATATATATATATATCCACCCGCCCAAAGATTGTTTGCCCTCAGGTAATCCACTTCTATCCACAAAAGAAGCATTTGTATATTGATACAACCCAATGTGTTATTCCATGCCTCCATTCTAAATGATCATGAATGGATCCTTCGATACCTGAATCCAAAACAATCCTCTAGTCAATCTTTCCCCCAATGGATTCTCCTAGATCCCAATCCCACCTAAGTCCTAGGACATGTTGGTTATGTCACCACCTCATCCCTCCATCGTATCTTGTGCTTAAGGGCCCAAGTTGCAATATGCCCTTGGCTAAGAGTATCCCATCAATAGAGTTCCAACTCATAGTCTCTTGTAAATCCATCTCGTGGGAAGTATATAATGCATGAATTCCTACAAATGGAATAAATATACCATGTTGATGTTGCCTGATGCTCAACTCATGTTGCTCCACCCGATCACCCATCATGATCCATTTGTATATCTATTCCTTGCTATCCCCAATGTATAATGGCATGTTGGTAGAGCTGCAAGACTTATCTATGTACTCTTGTAGAGGGCTGCTCTGCAACTCCCAAATGTACTCCTCTTCCTGCCTTGTGAGGGACTTGAGTCATTCCTCAACACTAGACAACTGGGTAATTGACTCAACACATACCCCTATGAGGTCCTCAAATTTTCTACTCTCATGTAAGACAGTGTCCCAGGCTACCCCAACTCTCTACTTCAACATCGTAAGATCTGTCTTGAAATGCATGATTCTTTCCCAAAAGTCCTCTACTAGAAATTCTTGTGTCGTGCAAAATGTCTTTATATTTGATTGTGTCGGATGCTCCATGACCACAAATTTCACACTTTCGGCATGCTTCCAGAGAAACCAAGAGAAGTTATTGTCAAAAATGATTTTTTAATACCTTTCCATAACCTGGATTGCACCGAGGTCAGTCATGTGGGTTTCTAGAAGGAAATTCATAAATTTGCCCAAATCTGCAATAATTTCCAACTACCAAATTCTGCCTCTATTTCCATGCAGATGAAGGCGAATGAAGAACATCTCGCACATGGGTTTTGGTACCAGTAGAGCCAATTTACTAACACTAAAATAGTTTTCTAAAATTCCTTATGGTTTGGGAGATAGCTGGAGTTCTCTGAGTCCAATTTATATAAAATATCCAGATTTGCACTTAACTGTCAAATTGGGATTTGCCTATTTTTATGCCACAGTTACAGTTTGATAAATTCTTGTCCTCCATCCCTCCATTGATCAACATCAACATCAACCATTAACTATTTCAAGGCAATCTAGATAACTTAAACATGGCATGAATTTGTTTGTAATTAATCTACATCATGTATAAAAGCAAAGTAGCAAGCATACGAAAGGAGGCATCTCTCAAACATGGAAGTAATTGCTATGTATTTCATGACTTGTTTTTAATTCAAGATATTGACAATGCTCTTGCTCTAAATTTTGATTGAATGCGTTGATGGAGTGTTGATGTTAATGCATTGATTGTGTTCGAAATCTTCTCGTCACTGTAAGTTCGTCGGCCCCCAGGTGCGGCTGGGCCCACCCATCTGGGTTTGCTTTGTATTTTGCATGTACAGTGTAACTATTAGATCAGTTACAGTTAGTTTCCCTTTTCACTACAAGTTAGTTCTGATTGAATTGCTTTGTTTGACTGTTTAAGAGCATGCAGATGCTTTGAATATTTGAGAAACTCCTTTTATTTCCACAGTTTGCAATCAAATTCCTATGTGATCTTGTGTGCTTTTCGAACAGAGCTGTGCTCAAAACCTCACCATATCTTGATTTACAGTTATCATAAACGCGTTATAGAGTTGTTTGATGAGCGAAACGAATTCGTTTACATATGTTTAGTGCCAAAATAACTTTGGATCTGTCCAACAATCAAGAATGAATGAGATTCAAATTGATTAAAATAGGGTTATTTTATTCACTAAATTGGCCTCTATTTCCTCTAAAGACTTGGATTGAATTGATTCTCTGATTGAATCATTATCATTTTGTAGAAAATGCAATATAGGGAACAACATCATTATTTTTTGAACGCTATAATTGATTTGGTTTTAAACGAATTAGGTTGATAATCACAACATATATACATTACTTGCATAGATGTTGAATGGTTTACAATCGCTATTGTCTTGCTTCATTCAAACAAATAGACTCTTGGAATACTCCATTGTGGATTGAAAGCAGAACACCACAGGACGTTTGTGTAATTAGTTGTCAAATACAAACTCTTTAGTTCGATACATGCCTTCCCATGTTCGTGTAATGACTGATTTCACTAGTTTGATTTGGACAAATGCTCTCCCCTGTTCTGTGCGATAATCGATCCCATTTGGATGATTGATATCCCTTGTTTCATAGGGTTTTGATTACCTGCTTCATAAAGCCATAGATTTGATTTCACGGTAGCACATTGGTTTTGAATAAGGATGTTTACAAGCAAAAAGTGGTGTGATTACAAAAGTGATTCAAGTACAGTTTCTTAGAATTTGTTTGATTGAATTGCTAGGTGCTGAATGGGCTGAGTGTCTGAGTTTCTTTCATCAATTAAGACGTGTAGGTTAGTTGATTGCGAGTATAACAATAAATTAGTGAGTGATAGAGTAGAATAAAGTGATTGCTCTAGATCAGTACTCAACTTTGGAATCTTTGTTAATAGGGTAACAAACCATTAGGTACAAATCGATTGTTTGATTGAGTTGCTATCAGTATAGATTACTTGTTTGCTTAAAAATTGAATTGTTATAGATTTCTTATTTGCTGTAGGAGTGAATTGTTATTTCTGTAGATTTCTTAAGGGTGAAATGGTTATTAGTACAGATTTGTTTGCTTGTTTAAGGATTGAATTGCCATCATTATGGATTGCTTACTGAGTGATCATTAAATTGTTATTACAAATAGAAGATCTGGTACCAGCATTTGAGGGTTTTATTGAGTAAGTTTTGTGTGAGTGGAAGTCCATTTTTATCACTTGAGATTTATAGTTCAGTAGTTTGTTGAGTTCAGATTTGAAGGCAGAGTTTGTATAGATTTCTAAAATCTCTAGGTTAAATTTGACTGTTGAGTCTGCTTGTGCTAAGTAGATGTTTGATTTATTTTAAGTTTGCAAGCATTAGTATATATTACCCAGATGATCATCATAAGGAAACGCTAAAAATATGACCTAGAACTGAATGAAGGAAGCGCAATACCACTCGTGTTTACAAGCTCGGATTGACAATTAATATTAAGAGATTTAATTCTCCAATTTAATCTCTCAACCTTTTGGTGCCATTACCGGTGAAGTTGTCATTTCTTCTTTAGATAACCATTATTATTTAAGTTTCAAGATCTTGCAGGATTGTCATAGGGTGAAGAGAGTACGGTAAGACGTAAGTGAAGAGCCACATATCCACTTTTGTTGGGGTTGCTCCAAAGTTTGACCGATCACTGCTTGTTCTTGAGTTTCTATTTCCTTTACCTTTATGCATAGAAGAAGAAGTAGTTTGATTTCATTTCTGCGTTTCATGTAGTTTGCGAAAGTTTGTAAATATCATAGACTTAGTAAGACACATCTACAGGAACCATAGCTAAGCCTCATAAGAAACATAGGCCTTAGAATAGTCTGAAACATTCTGTGTGATATTTAGTTTTAGAAATGTTTTGCTTTTAATAGATTAAATAGTATTCTGATTTGCTCTCAAGTGTGGTGAGTTTCCTTTCAGTCAATATAGATTTTAAATTCATCTTCAGATTCCAATCTTTAACGTTATATCATTTTGGGGTGTTGTAAGAACCCCCGTTACTAATATGTGTGTGGAGACAGGGATTATCAATCAACCAGATGGACTTGAAGACGATAAATATGAAGGACCTCTCACAAGCCCTAGCAATTGCTAGGATCTTGACCTCTCCCTCTGAGGAAGAGAACTTCTTGACAATAGTCAAGAAATTGTCCATTTCTCCACCACCACAAGAGGATTTGGAAGTCTCTTTTGATTTTCCTGACCAGTCATCTAAGGAGACGAATGAAGCATGCACTATAATCAATGGTGAACATCCACTGGAATCTAAGATTGAGGAGTTCTTGACATGTCTATTAGTAGATCAAGAATATAATCAAGAGACTACTCACCCTACGGAGAACAATCAACATGACATGGAAGAAGAGGATGAGCAGCATGGGCCAAATCAATAAATGGACC
This sequence comes from Pinus tabuliformis, assembly GCA_031772625.1. Taxonomy (NCBI): domain Eukaryota; kingdom Viridiplantae; phylum Streptophyta; class Pinopsida; order Pinales; family Pinaceae; genus Pinus; species Pinus tabuliformis. Next base: position 111,030,547 of record CM062810.1, on the reverse strand, counting down.
AAGCATACCATGATTACATCGAACATTGGTTCTGAACAAAAACTCAAATGAGGCAGTATTTTCCTCTTCTAAAACTCTTGTTTTCATATCAAGTACATTTTTTGGCTTTTCTTGCTCATGTACACTTCCAAGTTTATATGTTAAATCTGAGCATGAATATCTATTTGTACCTTCTCCACACATGGCTTCATTGCAAAGTAATCCTTCACTTGAAGGATTTTATCTCCCTTTATTCAACAGAATAGGAAAGTTTGTGTTGTAAATAAATAAGTGAAAATAGTAAAGAGAAAATAAGTCCTTTCGTGAAAACCAACTTGTCTGGCGCAATTGGGCAGGGACTTTGCTTGAAAACCAGGTAATTGGCTGGCAATGTTCCCAATAATGTTGTAAATTTGTGTGAGTTATTCAAATCATGTATATTTCAAATGATTGTGTCTTATACTCGTGTTGGTTGATGTTGGATCCCTTAAGGCCCACCTTCCAACAAGCTTTGTCCCATTGACATCAGCAAATTATCTAGGACAAAGGCTAGGGTTAGATCAGGTACTTAGGAGCCTGCATGCCTTAATTGCAGGTATCCTTATCATCTACCAAGGGAATACATCAATGTTTCTTAGTGGATGAATTTTATAATCCATTCAAATTTGACAAATCTATTCATGGCTAGTAGAATGTACCTAGCGTCTTGATTCCCATTGACATCATAGGTGGGATATCTTGTATTGGTTAATGACTTCTTCAATGGTCGGCAATCCAATGATTCTTGCTTTTGTTTGACATCGGCACCATTTATTCACATAAGCAGGATTGCACACGGTGTGTAGTGGTTGAAGACTATACGGTTTTGTGATCTCAGTACAAATTTGCAGTAGTGTGGACATTTGTAGCAGCATTTTATTTTCCTGTAGTAATCATCTTGTTTCAATAAAGGTTGCCATATAAAAGCTTGATCATCATTTGCAACAATCATCTTCCTTCGTTGTTTGAGGACGTACAACTCCTCAGACATGGGGGGTGAAGGGGACCTTCATTTTTTAGCCTCCTTTACTATCTCTAGTTCAACCTTCTTCAGCATATACATATACACATCAACAACAGTCATTCCAACTCCAACCTTCAGCCATGTTTCAGTTCATCTTCCACTTTATATTGCAGCACTAGAAACATTAATGATAAAGGTGAAACTTGAGGTAAATTTGGCTTATGATTATCTAATTCATTAGAAGGTTAAAGAAACTTAATGATTCACCACTTCTCATTCCATGCATTTCATCTTTCATAAACCATCATCCTTTTATTATCCTTCCATTCAATCTGCATATCTCTGATTACAAGACCATGTTAAAATAAAAAACCTTATGGTGCATTGATAAAGAAGCCTCTATGATGTCTTCTCTTTCCATGATGAAAAACATTAGTATGAAGTCATTACTTCTATAAAATGATAAAGGAAACCACCTATAGACATTGGTCTTACGAAGACAGAGTATCAATCACCAATTCACCATCCTCATCACTGATCTCTCCTTCACTCGTCATTTCTTGTCCTCAGTTTGTATTGCTCAGTAAATTAGTGTGACCTATTAAGTATCAAGAGTGTTGCACCACCAGAACCACCACCTCCAAGAATTTAAGTAAGTGCTACTCCACAAGAACCAACACCTTCAAATATCCAAGTAATGTTGCCCCACAAGAACCTATATATGAGCAAAGTATTTGTTTGCATGAGGACATGAAAAATCTCAGGCAGGGGGGGATGATGGTCCTCGAAAATTCCCATGTTTTCATCATGCAATAACACCATTCATACCCTAAAACCCTAGGTCTTTAACCCGTTCCATACCCTAATTCCATCATTTATCCCTAAATCACATCCTATGCCTCGTGCTTGATTATCATTGGTTTTATTAGAATTTCTATAATTAAATATGATTATGCCATGGTTTACTAATGACAGTTTCACTAAACCTCATTTTCACAGGGCTCCATCACCAAGTTTCTTCACGAGCCAATAGAGTACGGAAATGGTCAATTTGGGGCCTTTCACACTTCCAGCATGCTTATGGAGAAACCTAGAGAGGTTATTGTCAAAAATGATTTTGTAATACCTTTGCATCACGTGGATTGCACCCAGGTCACTCATGTGGGTCTCTAGAAGGAAATTCATAAATTTACCCAAATCTGCAATAATTTGAAACTGCCAACTTCCGCCTCCATTTCCTTGCAGATGAACGCAATTGAAGAAACTTTGGAACATGGGTTTTGGTCCTAGTATAGCCAATTTACTAACCCTAAAGCATTTTATAAAATTGCTTATGGTTTGGGAGATATGAAGAGTTCTCTGAGGCCAATTTATATAAAATTTCCCGATTTGTACTTAACAGTCAAATTCGAATTTGTCTATTTCTATGCCACAGTTACGGTTTTATAACTTATTGTCCTCCATCCCTACATTGATCAACATCAACATCAACCATTAGCTATTTCAAGGCCATCTAGAGAATTCAAACACGACATGAATTTGTTTGTACTTAATTTACAACATGTATAAAAGCACAACAGCAAGCAAAGGAAAGGAGGCAACTGTCAAACATGGAAGTAATTACATGTTGTAGATGCTGAACGCATATGCTGTAGTTTGGGTAAACCACTTACAAAACAATACTTCAGGAGAAGTATGCAGAAGAGCCCTCAAACAGGGCAGCAAGTAAATGGGTATGTAAACCCCAACAGGAGGATACCCCTACCCATTCAAAACAAAAATAACAGAAAATAAAACTATAGCTCCTGAGGAATGAGTAGAAAATTCGATAGTGGCCGCCAAGTCAAAGGGGAGAGGCACAAAATGGTAGAGAGCAGCCAAAGGTAGCCACACCTCCCCCACCCCCTCAAAACTCTCCACCTGAAGCCGAGGAAACCAGAGGAAGAACCCACCATATATCCAAAGAAGCCCGAAGAAAAAACCGACCAGAAATGGCCATGGAGAAGCGGCACGAATCGATGCAGAGATAGACTCCACACCACAGATCCCTCAACGCTCCCCATAACTGTAGAGGTATTCCAGCAAAAAGCCAAAAAAAGGACCCAGAGCCGCAAGGGAGTCCATCAGATCCCAGCCGGAGCAGAGACGGCTCGGTCTGGGGGCAGAGGCGGCTAGGGCAGCCACCTCGCCCCCACGAAGAGAGTCAAGAGGCCCAACAATACCCCGCCCTCGCTCCGCGGCTCAGCACGAAAAATCCAAAAGCCAATATACCTTTGGTGAGACTGCCAAAATAGAGAGTCGGAAGTTGAGAAGAAGACCGCCGAAAAACCAAAAAGATGTGGACACACTCCGTCGCCGCCCAACTCAATGCACAATGCAAGTCTCCGGACCTCTGCTGAAACTCAGAGACTAAGCAGTGCAGGCCACCAACCCGGGCTCGTCAGACGAAAATGATGATTGGATCAGAGTCGCGCTGAGGAAAACGGCACAGGGGAGGAGACCCACAGGAGATAGTGGAGCGAAGGCCAAGGTCGAATCCTCGCCTCAGGCTACCGGAGTCGCAGATCTCCAAACCCCTCCAGCCGCAGCGAAACCCGGCACAGTTGAACCACAGAAGGTTGGTCGCATGTCAATGAGGCGAAAAACCAAGCGATGGCGGCAAGAAGGGCGGCCAGAGACAGCGACAAGCCCTGCCGCCGCAGGCGCAATGGCAGCAACCAGAGCCGAGTAGAAACCCTAGGTCAGGAAAAACCTCCTTGTGAAAATCTAACCTAAAACCTAAAAGCTCTTCGACACCAATTTTGGGCTCCATTCCATTTACATCATAAATGTGTTATAGAGTTGTTTGATGAGCGAAATGAATTCATTTACCTATGGTTACTGCCAAAATAACTTTGGATCTCTCTAGCAATCAAGAATGAATGAGATTCAAATTTAATAGAACAGGAATAGTTTATTAACCAAATCGGCCTCTGTTTCCTCTAAAGACTTGGATTGAATTGATTCTCTGATTGAATCATTATCATTTTGTAGGAAATACAATATAGGGAACTACTTCATTATTGTTTGAACACTGTAATTGATTTGGTCTTAAACAAATTGGGTTGATAATCACAACATATATACCTTAATTGCACGGATGTTGAATGGTTTACCATTACTGTTGTCTTGATTCATTCAAACAAATAGACTCTTGGATTAATGCATTGTGGATTGAAAGTAGAACACCAGAGGACATTTGTGTAATCAGTTGTCAAATACAAACTCTTTAGTTCGATACATGCCTTCCCCTATTCGTGTAATGACCGATTTCACTAGTTTGATTTGGACAAATGCTCTCCCTTGTTCTGTGCGATAATCGATACCATTTGGATGATTGATCTCCCTTTTTCATAGGGTTTTGATTACCTACTTCATAACTAAACCATTGATTGGATTTCACAGTACCACATTGGTTTTGAATAAGGATATTTACAAGCAAGAAGTAGTGTTATTACAGAAGTGATTCAAGTACAATTTCTTAGAAATTGTTTGATTGAATTGCTAGGTGCTCAATGGGCTGAGTGTTTGAGTTGATTTCATCAATTAAGACTTGTAGTTTACTTGATTCGAGGGTATGATGATGAGGACATTGTAGATGAAGCTATGTTGGGGATGATGGAATCTATCTATCTATATATATATATATATATATATATATATATATATATATATATATATATTTGGCTAATCCCCTATTAAAAACATGCTATGAGAAATATAACTACTACGCTTATATGCATGCATGTTAGCGATTTATTTGGCATATGCATATTTGGATCTATATTTTGAACATATACAAATTATCCTTAATTATGGAAGAAGTGTTAATTGACTATTTCATTTAAAAAGAATAAATTGCAATGGACCTTAATCCCATTGTTGAATGGTGATAATTTTGTCAAAATATTGGAAAAACCATGAAGAAAGTCTACTTGGCTTATAGGGCTCCACTAACATGCAAATATTGCATGATTGAATCCTGTAATATCCCAACATCAAAATTTTAATGAGATATGGTACACTCTAGGTGTTCTAATGAAATTCTTGCACTAAAAACACCTAACACAATAAAGATATAAGAATGCAACCTCTTCTTTATGTAAATAAATAGAAGCAAAATTACATGCCCACATAAGACCTACTAAAGCCCGTGCCTTGGCATGTATGGCTGCCCATAAACAAAGCAATTAAATATATTGAAGCACAGTCGTAGATCCTAGATGGATCCACTACACAAATTACTCCCACTGGTTTTCATACCTAGGATCAACTAGAACTAGCCTTGCCAAGTTCACAACAAAAGCCAAATAGATAAATAACTCTCCTATCCCCTTTTATAGGCTTGATTGACTATTTAGAGACTTTATTTTATTGTTTTCGCTCGAAAAAAAAACACAAATACCATGGGCCAATGCCATGGGCAACTACCACATTAAATAACATGGGAAGATTCCATCCACTTTGACCATATCCAAATATATATATATATATATATAGATATATATATATATATATATATATATATATATATATATATATATATATATATATATATATATATATATATATATCCACCCGCCCAAAGATTGTTTGCCCTCAGGTAATCCACTTCTATCCACAAAAGAAGCATTTGTGTATTGATACAACCCAATGTGTTATTCCATGCCTCCATTCTAAATGATCATGAATGGATCCTTCGATACCTCAATCCAAAACAATCCTCCAGTCAATCTTTCCCCCAATGGATTCTCCTAGATCCCAATGCCACCTAAGTCCTAGGACATGTTGGTTATGACACCACCTCATCCCTCCATCATATCTTGTGCTTAAGGGCCCAAGTTGTAATATGCCCTTGGCTAAGAGTATCCCATCAATAGAGTTCCAACTCATAGTCTCTCATAAATCCATCTCGTGGGAAGTATATAATGCATGAATTCCTACAAATGGAATAAATATACCATGTTGATGTTGCCTGATGCTCATATCATGTTGCTCCACCTAATCACCCATCATGATCCATTTGTATATCTATTCCTTACTATCCCCAATGTATAATGGCAGGTTGTTAGAGCTGCAAGACTTATCTATGTACTCTTGTAGAGGGCTGCTCTGCAACTCCCAAATGTACTCCTCTTCCTGCCTTGTGAGGGACTTGAGTCATTCCTCAACACTAGACAACCGGGTAATTGATTCAACACATACCCCTATGAGGTCCTAAAATTTTCTATTATCATGTAAGACAGTGTCCCAGGCTACCCCAACTCTCTACTTCAACATCGTAAGATCTGTCTTGAAATGCATGATTCTTTCTTAAAAGTCCTCTACTAGAAATTCTCGTGCCGTGCAAAATGTCTTTATATTTGATTGCGCCGGATGCTCCATGACCACAATTTCACACTTTCGGCATGCTTCCAGAGAAACCAAGAGAGGTTATTGTCAAAAATGATTTTCTAATACCTTTCCATAACTTGGATTGCACCCAGGTCAGTCATGTGGGTCTCTAGAAGGAAATTCATAAATTTGCCCAAACCTGCAATAATTTCCAACTACCAAATTCCGCCTCTATTTCCATGCAGAAGAAGGCGAATGAAGAACATCTGGCACATGGGTTTTGGTCCTAGTAGAGCCAATTTACTAACCCTAAAATAGTTTTCTAAAATTCCTTACGGTTTGGGAGATAGGTGGCGTTCTCTGAGGCCAATTTATATAAAATATCCATATTTGTACTTAACTGTCAAATTCAGATTTGCCTATTTTTATGCCACAGTTACGGTTTGATAAGTTCTTGTCCTCCATCCCTGCATTGATCAACATCAACATCAACCATTAGCTATTTCAAGGCCATCTAGATAACTTAAACATGGCATGAATTTGTTTGTAATTAATCTACATCATGTATAAAAGCAGAGTAGCAAGCATACAAAAGGAGGCATCTCTCAAACATGGAAGTAATTGCTATGTATTTCATGACTTTTTTTTAATTGAAGATATTGAAAATGATCTTGCTCTAAATTTTGATTGAATGTGTTGATGGAGTGTTGATGTTAATTGATTGATTGTGTTCGAAATCTTCTCGTCACTGTAAGTTCGTCGGCCCCCAGGTGCGGTTGGGCCCACCCATCTGGGTTTGCTTTGTATTTTGCATGTACAGTGTAACTATTAGATCCGTTACAGTTAGTTTCCCTTTTCACTACAAGTTAGTTCTGATTGAATTGCTTTGTTTGACTGTTTAAGAGCATGCAGATGCGTTGAATATTTGAGAAACTCCTTTTATTTCCACAGTTTGCAATCAAATTTCTATGTGATCTTTTGTGCTTTCCGAACAAAGTTGTGCTCAAAACCTCACCATCATCTTGATTTACAGTTATCATAAATGTGTTATAGAGTTGTTTGATGAGCGAAACGAATTCGTTTACATATGTTTAGTGCCAAAATAACTTTGGATCTGTCCAGCAATCAAGAATGAATGAGATTCAAATTGATTAAATTAGGACTATTTTATTCACCAAATTGGCCTCTATTTCCTCTAAAGACTTGGAATGAATTGATTCTCTAATTGAATCATTATCATTTTGTAGGAAATACAATATATGGAACCGCTTCATTATTTTCTGAACGCTGTAATTGATTTGGTTTTAAACGAATTGGGTTGATAATCACAACATATATACATTACTTGCACAGATGTTGAATGGTTTACCATCGCTATTGTCTTGCTTCATTCAAACAAATAGACTCTTGGATTAATGCATTGTGGATTGAAAGTAGAACACCACAGGACGTTTGTGTAATCAGCTGTCAAATACAAACTCTTTAGTTCGATACATGCCTTCCCTTGTTCGTGTAATGACTGATTTCACTAGTTTGATTTGGACAAATTCTCTCCCCTGTTCTGTGCGATAATCGATCCCATTTGGATGATTGATCTCCCTTGTTTCATAGGGTTTTGATTACCTACTTCATAGATAAACCATCGATTTGATTTCACAGTAGCAAATTGGTTTTGAATAAGGATGTTTACAAGCAAAAAGTGGTGTGATTACAAAAGTGATTCAAGTAGAGTTTCTTAGAAATTGTTTGATTGAATTGCTAGGTGCTGAATGGGCTGAGTGTTTGAGTTTCTTTCATCAATTAAGACCTATAGGTTACTTGATTGCGAGTATAACAATAAATTAGTGAGTGATAGAGTAGAATAGAGTGATTGCTCCAGATCAATATTCAAATTTCGAATCTTTGTTAATAGGGTAACAAACCATTAGGTACAAATCGATTGTTTGATTGAGTTGCTATCGATATAGATTACTTGTTTGCTTAAAAATTGAATTGTTATAGATTTCTTATTTTCTTTAGGAGTGAATTGTTATTTGTGTAGATTGCTTAAGGGTCAAATGGTTATTAGTACAGATTTTTATGCTTGCTTAAGGATTGAATTTCCATCATTACGGATTGCTTACTGAGTGATCATTAAATTGTTATTACAAATAGAAGATCTGGTACCAGCATTTGAGGGTTTTATTGAGTAAGTTTTGTGCGAGTGGAAGTCCATTTTTATCACTTGAGCTTCATAGTTCAGTAGTTTGTTGGGTTCAGATTTGAAGGCAGAGTTTGTAAAGATTTCTAAAATCTCTAGGTTAAATTTGACTGTTGAGTCTTCTTGTGCTAAGTAGATGTTTGATTTATTTTAAGTTTGCAAGCATTAGTATATATTACACAGATGATCATCATAAGGAAACGCTAAAAATATGACCTAGAACTGAATGAATGAAGCACAATACCACTCATGTTTACAAGATCAGATTGACAATTAATATTAAGAGATTTAATTCTCCAATTTAATCTCTCACCATTTTGGTGCCATCGCCGGTGAAGTTGTCATTTCTTCTTCAGATAACCATTATTATCTGAGTTTCAAGATCTTGCAGGATTGTCAGAGGGTGAAGAGACTACGGTAAGACGTGAGTGAAGAGCCACGTATCCACTTTTGTTGGAGTTGCTCCAAAGTTTGACCGATCACTGCTTGTTCTTGAGTTTCTATTTCCGTTATCTTTATGCATAGAAGAAGAAGTAGTTTGATTTCATTTCTGCATTTCATGTAGTTTGCGGAAGTTTGTAAATCTCATAGACTTAGTAAGACACATCTACAGGAACCGTAGCTAAGCCTCATAAGAAACATAGGCCTTAGAATAGTCTGAAACATTCTGTGAGATATTTAGTTTCAGAAATGTTTTGCTTTTAATAGATTAAATAGTATTCTGATTCGGTCTCAAGTGTGGTGAGTTTCCTTTCAGTCAATATAGATTTTAAATTCATCTTCATATTCCAATCTTTAACGTTATATCATTTTTGGGTGTTGTAAAAACTCTCGTTACTACTATGTGTGTGGAGACAGGGATTATCAATCAACCAGATGGACTTGAAGACGATAAATATGAAGGACCTCTCACAAGCCCTAGCAATTGTTGGGATCTTGACCTCTCCCTCTCATGAAGAGAACTTCTTGACAATAGTCAAGAAATTGTCCATTTCTCCACCACCACAAGAGGATTTGGAAGTCTCTTTTGATTTGCCTGACCAGTCATCTAAGGAGATGAATGAAGCATGCACTATAATCAATGGTGAACATCCACTGGAATCTAAGATCGAGGAGTTCTTGACATGTCTATTAGTAGAGCCAGAATGTAATCAAGAGACTACTCACCCTACGGAGAACAATCAACATGACATGGAAGAAGAGGGTGAGAAGCACGGGCCAAATCAATAAATGGACCAAGAATACCATGATTACATCGAACATTGGTTTTGAACAGAAACTCAAATGAGGTAGTATTTTCCTCTTCTAAAACTATTGTTTTCATATCAAGTACATTTTTTGGCTTTTCTTGCTCATGTACACTTCCAAGTTTATATGTAAAATCTGAGCATGAATATCTATTTGTACCTTCTCCACACATGGCTTCATTGCAAAGTACTCCTTCACTTGAAGGATTTTATCTCCCTTTCTTCAGAAGAATAGGAAAGTTTGTATTGTAAATAAATAAATGAAATTAGTAAAGAGAAAATAAGTCCTTTCTTGAAAACCAACTTGTCTGGCACAACTGGGCAAGGACTTTGTGTTACAGGGAAAAGTGTCTACACAGAACTGCTTATCCCACTAAGGTGCGGTAGCTACCTTAGAAACAAACAAAGTAAAGCTACTTTCGTTTTTCCTTTATGAAATATAGATGAGAGAAGAACAAAGAAGACCAACCTATGTCTTGCGCTTATCTCCTAGTTCGTTTCCTCTCTCTCTTGATAGTCACAGGAGGGCCTTAATGAATCCCACATCAATGACACGGAACATAGCAAATGATTTTAATGGAGGTTAAAACGATCTGATGACATAAGGTTCAGGGTGGCGGTCATGAAAGAATGGAGTGTAAATGTATTGTAGCGGGTGAGACACAGGTGAATTCTCTGAATGACTTCTCTTGAACATATCGGCGACACTGACGTGATGGATTGGTAGCATTAACCCCAAATGTGGATGGTGTGATGGGACTATGGTGATGTGACCGGTGAATGAAACAACCCAACCTGACTTGAATGCAGAGTGAAAGTGTCATGTTCAAGAGCGACTTGCTGCCAACAAAGTTTCTTCAAGTTTTCTTCCCAATTTTTCCCCAGTCATTGCTGACCAATACCTCTTTATTTTTGTCAAGCTTGAGGAGGATAACATATGCTTGTTCTATAATTTTCCCTTCGGACAAACCCATCGCTACGTTTTAACAAGCCTAGCGATAGTGAAACTCGTTCTTGTCTGCTATGGACAAGTTTGTTGCTATTAAGTTTTAACGACTTTAACGACAAAGATAACTCGGTCCTTTTCAATTTTAGAGAGTTTGAAAAGGGACGTAAAGGAAACTCCAAAATTCCTTTTTCGTCATCTAATCCCTTAAGTCTGAGAAAGTATAAAACAATATAGAAGGGATGAATTTTCGATACTTTTAACGAGCCGAACAAAACAAGCGCTCGATCTTTTTGTGTAATAATCCCTCATGTCCAAAAAGATTAAAATCTAAAGGAGGGATAGCACTTCCGGTCCCTTTAACGAGCTGGAGAGGCCAATGGCTAGGCAATATTTTCATATTTTACGAGTCAGTTGAAAAGAGCTTAAAGGAGACTCGTCTTTTGAGGAACGAGTGATAAAATTGGGTAGCAGCTAATTCCAGGTAAGGTTTGAAATTTTCCAATCACGGCAGTGTTACAAGGATGGCTAGTGGGATCACTCTTCGCAGCTATTCCTCAAAAGGGGTAAACAATAAAATGGAGGTGAATGATCGGCCAATACAGAGTGGAGGTGATGATGAGAACACGACCAAGGCTTTAAAGGCTGAAGTACTACATTCACGATGGTTATTTACTGAGAAATAGTTCATTTTTTAATGAGCTTAAACGCGGGCAGAAACATTTGCTCATGAATTATGTTTATTTTTTAACAAGCTTGAACTATGTGCTAAAATTGCTCGGTACAACGGTCATTTCTTGACTTTACCATAAATAGCTTTGTTCTTTCAAATATTGTACTGCATCTTCAATTGCTTCATCAAACTAGTTAGAAATGAACAATATATGTTTGAAAAATGAGTTAGAACACTAATATTTTACTCGAACTACGTGAAAAGTAATGTAAAAGTGCTTTTACCTCTCATTTTACCATTTCATTTGAACTTTGGTTTGTTGGAGCTTTGGAGGTGCTTTTCCCCCTTTGATTTTCTTCAGCTGATTCCCGGAGATTCTGTGGACGATTCTAGGCACTGCCTAGACCAGGTAGGAGCTAAACCTGAGCTCTTTCATTTCATGCTTTCCGTTTTACATTCTGAGCTTGATTCCTGGTTATTCAGAGCCTTTGGTGTTTGAAAAACTCGCCTTGGCTTCAACGCACCTCTTGTGAATCGAAAGGTGCGTTGGATGTTAGCCTGTCTACTGGCTAACTGACATGTAACGCACCCAGAATACTACTGTAGGTGGGATGGGCGCAAGGAAGGAAGTTTATGCACAATTTTTGATGGAAATTTTGCCTGTCTCTTACCAAAATCAGGATCTAACTCTTCTCTTGTTTGTTTTCAGAGATTTTTGGAGCAAGATGACTATTACATGGCGAGAACATGAGCATGAAGAAGAGGACATGCTTGCTTTACATGATCCGGTTACAGTAAATGCACTGTGGAACTGTGGCTTGCTGAAGTTTTTCCGCATTTCTAGCATGAGACAACAAATCAACTTGCTGTAGTATTTGCTCGATGCTTGGGATCCTACTAGCCAGGTGTTCCAGATTAAGGGCAAATCCATCCCCTTGACTGTAGTGGACATATATTTCTTGACTGGCTTGTCGAGGCAGGGTGCCCCCATCCCTTTATCAGGTTCGGCCTGAGGAGGTGAATCTGTGAGAGATTATGTTCGCCGGTATTGCAGAGAGGGGTCTCAGCCGATTAAAGACGGTAATATCATCATCCGTGATGTCACTGACATGTCCCTCAGGACTATTCTGTTCACTTTTCGTAGGATGGCTGGTGGTGCGGCTCTTCATGTAGCCAACCGATCTTATATGCAATATGCCTTGGAATGTCTCCAACCGAAGGTGTTCAACTGGTGCGACGCAGTACTTCTTGTGATGAAAGAACAGTTGACCAAGGTGAAGAGTGGGAGGTTGAAGAACTTTGGGTATGGTTCTATCTTGACTGCCTTTGCCTTGGAAAAGATACCACTGATGCAGCCGCAGTATATTGCACTTGATTGACCTTCACCGACTGAACCACGTATGTAGAGATGGGTCGACCATATGTCTAGGCATCCTGGTCAGTCACAAATTTCTTTTTATGATACCTTATTCAGGTGGTTCGATCGTCAGGAGATGGTTTATTCCGAGTATCCATATGCTGGTATGGACTTCCGGGGTGACCCAGATTTAGTACTGTCGGCTGGCGAACAGTGGGGTGCCATTGGTAAATTCTTTGACCATATTCCTGTTTATCGTTTTTCTTTAATAATGTACTTGTGCTTTATTCTATCAAGACTAATCAAACTCATGTGTTCATGCAGATGTCGGTCCCGTCTGGCCAGTAGTACGCCTGAGAGAGCCAGTTGCCACCCCAGCAGGAGAGGCTGTTGGAAGGGTTATCCTGCGTGACCTCGATGTGGCCAAGACTCTCACAGCATTATAGGACCATGTCGAGGGCCTCACTCTCAGTATTCCAGATGTGAGGACTGACGAGCTGCCCTTGAGGTTGCAGTGGCATACTACTGGTGTGCCAAGATGATGGACTCGGCTCTTACGCATGATCGCACAGGGTGTGACTTGATATCACGAGCACCATTAGACCAGGGTGCCCCCTAGCGTTTTGATTTTTGGGTCATTTGACCAATTTTGTCTTGGTTACAGAACATTATTTGTAAACCATAAACAATTATATATATATTTTTTATTTTCGAAGTTTTGTTTTGGTTAAGTTACATGATCCAAATGCAAATATTGATGGTATGCTTCTTTTTATAAATGTTGCAAATGTCTATCTAACACATAATTTTCCAATGAGTCAGTTAATGTGTTTAAGCTTATGGAAATATGCTAATATTGAATAAAATGAAATTGCCTTTCCAAAATCTTAACCCTTAGGAACATGCGATAAATAGCTGGATTTTGGACAGAGTAGATACCAGTGAGTTGTAGTATGACGAGTTGTGAGTCTAGCCTGACAATCAGTCGGTGTATACCATGTGTGATGGCATCAGAGAGAAGTCCTATCAACACGCTATATTCAGTGATGTTATTCGTTGATCGACCAATACATACCCCTCTGAAACTTACTAACTCGCTGCTTCGATCAAAAATGGCCCAGGCCGCGGAAGATAGGTTCCGCGAACTACGAATCGCTCCGTCGGCATATCCAACACATGACTCCAATAGGTTTGACATCTGCAATAAATTTAAAAAGTGGCTTACTTGACCAAAACAAATAATTTAGCGAAAAAAAAAACATAACAAAAGCATATAGGTTACTATACTAAATCACGCATAGTAGCGCTTGAGGTACAACCCGTTACGAGGTTGTGCCAGTGGAATCCCGTCATAATCCATTAACTCGTAGGCTCCTTTTGCTAACACTCACTTAACAATATAGGGGCCATCCATAAAGACTTGAATTTACCTGCCCCCAATTTATCGGATTCTTGGTCATAAAGCAATACCAAGTCACCTTCTGAGAAGACACGGGGTTTGACATTCTTTTCAAACTGTGCCTTGACTCATTTCTTATGGGCTTCGTTAGCTAAAGTGACATCACGACAGGTTTCATCCAATTGGATTAGTTCCAAGAAACGAGCCTCCTCTTCTGAAGTCCCGGGGAGAAGGTCAATTGCGAGTTTGAGGGATGAGATTTCACACTGGATTGGTAAGACTGCTTCTAGGCCATATACCAGTTGGAAAGGTGTAAACCCGGTTGCATTCCTTACCGATGTTCGGTAAGCCCACAAGGCTGAGTACAGGATTAGGTGCCAACTTCTTTTTTGAACTCCAATCATCCTTTGCAACATGTGCTTCAAGACTTTGTTGATTGCTTCAACCTGTCCGTTGGCTTGCGGGTAATATGGAGTAGAGCTGTCGTGAGACAACCCTAATTTGGCAGCTAATTCAAACATCATGTGATTGCAAAAATGTGATCCATGATCTGTGACTATAGCTTGTGGGACGCCGAATCTGGTGACTACATGATTGAAAAAGAAGAGGGCAGTTATTTCACCAATATTATCTAATGTAGGCATCGCCTCGGCCCATTTGGTAAAATAGTCAACTGCGACTATGATATACCCATGCCCCCCAGTCGAGGTGGGGTTACATGTCATGAAATCGATGCCCCATTTGGAAAATGGCCCAACAACAACTATTGGCTACAGAGGTGCGGGTGGTCTTCTGGTTTTGCTATCGAAAATTTGACAAGCATGGCAACTTCTGACTGCGGTTATGCAATCTTTGAACATTGTTGGCCAGAAGTATCCTGCTTGTAGAATTTTTTGCGCTGTAGCATAACTGGATTGATGCCCCCAACACGCGCCTGAATGGCAATCATTCAGGACTTTTTCGGCCTCCTCATGGGTGAGGCACCTTCTCAGAACTATATAGATACCACGACGGTAAAGTGTATCACTAACGATCATGTAGTCTTTTGCTTGGTATCGAATACGTTTTTGTTCGGAGTGTGAGGTATTTGGCCTATATTTTTGGGTTTGGAGATAAATGATTATATCCCCATACCACAGATTGCTTGAAGATATCAGAAACAAATTTTCGTCCACGATCGTTTCTTCGGATGTTTCATCGTTGGACGAAAATGGGAGATCGCATAGTTATTTTGCGAAAACCAGAGCTTTCTTTGACTTGGATTTTACAAATTCCAAATCAAACTCTTGTAGAATTGCTATCCATTTTGAATATTTCCCCCCAGCAGCTGTCGCGACAATATATAAGTCATGGGGTTGCAATCTGACACAATGGTAGTTTTTCGAAAGAGGACATAGTGTCGAAATCTCTGTATCGCTTGAACAACTGCGAGTGCTAGCTTTTCAACATAAGAATATTTGATTTCTGTATCATTTAAGTTGTTACTTAAATAATATATAGGATGTTCAATCCCGTTGTCTTCTTGAACTAAAACCATTGCGATGGTTGTATCCGCTGCAGCCAGATACAGGTTAAAGTCTTTTTGATAATAAGGAGCGTACATTAATGATGCTTTCATTAGGGATTCTTTTAAAGCATCAAAGGAAGCTTGCGCAACTTGATCCCAGACAAAGGGTACTTCCTTTTTCAAAAGACACGTATAACCTTTATCAAGTTCGACGTAATTCGGAATGAACCTCCTCAGAAAGTTTGCTTTCCCTTGGAGTTTCTGAATCTGAAGCAAATTCGAAGGTGGAGGAAAATTTATGATTGCCTGAACCTTACATGGGTCGAGAAGAATCCCATCTTTCGAGACTACAAAGCCAAGTAAATGACCAGAACTGACACAAAATACACATTTGTGTGGATTGAGTCATATCTGGTAGTGTCGGCAACGTAGAAATATCGCTCTTAAATGCTACGGATGATCAGTCCGCTTTTGCGAATGAGCCGGTAGGTCGTCGAGGTATGGTTGAACGATGTTTTTGATGTCATGGAAGGCATAATTCATTGCCCTCTGGAATGTTTCCCCTGTGTTCTTTAAACCAAAGGGTAATTTTCGATATGCGAATGTGCCCCACGGACAAATAAATGCAGTCTTTGACTGGTCATGTGGGCGAATATTTATTTGATTATACCCGGAGAATCCATCCATAAATGAAAAGATTTCACATCCGGTGCATTCATCAATTATCTGGTCGATGAAGGGTGTAGGGTAGTTGTCTTTTGGACAAGCTTGATTTACATCCCTATAATCGACGCACACTCTAATTGTTCCTTGTTTTTTCATAACAGGGACAATATTCGATACCCAATCGGTTAGAGGAACCGGGTAAATGAAACCAGCATGGAGAAGTTTTTCAACTTCTGCCTTGATGGCAACGGCTTTCTTGGGGTGCACCTGCCATAGCTGTTGTCGTATTGGTTTGACATCTGGATACATCTTGATTTCGTGTTCAACGATACTTGAGTCAATGCCTGGCATTTCATTATATGACCAAGCAAAGACATCTATGAGTTCGCGAAAAAGAGCTTTATATATTTCCAGTTCTGAAGGAGAACAACATTTGCCAACATAAATATTCTCTACAACATCTGTTTTGGTTGAGATATTTATGGCGATAGTCTCTTCAATGTTGGACAAGTTTCGCTTGGACTCCACCGTGTTTACAGTATTTGATAGAAAATAAAAAACTGAAGGATGACAAAGTTCATCAGGAGTATTTTCTTCACAATCCGGAAGAAGGGAATGATGGTGGTAATCTTCCCATGGTGCCCCTTTAATTATCATTGATTGAACAATTCCCTTGTCGATGACATGCACTCGTGACCAAGGATCTTAAGGGGTGCCATATTCCTTATACCTATGTTGTGGGGAAAAGTGCCTATTCAGGACGACCCTATCCACCTAAGGTGTGACAGTGCCTTAGCAACAAACAAAGTAACTACTTGAGTATTCTTCCTTATGAACTTATGAACAAAGAAGGAAGGGATGAACTAACCGTTGTCTTCCGCTAGTTCCCTTGGCCCAGTTCCTCCTCTCTTTGATAGCTTTCAACCCCTTGCTCCTTCACTTGCCCAGCAACACACTTGCAAGATCAAAGAAGAGAGAGACTACACAAAGAGATAGATTCATATACATAAAAGCTTAGGATCAGATAATAAGCAAAACATACTAATGCAACATACATCAAAGAAACATAAGTATGTAGGAGGAACTCAAATAGCTTTATTGATAGAATAATAAAGGTTCAGGAGGAGATACAACCAAATGAGGCCCGATCCAGCATCAACCTCCCAACAAAGGAATCCCTTCTTCACCTCCAACAAAGAATAAATCACCCAATAATCTCAATCCACAAACCAACAACAATTCTCTGCAAAGTACAAAATTCCATCCTCCGGATCTCTGGGATGAGGGATCCATATATAGTTGTTTGCAAAGAGGAGGAGTCAGCTTGTCATCTGACTAGTGTCCTTTCTCTCTGTCAGTTCTTGCTTCCACATGGAGAGTGAGAGCCTTCCACTTGGAGACTGAGAGCCTCTTACTCATCCATGGTCAAATTCAGTGAGGCAAGTGTCATTGGAGAAGATTCTGGAAGCTTCCATTGTCTTTCCACCTCGCATGATGACCTTGCCACTTGTCATTTCCCGCTCAACGCACCCTGGTAGTGCATTCAAGTGCATTGCAACGCACCTAGGCAGTGCATTTGGGTGCTATGCAACACAGGCAGCTAGTGTACCCTCTGAAATGATCCTGATTTGACTGTTTCTGAGTAGTTTCTGGTGGAGAACTTCTAGGAGGAGTTGTAGTTTGCTGACCTTGTTCCTTTAGGGGCAGGAACAACATGTTTAGGGACTTTGGATCCCTTGGATTATGGACATTTCATGCTCAAAGCTTTAAGGCACAAAAATGTCTATAACAGGTGCCCCCTAAAGTATGAGGCCGTTTATCGGGTGAAATGCTTTATTAGGAGGATCCGAAGTTCTTTCAATGCTGGGAGGAGACCTGTAATAAGATACAATACAATACATTATTTTCATACTTTTCTCATGATCTAGCTGAGGTGGGCATTCCCATGCTCAGCTTTATAAATTCATTTACATGTACATAGGACAGACAATCGTCTGGTGGTAGACTGATGATTCTGATAGAGACATCATTCTTTTGGTAGGATGATTATCTGTGATGTAATGCTGTACATTTCAATGTCTTTATTTTCCTGAATATATATCGCAGCCCAGATGGATGAAACTAGATTCGGGGTCTTCAATCTCGTCCGATCTTTACTCTAAGTACAAATCGATCCATGCGAGAAATGTGTTGAAGTCGAACATGGAAAGACATCGCTTGATTACCAGTCAATGATGTAAACTGTTAACAAGCGCGAGAGGAATCACCGATAATGATGATGACCCTCAAGGTACTGCAGTACAATTCACGTGGTGTGAATAAAGGACTTGGTGTCGAACACCACGCAAAATCTTTCGGTCGAAGGTCATTGATGTATACCTGTCGCCGGAAGTGAGAAACTTGCCATTGAGGCATGCAAGCTTCAAAGTACTGAGGGGGGTGTTCCTAGATCAACTTCTTGGATAATGAGATGATGTCGACAAGAAGCGATCCGTCAAAGGAGGGCCTTAATGAATCCCACATCAATGACACGGAACGGAGCAAATGATTTTGATGGAGGTGAAAACAATATGATGATATATGGTTCAGGGTGGCGGTCATGGAAAGAATGAAGTATAATGTATGGTAGTGGATGGGACACGGTTGACTCTTTTTGAATGACTTCTCTTGAACATATCGGCGACACTTATGTGATGGATTGGTAGCATTTACCCCAAATGTGGATGGTATGGCGTGACCATGGTGATGTGACCGGTGAATGAAACAACCCAACCCGACTCTAGCACAGAGTGGAAGTGTCATGTTCAAGAGCGACTTGCTACCAATAAAGTTTCTTTGAGTTTTTCCCAATTTTTCCCCAGTCATTGCTGACCAGTACCTCTTTATTTTTGTCAAGCTTGAGGAGGATAACATATGCTTGTTCTATAATTTACCATTCGGGTAAACCCATCGCTATGTTTTAACGAGCCTAGCGATAGTGAAACTCGTTCTCGTCTAAAGACAAGTTTGTCGCTATTAATGCTTTTAATGAGTCTAATGACAAATATAACTCGGTCCTTTTCAATTTTAGAGAGTCTGAAAAGGTACGTAAAGTTAACTCCGAAATTCCTTTTTCGTCATCTAATCCCTTAAGCCCGAAAAAGTATAAAATAATGCAGAAGGGATGAATTTTCGATAGTTTTAACGAGCCGAACAAAACAAGCGCTCGATCTTTTTGTGCAATAATCCCTTAGGTCCAAAAAGATTAAAATCTAGAGGAGGGATAACACTTTCGGTCGCTTTAACGAGCTGGAAGGCCAAAACTCGGCAATCTTTTCATATTTTACGAGTCAGATGAAAAGAGCTTAAAGAAGACTCATCTTTTGAGGAACGAGTGATAAAAAGGGTAGCAGCTGATTCCAGGTAAGGCTTGGAATTTTCCAATCACGGCAGTGTCACAAGGATGGCTAGTGAAATCACTCTTCGCAGTTGTTCCTCAAAATGGGTAAACAATCAAATGGAGGTGAATGATTGGCCAATGGAAAAGTGGAGGTGACGGTGCAAACACGACCAAGGCTTTAATGGCTGATAATGCTACATTCACGGTGGTTATTTACCGGAGGATAGTTCATTTTTTAATGAGCTTAAACGCGGGTTGAAACACTTGCTTGATCTTATGTTTATTTTTTAACGAGCATGAACTATGTGCTAAAACTGCTCGATAGATGGTCTTGCTTTGATTTTTTACCAAGAATAGCTTTGTTCTTTCAAAGATTGTGCTGCATTTTCGACTGCTTCATCAAACTAGTTAGAAATAAACAATATTTGCTTGAAAATGAGATTAAAACGCTAATATTTTACTCTGAACTACGTAAAAGCAATTTAAAAGTGTTTTTTACCTCTCATTTACCATTTCATTTGAACTTGGTTTGTTGGAGCTTTGGAGGTGCTTTTCCCCCTCAATATTCATCAGTTGATTTCGGGAGATTCTGTGGACGATTCTCGGCGCCGTCTGAACCAGGTAGGAGCTAAACCTGAGCTCTTTCATTTCGTGGTTTCCATTTTGCATTCTGTGCCTTCTTTCCTGCTTTTCTGGGCCCCTGGGGTTTGAGGGATTCGTTCTCCCATCAACGCACCCACAGCACATCAAAACCTGCGCTGAATGTTAGCCACTATGAAGGCAGTTTGACATTCAACGCAGGTGGAACACTGTCTAGGTGCGTTGGGCGCAGAAAGGAAACTTGTTGTACAATTTTTTGATGGAATTTTTGCCAGTTTCTCACCAAAGTCAGGATCTAACTCCTCTCTTTTTTGTTTTTGCAGTGATTTGGGAGCAAGATGACTCTTACATGGGGAGAACATGAACATGAAGAAGAGGACATGATTGCCCTACATGATCCGGTTACAGTGAACGCGCTGCAGAACTGTGGCTTGCTGAAGTTCTTCCGCATCTCTAGCATGAGACAACAGATTAACTTGTTGCAGTATTTACTCAATGCTTGGGATCCTATCAACCAAGTTTTCCAGATTAGGGGCAAATCTATCCCCTTGATAGTAGTAGACATTTACTTCTTGACTGGCCTGTCGAGGCGGGGTGCCCCCATCTCCTTGTTAGGTGCGGCCCGAGGAGGTGACTCTGTGAGAGATTACGTCTGCCAGTATTGCAGAGAAGGATCTCAGCCGAGTAAAGACGGCAAGATCATCATCCGCGACGTCACTGACAGGTCCCTTAGGTCTATCTTGTTTACTTTTGGTAGGATGGCTAGTAGTGCATCCCTTCATGTAGCCAACAGATCCTATATGCAGCATGCCTTGGAGTGCCTCCAACCGAAACTATTCAACTGGTGTGATGCAGTACTTCTTGTGATGAAATATCAGTTGACCAAGGTAAAGAACGGGAGGCTAAAGAACTTTGGGTTTGGTTCTATTTTGACCGCCTTCGCCTTGGAGAAGATACCACTGATGCAGCCACAGTATATTGCACTCGACCTGCCTTCTCCTACTGAACCACGTATGTAGAGATGGGTTGACCATATGTCTAGGCATGCTGGTCAGTCTCAGATTTCATTCTCTGATACCTTCTTCAGGTGGTTTGACCGTCAGGAGATGGCTTGTGCCGAGTACCCATATGCTGGCATGGACTTCCGGGGTGACCCAGATTTGGTACTGCCGGCTGGCGAGGAGTGGGGTGCTATTGGTAAAATCTTTGACCATATTGTTGTTTATTGTTTTTTGTTTATAATGTCCTTGTGCTTTATTCTATCAAGACTCTAATCAAACTCATGTGTACATGAAGATGTTGGTCCTGTTCATCCAGTAGTTCGCTTGAGAGTACCGGCTATTGCTCCAGCAGGAGAGGCCGCCGGAAGGGCTATTCTTCGCGACCTCTACGTGGCCGAGACTCTTACAGTTGTGCAGGAGCAGATAGAGAGCCTCACCCTTGACATTCCAGATGTGAGGATTGATGAGCTACCTTTGCAGTTACAGCGACATACTACTGGTGTGCCCAGACGATGGACTCGTCTCTTACGCATGATTGCACAGGCCGTGACTTGCTATCACAAGCATCATTAGACTAGGGTGCCCCCTAGCATTTTTGAGTTTTTGGGTCATGCGACCGATTTTGTCTTGGTTACAGAACATTATATGTAAACTATAAACAGCTATATATATATATATATATATCTATATATATATATATATATATATATATATATATATATATATATATATATATATATATATATATATATATATATATCTATATATATATATATATATATATATATTGATTTTCGGAGTTTTATTCTGATTGAGTTATATGATCCACATGTAAAACATTGATGATGTATTTCTTTTTATAAATTTTGCAAATGTCTATCTAACACATAGTTCGCTAATGAGTCGGTTAATGTGTTTAAGTTTCTGGAAATATGTTGGTATTGAATAAGATCAAATTGTCTTTCCAAAATCTTAACCCTTAGGAACATGCGATAAATAGCTGGATTTCGGACAGAATAGATACCAGTGAGTTGCAGTATTACGAGCTGTGAGTCTAGCCTGACAATTAGTCGGCATATACCATGGGTGACGGCATCAGAGAGTAGTTCTATCAACACGCTATACTCAGCGATGTTATTCGTTGATCGACCAATACATACTCCTCTAAAACTTACTAACTCGCCGCTTGGATAAACAATGGCCCAGGCTGCGGAGGACAGGTTCCGCGAACTACGACTCGCTCCGTCGGCATATCCAATACATATCTCTAAAAGGTTTGACATCTGCAATAAATGTAAAAAGGTGGATTACTCGACCAAAACAAACACTTTAGCGAAAACAAAATATAACAAAAGCATGCTGGTTACTATTTAAGCATAGTAACGCTTGAGGTACAACCCATTACGGGGTTGCGCTAGTGGAATTCCGTCATAATCCATTAACTCATAGGCTCCTTTTGCTAATACTCGTTTAACAATATAGGGGCCCATCCATAAAGACTTAAATTTACCAACTCCCAATTTGTCGGATTCTTGATCGTAAAGAAAGACCAAGTCACCTTCTGAGAAGACACGGGGTTTGACATTTTTGTCGAACTACGCCTTGACTCGTTTCTTATGGGCTTCATTAGCCAAAGCGGCGTCACGATGGGTTTCATCCAATTGGATTAACTCCAAGAAACGAGCCTCTTCTTCTGAAGTTTCGGGGAGGAGATCAATTGCGAGTTTGAGAGACGAGATTTCACACTGGATTGGTAAGACTGCTTCCAGGCCATACACCAATTGGAATGGTGTGAATCCAGTTGCATTCCTTACCGACGTTCGGTAGGCCCACAAAGCTGAGTACAGGATTAGATGCCATCTTCTCTTGTGAACTCCAATCATCCTTTGCAGCATGCGCTTCAGGACCTTGTTGATTGCTTCAACTTGTCCGTTGGCTTGCAGATAATATGGAGTAGAGTTGTCGTGAGACAACCCTAGTTTGGCAGCTAATTCGACCATCATGTGATTGCGAAAATGTGATCCATGATCTGTGACTATGGCCTGTGGTACGCCGAATCTGGCGACTACATGATTGAAAAAGAATAGGGCAGTTGTTTCACCAGTATTATCTAATGTAGGCATCGCCTCGGCCCATTTGGTAAAATAGTCAACTGCGACTATGATATACCCATGCCCCCCAGTCGAGGTGGGGTTACATGTCATGAAATCGATGCCCCATTTGGCGAACGGCCCAATGGCTACTATCGACTGTAGCGGTGCGGGTGGTCTTCTGGTTTTGCTATCAAAAATTTGACAAGCATGGCAACTTCTGACTGCGGTTATGCAATCTTTGAACATTGTTGGCCAGAAGTATCCTGCTCTTAAGATTTTTTGTGCTGTAGCATATCCAGATTGATGCCCCCCACAGGCTCCTGAATGACACTCATTCAGGGCTTTTTCGGCTTCCTCATGGGTGAGGCACCTTCTCAGAACTGTATCGATACCACGACGGTAAAGTGTATCACCGACGATCATGTAGTCTTTTGCTTGGTATTGAATACGTTTTTGTTCAGAGTGTGAGGTGTTTGGCCAAAATTTTTGGGTTTGGAGATAAACGATTATATCTCCATACCATTCATTGCTTGTAGATATCAGAATAAACTCTCATCCACGATTGATTCTTCGGATGTTTCATCGTTGGACGACGATGGGAGATCGCATAATAATTCTACGAAAACTAGAGCTTTCTTTGATTTGGATTTTACAAATTCCAGATCAAACTCTTGAAGGATCGCTATCCATTTGGAATACTTGCCCCCCAGCAACTGTCGCGACAGTATATAAGTCATGGGGTTGCAATCTGACAGGATGGTAGTTTTCCGAAAGAGGACATAATGTCGAAATCTCTGTATCGCTTGAACAGTCACGAGTGCTAGCTTTTCAACGTAAGAATATTTGCTTTCTGTATCATTTAAGTTTTTACTTAAATAATATATAGGATGTTCAATTCCATCGACTTCTTGAACTAAAACCATCGCAATGGTTGTATCTGCTGCAGCCAGATACAGGTTAAAGTCTCTTTGATAGTCAGGGGCGTACATTAATGATGCTTTCATTAGGGAATCTTTCAAAGCATCAAAGGAAGCTTGCGCAACCTGATCCCAGACAAAGGATACCTCCTTTTTCAAAAGATGTGTATAACCTTTAGCAAGTTCTGCGTAATTTGGAATGAACCTCCTCAGAAAGTTTGCTTTCCCTTGGAGTTTTTGAATCTGAAGAAAATTTGAAGGTGGAGGCAAATTAATGATTGCCTGAACCTTACACGGGTCGAGACAAATCCCATCTTTGGAGACTACAAAGCCAAATAAACGACCAGAACTGACGCAAAACACACATTTGTGTGGATTGAGTCGTATCTTGTAGTGTCGGCAACGTAGAAATATCACTCTTAAATGCCACGGATGATCAGTCCGCTTTCGCGAATGAGCCGGAAGGTCGTCGAGGTATGGTTGAATGATGTTCTTGATGTCATGGAAGGCATAATTCGTTGCCCTCTGAAACGTCGCCCCTGCGTTCTTTAAACCAAAGGGTAATTTTCGGTATGCAAATGTGCCCCACGGACAAATGAATGCAGTCTTTGACTGGTCCTGTGGGTGGATATTTATTTGATTATACCCGGAGAATCCATCCATAAATGAAAAGATTTCACATCCGGCGCATTCATCAATTATCTGGTCGATAAAGGGTGTAGGGTAGTTGTCCTTTGGACAAGCTTGATTTACATCCCTATAATCGACGCACACTCTAATCGTCCCTTGTTTTTTCATAACAGGGACAATATTTGATACCCAATCGGTTAGAGGAACCGGGTAGATGAAACCAGCATGGAGAATTTTTTCGACTTCTGCCTTAATGGCAGCGGCTTTCTTGGGGTGCACCTGCCTTAGCCGTTGTCTTACCGGTTTGACATCTAGATACATCTTAATTTCGTGTTCAACGATACTCGAGTTAATGCCTGGCATTTCATCATATGACCAAGCAAAGATATCTCTAAATTCGCGGAAAAGAGCGTTATATATTTCCAGTTCTGAAGGAGAACAACATTTGCCAACATAAATATTCTCTACAACATCTGTTTTGGTCGAGATATTTATGGCTATAGTCTCTTCAATATTGGATAAGTTTCGCTCGGAATCCACCGTATTTACAGTATTTGATAGGAATTCAAAAACTGAAGGATGATAAAGGTCATCTTGAGTATCTTCTTCACAATCCAGAAGAAGGGAACGATGGTGGCAGTCACTCCATGGTGCTCCTTCAATCAACATTGATTCGACAATTCCTTCGTTGGTTCCATGCACTCGCGACCAAGGATCTAAAGGGGTACCATATTCTCTAGACCTATCTATCGAAATGCTTGATGAGAGTTGACTTGGGTTTGCCTCCCAAGCTAGGAACATTGATTGCTACAATATTTCCGTTGGGCTTGGGGGTAAAACCATTTCATGATCCATGACGATATCGTTTTCTGATATCTTTCGTGTCGAAGATATCATATTGCAGGTTCCTACTGACGCTACTTCTCCCATATTGAATGGCGGTGGAAGTGCGAAAGTTCCCATTAATATAGGATCTTTTAGTAGGCCTACTCCGATATTTTGAAGCGAATAGGTGCTCTCATGGATCATCGGAATGCTTCCTGTAACTTGAGAACCATTGGGGAGGAAGTTCTGTTGGTCGACGATTGTAATCCCTCCTTGAAAGGGAAATGCAATCTTTCTGAAATAGGTTGACATGACAGCCGCCATGGCATAGATCCATGGTCTTCCTAGTAGGATGTTGTAGTCAAGATTCCCATCAATGACTTCAACATCTATTTCTACCGTTTTCCCCCCTAGTTCAACCTTCAATTTATTTAGGATACCATAAGGGTATACTATCGTCCATCAAATACTTTTAATGTCGTCGAAGATCGCGACAAGGTTGGAGATCCTAAAGTTTTCTAGCAACTCATCGACATAATGCATGTGGATGCTCCCTCATCAATAATTGTTCGATGAACAGTTTTGTTGAGGGATTTCACTTGAATAAGGAAAGCTAGCTGAGCTGGTAACTGAGGATCGTATCCTTTATGGTCGAAGGATACAAGATTGGAATCCTTTGGCTCAACCCCACCAATGGCTGATAACAAAGCCTGCCTTTGGGATGGGCAATTTTGTAGTACTTCAAGAGTCGACATAGCAGACGGCGATTGGGCCAAATCTTCCACTATATTATAATGTTGTGCCGCTCTAGCGCGGGGATTAAATTTCGACTTGTGTACTACTCCCTTTGGCGGTTTTA
Organism: Pinus tabuliformis; assembly: GCA_031772625.1. Taxonomy (NCBI): domain Eukaryota; kingdom Viridiplantae; phylum Streptophyta; class Pinopsida; order Pinales; family Pinaceae; genus Pinus; species Pinus tabuliformis. The sequence goes on along the minus strand of CM062810.1, from coordinate 111,003,893 downwards.
TTGTTAATTCAGGAATGGTGGGTGTTACAACTTCTGTCGAAGTTGTTGTCGAACTACTTGGTTGATCTTTATCCTTGTTGTTCGACAGCTGCGGATTCCTGTAATCTTTGTTCCTTGTCGAAATCAAAGCATCATTTTTCTATTTTGAAACCGAAAACATTAGCACTTGAGACGGGGAAGAATTTCCACTATCAACCAGATTTGTTCCTGGATTTTGAAATGGATCAGTTAACACTGCTGAGGTTTTCGAGCTCTTAAAGAATTTTTTAAGCTCAGATTTGTATGGACATTCACTCGTCCAATGATCCTCATCGTATATTTGACATGGCGATTTTGTTTTCCTATTTCCAGGAGGGTTTGAAGAAGATTTTTTAGGAGATGACTCATCCTGTTTCTTCTTCTTCCCTTTTCCTTGTTGTTTCTTGCTTCCTGGTTGTTTGGTTTCTTTGCCCTTATCTGTCGACACGACATTTACTTCCAAAGCAAGAATTTCATCTTTTGCATTTTGATATGAAATCTTACGGGCTTTCTTGGATGTAGCCTTTGTCGATTTCGCGTTTGTCATGCCAATCACGCCATCACCGGCGTGAGAGTCATTGTTTGATTTAGGAGGAGGAGGAATTGAGAATTCCGGTCTAGGGGTGTCAGGTATTTTGTCGTAGAGCGTGCCGGACTGAGTATAGACCAAGTCCAGATATTACGCACGAGCGATAACTTGCTCTTCTGTTACGACTCCCCCCTTCGCCACATCTTCCATGATGGCAGGAAGTAATGACTTGATAAACCATTCAGCTAATAGCTAATCGGGGACGTACGTTTTTACCATCCTACGACGACGTCGCCACTCATGTATATGATCAGATATGTGAGTGGTCGTTGTCTGTTTGAAATTAGTAAGAATTTCCGTTCCCGTTTCATACCTTATCGGTAATTGAAAATGGGTTAAAAAGGTTGTGTCTAAGGTACTGAAGTTGTCGAACGAAGCTCTAGGCAGTTCAATATACCATTTTTCCGCTGGACCCGTTAACGTGCTCTAAAAGAGGCGAAGCCTTATCAAATCATCATTCAAGGTGTTCGAAGAACACCATAGATGAAATGTCATCACATGATTCGATGGATCTTCACCCGGATTTCCATTAAATTTAGGAATATCTGATGGAATCTTATGTGGAATCGCTGGCCACCAAGGGGCGTAAGCAATTGGATCGTTTGTTAACCGATGTAAATCAGGTAACTCTAAAGTTTCCACGAATGGTAACTGTTGATTCAGGTTAGGTGAAGCATACCCAGGATATGATGGGATCGCCTGAGCGGTTGGTCTTTGCGCGCCAGCATAATGAAGTTGATGCTGGTATGACTGATAAGATTGGTGGACATGACCATTGTAAAATGGTTGATTTTGACCGTTTTGAATGTATGACTGTCCACTGTTCGCAAAGATCTGCTGCTCAAAGCCTTGGTATACTAGTTGGAATTGTGGTTGTTGGTATTGCACTAGCCACGGTTGTGAAGCCATGTGCTGTTGCACTATACTAACCGTTGGACCAAGGTGTGGGGTAATTGTACCTGTTTGGACCTGTGCCGCCCCACTAGTTGGCGATTGTGGTTGAGTCACAGGGTCAAGGGGCTGTTGCATTACAACCTGAGAAATCTGAGTTTGGCATACAACAGGTAGCGTTTGAACCTGTGACACCGTCACAATAGCTGGTGTAGTCGGGATGTTCGTCATAGGTACACATTGTTGCATTGAGTATACAACCCTTGGTTGTTGAGGTAGCATAGGTACCCAACCACTTGAAGTAATTCCAGTGTAACCTGAATATTGTTGTGAACTCCCGTATGGATATCCTCCCAGAGGGGGTAATGAAAGGGCATACTGCCCCCCATACGGGGTAATCCGGAACTCAAGGGGATTGTCTGCCCTTAAGGACTGGATTGCCCAAATTGACCACCAAAGGGATCAACTTGTTGAGACCCAACATAAGATTTGCTGGATATTATTCCGGATGAACAAACAGGAACAGACCATACTGTCGTAATAGCCCCTGAGTGAGTTCCTTCTAGCGGTTGAGAGCTAGTTGGGACAAATGGTATGCCGGCAAACATTGTCGGAGTGACGGCAGGGAGTTCTGTTGTCGCTGTGTCAGGTGCCACAGTCCTAGATGTTGACGGTTGTTCAGACATTTGGAGTCTATCCAAAAGATTACCTAGCGATTCTACAGGAACTTCCGCTGGTGGAAGACTAACTTCTGATGAAGAAGGAAATAGAGTGACCCCTACTCCAAAGTGCGTTGGAGTACTTGTTTGAGGATCTTCTATAATTTCTTCAATCGCAATCAGACCAGGTGGAAGGGGAAGACCGTCAGGTCCATAAAATATTTCTGGTGCCGAAGAACGGATGGAATCGACAGAGACAGATGTTTGAAGAGAAAGACTCTCCGAACTGGTTGTAGATGGAACTGGTTCGGTAACACAAGTGTTTACTCTCAGACTAGGATCAGTATCACTGTCCCTCTGTGGCTGTTGAACTTCTTCTGTAGAGGCAGGGATCCCAGAAATGTTTGGAGTAACCGGAATCTCTGTTGTTGTTGGAACACTTGTTCTAACTTTAATGGGAGATTTGGAACCGGTTAAACGAGTTCGCTTTGTCCGTACTATTTTCGATTCCGGAGACAAAGACGGTTGACTCGTAAGCCTCCGCGAACGACGGGGTTTCAATTGACTTTCTTCCACGATTGCGGATTACTCGATCAACTAAAATACAAAAAGGGAAGTTTGTTTCCGAATTGAATGAATTTTAGACGCTTAAGACACAACTTGTTTTTTCAATTTGTAAGAGTCGAGAAAAAACAAAAGATGACTCTAGTCTCCTTCGAATTTTTAATGAGCCCGAAGTGACAAATGCTCAGATGGACCTTTTCCGTTAAGGAGTCTGAAAAGGAAGGAAAGGGACTGCGCTGGAGATCTAGGTAGAGGGTGTACCAAACCAATCACAAAACTGTTGAATACGTTTTACGGTACGGCAGTCAATCTTCCCAAATGTTGTGTTCGGTGCATTGCGATCAGTAGGGCGGCCGACACGGCTTCCTATGGATAAAAGGTTTTAAGCCTATAGGGGTCTCCCAATATATACTCGATGGTACGTGGGAGCACAATCCGTACTGATACTTATCGTTTCACCGTGGAGGAATCACCCAACCACTCGACGGTAAGATACCAGGCTTTACGACGCCGGAACACGTCTCTAGCCTAGACCTCTATGTTGTGCGTTAAGTTACAAAGCGTTGTTAGATTCATTCAATTTATTTTAGGTTGATCTTTCTTAGAAGTTTTCCTTTTGGGTTCACCACGAGATGTAGATGTAATTCCTAAATGCAATCTAAAGATGATAAGCAAATCTTTTATCTCTTTTCGACAATGAAAATCCTAGCTACAAGGGGAAAAGAAAGACAACATCTTTTCTCAAAGAGCAAAGAGCACACTGTAAATGCACTTTTTCCTAAATCAAACCATACAAACTATCAATATGCAAATGCACAAGTGCATGTATTTGTTTTTCACTTTCTTAATATTGATGCCTAAAAAGAAAGTTGATGTACAAATCTGAATTCGCTTTCAAGTGAAAAACACAAACAAGCTTCTTTTCGAAAACAAAAGGTAGAGAAGATTACGACACTTTACGATTTTCGAAATAAACACTTGTTTCGACACTAGAAAGTGACAAATTCAAACCAAAAGCAAAGTAAAAGCATAATCGACTGTCAACAGCAAATAAACTTTCTCCTAAGACCAAAGTCGATACTCACGACAAATCTGAATCCAAGGACGACAGTATGACTATTTCACTTTTGCAATGGAAAACTGTAAATGATGCCACAAAGACACAAAAACACTCACAGTTATTTTGTACAAAGGAGGTGGAATTAAGGTAGAGAAAAGGGGTTTTCAGATAGGTACCTATACTGGTCACAGGCTGCAAAAAGCAGAGATGAAAACTAGGCAAAATGGAGCAAAGAACCTCAGCTACACAGGGCAAGGCTGATCAGCGCACTTGCAGAATAGAGAAACTGAATTACAGTGCAGGTAGCCCCTTCGGGACCTGCGTTGAAATGCAGAGTCTCTTCACAGAGCCTACGCTGGGGCAGAAACGAGACTTCTATCCGGGTTCTGGGTCATGGTTTGCAGTTTAATCTATGGCTTTTGGCCGAGTAAAAGCAATCAATAAGGTACAATTAGATGGATGATTTAAAGGAGGACTAAGAGCTATCACAAAGGGCAATCAGATCATTTGTGAATCCACTGTTCAAATCATAAACAGATCCAGTGAATGGATTAAAGGAGCAGCTATCTACTTTGCACTTGATAATGGCAAATGCAGTTCGATTTGTTGCTTCCAAGTTTATGAGACAAACAATAAGAGAAACACAAATAGAATAATTAGACACGTTCCCCAGCGGAGTCACCATTTTGTTGTTGGGAAAAGTGCCTATTCAGGATGACCCTATCCACCTAAGGTGTGACAGTGCCTTAGCAACAAACAAAGTAACTACTTGAGTATTCTTCCTTATGAACTTATGAACAAAGAAGGAAGGAATGAACTAACCGTTGTCTTCCGCTAGTTCCCTTGGCCCAGTTCCTCCTCTCTTTGATAGCTTTCAACCCCTTGCTCCTTCACTTGCCCAGCAGCACACCTGCAAGATCAAAGAAGAGAGAGACTACACAAAGAGATAGATTCATATACATAAAAGCTTAGGATCAGATAATAAGCAAAACATACTAATGCAACATACATCAAAGAAACATAAGTATGTAGGAGGAACTCAAATAGCTTTATTGATAGAATAATAAAGGTTCAGGAGGAGATACAACCAAATGAGGCCCGATCCATCATCAACCTCCCAGCAAAGGAATCCCTTCTTCACCTCCAACAAAGCATAAATCACCCAATAATCTCAATCCACAAACCAACAACAATTCTCTGCAAAGTACAAAATTCCAGCCTCCGGATCTCTGGGATGAGGGATCCATATATAGTTGTTTGCAAAGAGGATGAGTCAGCTTGTCATCTGACTAGTGTCCTTTCTCTCTGTCAGTTCTTGCTTCCACATGGAGAGTGAGAGCCTTCCACTTGGAGACTGAGAGCCTCTTACTCATCCATGGCCGAATTCAGTGAGGCAAGTGTCATTGGAGAAGATTCTGGAAGCTTCCATTGTCTTTCCACCTCGCATGATGACCTTGCCAATTGTCATTTCCCGCTCAACACACCTTGGTAGTGCATTCAAGTGCGTTGCAATGCACCTAGGTAGTGCATTTGGGTGCTATGCAACGCATGCAGCTAGTGTACCCTCTGAAATGATCCTGATTTGACTGTTTCTGAGGAGTTTCTGGTGGAGAACTTTTGGGAGGAGCTGTAGTTTGCTGACCTTGTTCCTTTAGGGGCAGGAACAACATGTTTAGGGACTTTGGATCCCTTGCATTATGGACATTTCATGCTCAAAGCTGTAAGGCACAAAAATGTCTATAACAACCTATCTATCCAAATGCTGGATGAGCGTTGATTTGGGTTTGCCTCCCATGCTAGGAACATTGATTGCTACAATATTTCTGTTGGGCTTGGAGGCAATACCTGCGCATGATCCATGTTGATATCGTTTCCTGAGATCTTTTTAATTGAAGATATCATATTGCAGGTTCCTACCGATGCTACTTCTGCCAAATTGATTGGAGGTGGAAGGGAAAAAGTTCCCATTAATATAGGGTCTTTTAGTAGGCCTACTCCAATATTTTGAAGAGAATGGGAGCTTCCATGGATCATTGGAATGTTTCCCGTAACTTGAGAACCATTGGGGAGGAAGTTTTGTTGATCGACAATTATAATCCCTCCTTGAAAGGGAAATGCAATCTTCCTAAAATAGGTCGACACAACAGCAGCCATTGCATATATCCATGGTCTTCCCAGTAGGATGTTGTAATCGAGATTTCCGTCGATTACTTCAACATCTATTTCTACTGTTTTCCCTCCTAGTTCCACCTTCAAGTTACTTAGAATACCATATGGGGTATATGTTCGTTCGTCAAATGCTTTTAATGTCGTCGAAGATCGCGACAAGGTTGGAGATCCTAAAGTTTTCCAGCAACTCATCGACATAATACATGTAGATGCCCCCTCATCAATAATCGTTCGATGAACAATTTTTTTGAGGGCTTTCACTTGAACGAGGAAAGCTAGTTGAGCTGGTAACTGAGGATCGTATCCTTTATGATCAAAGAATACAAGATTGGAATCCTTTGGGTCTATCCCACCGATGGCTGATAATAAAGCTTGCTTTTGGGATGGGCAATTTTGTAGTACCTCAAGAGTCGACATAGCGGATGGTGATTGGGCCAAATCTTCCACTATATTATAATGTTGTGCTGCTCTAGCACGAGGATTAAATGTTGAATTGTGTACTACTCCTTTTGGCGGTTTTATTGTCAACTCAGGAATGATGGGTGGTGCAACTTCTGTCGAAGTTGTTGTCGAAATACTAGGTTGATCTTTATCCTTGTTGTTCGACAGTTGTGGATTCCCATAATCTTTGTTCCTTGTCGATATCAAAGAATCATTTTTCTGTTTGGAAACCGACAACATCAGCACTTGAGACGGGGAAGCATTTCCACTGTCAACCAGATTTGTTCCTGGATTTGGAAATGGATCAGTTAATACTGCTGAGGTTTTTGAATTCTTGAAGAATTTTTTAAGCTCAGCTCTGTGTGGACAATCTGCGGTCCAATGATCCTCATCGCATATAAAGCATGGATTTCTTGGTTTCCTATTTCCAGGAGGGTTTGCAGAAGATTTTCAGGTGATGATTCTTCATGTTTCTTCTTCTTCCCTTTTCTTTTCTTCTTGCCCCCTGGTTGCTTGGTTTCTTTGCCTTTATCTGTCGAGACGACATTTACTTCCGAGGCAAGAAGTTCCTCTTTTTCATTTTTACCGGAAATCTTACGGGCCTTTTTAGATGTAGCCATTGTCGATTTCGTGTCTGTTGTGCCAATCATGCCATCGCCAGCATGAGAGTCATTGTTTGATTTAGGAGGAGGAGGGACTGAAAATTCTGGTTTAGGAGCGTCAGGTATTTTATCGTAGAGCGTGCCAGACTGAGTGTAAATCAAGTCCAAATATTGTGCACGAGCGATAACTTGCTCTTCAGTGACGACTCCCCCTTTCGCCACATCTTCCGTGATGGAAGGAAATAATGACTTAATAAACCATTCAGCTAAAAGTTGATCAGGAACATACGTTTTTACCATTCTATGACGATGTCGCCACTCATGTATATGATCAGATATGTGAGTGGCCGTTGTTTGTTTGAAATTGGTAAGAAGTTCTGTTCCCGTTTCGTACCTTATCAGTAACTGAAAATGGGTTAAAAAGGTTGTGGCTGGGGTACTGAAGTTGTCAAATGAAGCTCTGGGCAATTCGATATACCATTTTGCTGCCAGACTAGTTAACGTCCTCTGAAAAAGACGAAGCCTAATTGAATCATTATTTAGGGTGTTTGATGAACACCACAGATGAAAGGTCATCAAATGATTCGATGGATCTTCACCCAGATTTCCATTAAATTTAGGAATATCTTATGGAAGTTTATGCGGAATCGTTGGCCACCAAGGGGCATAAGCGATTGGATCGTTTATTAACCGATTTAAATCAGGTAACTCTAAAGTCGCCACGAAGGGTAATTGTTGATTCAGGTTAGGTGAAGCATACCCAGGATAAGATGGGATTGCCTGAGCAATTGGTCTTTCCATACCAGCATAATGCATTTGATGCTGGTAACTTTAGTAAGGTTGGTGGGCATGACCATTGTAGAATGGTTGATTTTGACCGTTTTGAATATACGGTTGCCCACTATTTACAAATATTTGTTGCTCAGAACCTTGGTATACTTGTTGGAACTACGGTTATTGGTATTGCACTAGCCATGGTTGTGAAGCCATGTGCTGTTGCCTGATACTAACTGTTTGACCAAGATGAGGGGTGATTGTACCCATTTGAACCTGTGTCATTCCACTAGTTGGTGATTGTGGTTGAGTTGCAGGGTCAAGAGGTTGTTGCATTACAACCTGAGAAACCTGAGGTTGGCATACAACAAGTAGCGCTTGAACTTGCGACACCGTCACAATATCTAGCGTAGTTGGTATACTTGACATAGGTAAACATTGTTGCATCGAATATACAACTCTTGATTGTTGAGGTAGTATCGGTACCCAACCTCTTGACGTAATTCCAGCATAACCCGAATTTTGTTGTGAACTCCCGTATGGTTCTCCTCCCAGAGGGGACAATGAAAGGGTATACTGCCCCCCATACGGCGGTAATCAGGTACTTGAGGGAATGGTTTTCCCCTGAGGGCCAGATTGCCCAAATTGACCTCCAAATGGATCAATTTGTTGAGACTCAACATAAGAGTTTCCGGATATTATTCCGGATGAAAAAACAGGAACGGACCATACCGTCGAAATAGCCCCTGAGTGGGCTCCTTCTAGGGATTGAGAGCTAGTTGGGATAGATGGTATACCGGCGAACATTGTTGGAGTGATAACAGGAAGTTCTGCCGTCGCTGTGTCAGACGACACAGTCCTAGATGTTGACGGTTGTTCAAACATTTCTTGTCTATCCAAAAGATTACCTAGCGATTCTACAAGAGCTTCCGCTGGAAGTAGACTAATTTATGATGAAGAAGGATACAGAGTGATCCCGACTCCAAATTACGATGGAGTACTAGATGGAGGATCTTACACAATCTCTTCTATAGAAATTAGACGAGGTGGAAGGGGTAGATCGTCAGGTCCGTAGAATATTTCTGGTGCCGAAGAAGGTATAGAATCTGCAACGACAGATGTTTGGGGAACAACGCTCTTCGAACCGGTTGTAGATGGAATTGGTTCAGTGATACAAGTGTTTACCTTCAGACTAGGATCAGTACTACTCTCCTTCGGTGGCTGCTGAACTCCTTCTATAAAGGCAGGGATACCAGAAATGTTTGGAGTAACCAGAGTCTCTGATGTTGTTGGAACACTTGTTCTAACTTTACCAGGAGATTTGGAACCGGTTAAACAAGTTCGCTTTGTCCATAATAGCTTCGATTCCGGAGACAAAGACAGTTGACTCGTAAGCCTCCGCGAACGACAGGGATTCAATTGACTTTCTTCCACGATTGCAGATTACTCGATCAACTAAAAATCAAGGGGAAGTATGTTTTCGAATTAGATGAATTTTAGACGCTTTGACACAACTCGTTTTTTCAACTTTAAAGAGTCGAGAAAAAACAAAATATGACTCTAGTCGCCTTCGATTTTTAATGAGCCTGAAGTGACAAGTGCTCAGATGGACCTTTTCCATTAAGGAGTCTGAAAAGGAACGAAAGGGATTACTCTGGAAATTTAGGTAGAGGGATTACCAAACCAATCGCAAAACTACAGAATACTTTTTACGGTACGACAGAAAATCTTCCTGAATGCTGTGTTCAATGCATTGCGATCGATAGGGCGGCAGACACGGCTTCCTATGGATAAAGGATTAAGCCTATTGTGGTCTCCCAAAATATACTCGACGGTACGTGGGAGCACAAGTCTGTACTGGCACTTATCATCTCAAAGTGGAGGAATCACCCAACCATCAGTGAGAACAACAATTACCAGGCTTTACGACACCGAAATACGTCTCTAGCCTAGACTTCTAGATGTTGTGCGTTAGGTTCCAAAGCGTTGTTAGATTCATTAAATTTATTTTATAGTTGATCTTGCTTAAGAAATTTTCCTTTCAGGTTCACCATGAGATGTAGATGTACAATTCCTAAAATGCAATCTAAGATGATAAACAGTCTTTTATCTTCTTTGTGCAATGAAAATCCTAGCTACTAAGGAAAGAGAGACAGTATTCTTTCACAAAGAGCAAAGAGCACACACTAAATGCACTGTCCTAAATCAAACCAATCAAACAGTCTAAATGCAAATGCACATGCATGTATTTGTTTTCGGCTTTCTTAGTATGTGAATGGTAAAAAGAAAGCTAATGCGCAAATCTGAATTACTTTTCAAGCGACAATTACTAACAAGTTTCTTTTCAAAATAAAAAATGGAGACAATCACAACACTTTATGATTCGGAAATGAATACTTGCTTTCGATGCTAGAAAAACTACAAATTCAGACCAAATACAATAGCAAGAGGGTAATCGACTATCAAGAGCAACCAAACTCTCTCCTATGACTGAAAATGACACTTGCGACACTTTCAAATCAAGGAATGACAGTACAATTACGTTACTTTTTGCAAAGGAGAACTGAAAATGACTCAACAAATACACAAAAACATTTACAGTTCTTTTGCACAATGGAGGCGGAATATGAGCAAGGAAAGGGGTTTCAAACAGAGATATACAGATCACAAACAACAAAACTCATGAATAGAACTGAAAAGAATGAACACAGAAACCAAAACTGAGGAACAATGCCTAGTCTGATCAGCGCACCTGTAACACAGGGAACTTGAAATGCAGCACACCTACTACACTCGGGAAGTTCGCTGAATTTCATATTCATAGAACAGAGCCTGCGCTAGGCCAGAGACGAGACTTTGCTTGGGTTTCGGGTCACAGTTTGCAGTTCAGCTCAGGGGTTTTGGCCGAGCAAATGGTAATCAGTAAACCAACAATCAGGGGTAGATCTAAGGAGGTTCTAAGAGCTACCACGAGGGAAATTAGAGAGTTTGTGAATCAGTTGTTTAATTCATAAACAAATCCCAGAGATTGACTGAAGCAACATTTATCTACTTTGCAAATGCAATTCGAAAGCTACCTGGCTCGACTTCAGGCTCCGTTTGTAAGTTTATAAAATAAACAAAAAAGAAGATAAACAAACAACCTAGTCGCTCCCCAGCGGAGTCACCATTTTGTTACAGGGAAAAGTGTCTACACAAAACTGCTTATCCCACTAAGGTGTGGTAGCTACCTTACAAACAAACAAAGTAAAGCTACTTTGGTTTTTCCTTTATGAAATGTAGGTGAGAGAAGAACAAAGAAGACCAACCTCTATCTTGCGCTTATCTCCTAGTTCGATTCCTCTCTCTCTTGATAGTCTTTCGCTACTTGCTCCCTTGTATGCCCAGCTTCACAGAGTACCTGTAGGATCACAGTAGCATAACACTATACAAGAACATGGATCTATAATCATAAACAATCTAGGATCAGATGTAAATTGACCATACAAATGCATAAAACATAAATGACACAAGAGTATGGAGGAAAACTTGAATAGCTTTTATTGATAATCAAGAAAGAGCCAAGGGAATTACAACCAGTTGTTCTGACCCAGCATCATCCTCTCAGCAGGTAAGCCCTTCTTCACCTTATACAAAGCTTAGATCACCCAACACTATGATGTTGTCTCAAGAAACCAACAACAATTCCTTACAAGATGCAAAATTGCAGCCTCCGGATCTCTGGGATGAGGGATCCATATATAGATATCTGTAAGGGAGATGAGTCAGCTTGTGATTTGATTAGTGTCTTCCCTCTGATAGTTCTTGCTTCCACTTGGAGATTGAGGATCTCTTACTCATCCTTGGTCGAATTCAGAGAGGCAAGTGTCACAGGAGAAGTTTTTGGAAGATTCCATGCCTCTCCACCTCGTGGATTGACACTGCCATTTGTCACTTCTCGCCCATCGCACCCCATAGAAGGGCGTTTTGAAATGCAGCGCACCCATAGAGTGTACTTAGGTGAGATGCAACGCACTTTGCCTATGGAGCAGCTGAAATGATCTTGTTTTGACCAGTTTTGAGCAGTGTTTCATGGAGAACTTCTGGGAGAAGCTGTAATCAGTTGACCTTGTTCCTTTAGGGGTGAGAAAAACACTTTTAGGGACATAGGAGCCCTTGGTTTATGGACATTTCATGCTTGGGGTTGCAGTACCCAAAAATGTCTATAACACTTTGCTTGAAAACCAGGTAACTGGCGGGCAATGTTCCCAATAATGTTGTAAATTTGTGTGAGTTATTCAAATCATGTATTTTTCAAATGATTATGTATTATACTCGTGTTGGTTGATGTTGGATCCCTTAAGGCCCACCTTCCAACAAGCTTTGTCCCATTGACATCAGAAAATTATCTGGGACCAACGCTAGGGTTAGATCATGTACTTAGGAGCCTGCATGCCTTAATTGCAGGTATCCTTGTCATCTACCAAGGGAATACATCAATGTTTCTTAGTGGATGAATTCTGTAATCCATTCGAATTCCACAAATATATTCATGGCTAGTAGAATGTACCTAGCATCTTGATTCCCATTGACATCATAGGTGGGATATCTTCATTGGTTAATGACTTCCTCAATGGTCGGTAATCCAATGATTCTTGCTTTTGTTCGACATCGGCACCATTTATTCACATAAGCAGGATTGCACACGGTGTGTAGTGGTTGAAGACTATACGGTTTTGTGATCTCAATACAGATTTGCAGTAGTGTGGACATTTGTAGCAACATTTTATTTTCCTGTAGTAATCATCTTGTTTCAATAAAGGTTTCCATATAAAAGCTTGATCATCATTTGCAACAATCATCTTCCTTCTTTGTTTGAGGACGTACAACTCCTCAGACATGGGGGTTGAAGGGGACCTTCATTTTTTAGCCTCCTTTACTATCTCTATTTCAACCTTCTTCAGCAGATCCATATACACATAAGCAGCAGTCATTCCAACTCCAACCTTCAGCCATGTTTGGGTTCATCTTCCACTTCATATTACAACACTAGACACATCAATGATAAAGGTGAAACTTGAGGTAAATTTTGCTTATGATTATCTAATTCATTAGAAGGTTAAAGAAACTTAATGATTCACCACTTCTCATTCCATGCATTTCATCTTTCATAAACCATCATCCTTTTATTATCCTTCCATTCACTCTCCATATACTCTGATTACAAGACCATGTTAAAATAAAAACCTTATGGTGCATTGATAAAGAAGCCTCTATGATGTCTTCTCTTTCCATGATGAAAAACATTAGGATGAAGTCATTACTTCTATAAAATGATAAAGGAAATCACCTATAGACATTGGTCTTACGAAGATAGAGTATCAATCACTAATTCACCATCCTCATCATTAATCTCTCCTTCACTCGTCCATTTCTTGTCCTCAATTTGTATTGCTCAGTAAATTAGTGTGACCTATTAAGTATCAAGAGTGTTGCACCACCAAAACCACCACCTCCAAGAATTTAAGTAAGTGCTACTCCACAAGAACCAACACCTTCAAATATCCAAGTAATGTTGCCCCACAAGAACCTATATATGAGCAAAGTATTTGTTTGCATGAGGACATGAAAAATCTCAGGCATGGGGGGATGATGGTCCTCGAAAATTCCCATGTTTTCATCATGCAATAACACCATTCATACCCTAAAACCCTAGGTCTTTAACCCGTTCCATACCCTAATTCCATCATTTATCCCTAAATCACATCCTATGCCTCGTGGTTGATTATCATTGGTTTTATTAGAATTTCTATAATTAAATATGATTATGCCATGATTTACTAATGACAGTTTCACTAAACCTCATTTTCATAGGGCTCCATCACCAAGTTTCTTCACGAGCGAATAGAGTACGGAAATGGTCAATTTGGGGCCTTTCACACTTTCGGCATGCTTCTGGAGAAACCTAGAGAGGTTATTGTAAAAAATGATGTTGTAATACCTTTCCATCACGTGGATTGCACCCAGGTCACTCATGTGGGTCTCTAGAAGGAAATTCATAAATTTGCCCAAATCTGCAATAATTTGAAACTGCCAACTTCCGCCTCCATTTCCTTGTAGATGAAGGCAATTGAAGAAACTTTGGAACATGGGTTTTGGTCCTAGTATAGCCAACTTACTAACCCTAAATAATTTTATAAAATTGCTTATGGTTTGGGAGATATGAAGAGTTCTCTGAGGCCAATTTATATAAAATTTCTCGATTTGTACTTAACAGTCAAATTTGAATTTGTCTATTTCTATGCCACAGTTACGGTTTGATAACTTATTGTCCTCCATCCCTACATTGATCAACATCAACATCAACCATTAGCTATTTCAAGGACATCTAGAGAATTCAAACACGACATGAATTTGTTTGTAAATAATTTACAACATGTATAAAAGCACAACAGCAAGCAAAGGAAAGGAGGCAACTGTCAAACATGGAAGTAATTGATGTGTATTTCATGACTTGTTTTTAATTGAAGATATTGACAATTCTCTTGCTTTGAATTTCGATTGAATGCATTTATGGAGTGATGATGTTAATACATTGATTGTTGTCGAAATCTTCTTGTTACTGTAAGTTCGTTAGCCCCCAGGTGCAGCTGGGCCCACCCATATGGTTTTGCTTTGTACTTTTCATGTACAGTGTCACTGTTTGATCAGCTACAATTAGTTTCCCTTTTCACTACAAGTTAGCTTTGATTAAATTTCATTGTTTGACAATTTAAGAGCATGCATATGCGTTGAATATTTGAGAAACTCCTTTTATTTCCACATTTGGCAATCAAATTTCTGTATGATCTTTGTCTGCTTTCCGAACAGATCTATTCTCAAAACCTTGCCATCATCTTGATTTACAGTTATCATAAATGTGTTATAGAGTTGTTTGATGAGCGAAACGAATTCATTTACCTATGGTTACTGCAAAAATAACTTTGGATCTCTCTAGCAATCAAGAATGAATGAGATTCAAATTTATTAGAACAAGAATAGTTTATTAACCAAATCGGCCTCTGTTTCCTCTAAAGACTTGGATTGAATTGATTCTCTGATTGAATCATTATCATTTTGTAGGAAATATAATATAGGGAACTGTTTCATTATTGTTTGAACACTGTAATTGATTTGGTCTTAAACAAATTGGGTTGATAATCAGAACACATATACATTACTTGCACGGATGTTGAATGGTTTACCATTACTGTTGTATTGCTTCATTCAAACAAATAGACTCTTGGATTAATGAATTGTGGATTGAAAGTAGAACACCACAGGACATTTGTGTAATTAGTTGTCAAATACAAACTCTTTAGTTCGATACATGCCTTCCCCTATTCGTGTAATTACTGATTTCACTAGTTTGATTTGGACAAATGCTCTCCCTTCTTCTGTGCGATAGTCGATTCCATTTGGATGATTGATCTCCATTGTTTCATAGGGTTTTGATTACCTACTTCATAACTAAACCATTGATTGGATTTCACAGTACCACATTTGATCCGGATTTAAATAGGAACGCAATAAAATACAAAGATAACCATAAAGACAAATATGCAGCGTAAATAATACTTCATTTCATTACTATAAAATACTGAAATATGCTTACAAATAGAAATGGAAATAACCCAGCTAGGGCGATCGTAGCTTATATCTGAGAAGAGATGTGTCGGCTACATGCCTCTGAACTGTTCTCCAGAAACTGTGTTACAATGAGGCTCGAGGGCCTATTTATTGTTGAGAAACAATGGAAAACCCTTCACATTCCAAAACCTAACCCTAGAAGATGAAACACCAAATTGTGGGCCCCGTTTTTGAGTAAGTTGGTACATCAACTTCCCGGGTTCGCGAATTGGTCGTACTATCTCCGTTTGACGTGCATGATAGCCCGTTGGAAAGATATCTCCGAGGACTACGACGGAAAAGACAATTTTTAGACAGAAAAATTACTAGCAGTGGATTTCCCAAAAAATGTCGTTTAGGGCCTCAAAACGGCTCCGAAAGTTTAGGACCCAAAAAACTGCTAAAAATAGTAAACTGTGCTATAATTAAGGAAACAGAAAAACTGAAAGAGACAGTTATGGGGGTCCAAATGGGATAGGTGGGTGGCCACCAACATCCACCTGGATCATTCCTCCCCCCTTAGGAAGCAATGGTCCCCATTGCGTTGAGTTCCTCCCTAAGATGAGGAAGCTTCTACTGAGCTGGGTCTCTGGTGAGTTGTTCTACAATCTCTGATGTGTCCAGAAATGGTGGGGAGCATGGTCAGCGACGGTCCACATTGAACACTCGGTGCAAGCGAAGGAATGGAGGAATGTTGTGCTTCAAAGCATTGTTTCCCGTAGCCTTGTTACTGGTGTAAGGACCATGTCGAAGTGGTCTGAGTTTCTGATGGGTTCTGGTAAGGCGCTCCCTCTGCAAATGTAACCAAACTTTGTCGCCCACCTGAAACTTGTGTGGTACCCCTCCAGGTAAGGAGAAGTTGCTCCTGTGTTCTGTCACGACTGTATCCCTCTGTTGCTACTGCTGTGTGGAGGAACCCTTCGCGGGGGTCATGGATGTAGCAACGATCTTCCCCTTACTTTGGGAGCGAACCAGATAGAAAATAAATTTCCTAGTCTGTGAGATGAGCTTGCTGCCTTTCTTAGCAGTGATCAAAGAGGTGGCGGTAGGTGGGGCTACCTCCGGTATCCTGTATAATGAATTATCCAAAGAAATGATGACAGCGCGAGGCCTTGACTCATACACAGCATGTCGCCTCCACAAGTGTGGCTGGCCTAATAGTACATCACAAACATCCAGAGGTGTAACATCACACAATACCTCGTCTGTGAAGGGCTTGATGTTGTAGGGAAGGCGACACTACTGGCGAACTTTGAGATCTCGTCGTTCGTGAAGCCAACTGATACTGTACGGCTGTGGGTGTGGTGTAGTTGGTAGACCCAACCGCTTCATGACCTCTGCTGAAATGAGGTTCTTTTGGCTGCCATTGTCGACAATGAATTGCAGCGGCGAACCCTTCACCCACATCTGTGAGTGGAAAATACTTTCCCCCTCCTCTAGATCTTCGGGCTTATTTTTCTAGATCTTGGTAGTAGCAACAGTGGCACTGGGATCCGCATCAATGATCTGCTTCCCTTTTTCATTCCCCTTGTCGGGTTCTGACTCAGAGTCGGAACATGCATCTGATTCAGAAGCCTTCAACTCGGCCACCAGCCACTGCTTGGTCCGACACTCACTTGTGTTACGAGTGGGACTCTTGTGGAACTCACACCACTTTCCTGTGTCCTTCTTCGGCTTCGTGGTGTTGTTCTTTTCTTGCGGCTTCGACAGGTTGTCTTGGGTCACCCCGCCTTGGCTTTGTCCTTTGGGATTTGGATTTGCAGATCCAAAGTCTCGCTTCTTCTGTTTGAACTTTTGCTTGATTTTGATAGCGTATCGGTATGCTATGCCGAGTGAGGAGATGTTCAAGAACTCTATCTCTTCCTGGATGTATCTGTGTAGGCAGCCGCGGTATTTGAGTACCAGATGCAGTTCAGAATCTTTGATACCCAATTGTGTGTGAAGGGTATGAAAAATGTTTGTGAACTCTGACACATCTTGGTCTCGTCCCTATCGCAGTGTGGTCCATTTGATGTATTTGTTCTCATAGCTTTTGACAGGGTAGTACTGCTCCTTGATGGCATCCCGGAAGTCATTCCAAGTGGGTGTGGCTGAAAACAGTGAGCTTGTACTTTCATCCTTCTGTTCGCAGTAGGTTTCCCACCAGTCCTTGATGTGGGAGGCTGCTTTGAGAAGAGCGAAAACAATCTTTTCCCGAATTGAAAATTCACGAACAGAGAAATACCCATCGAGCAGATTTAACCATTTATCTACAGCATATGCGTCTATTTGACCCTCGAAGATGGGGATTTCAAAATTAACTTGTAGCTTAAACGGTGTGGCATTTCCAGAGTAGCTGTTGAAAGCCGATGCGTCGCCTCTAGGTAGCCGCTGAAGGATTTGGGCAAAGTTGTCCATCATCGCGTTCCTTTGTCGCTCGAGGGCTTCTTCGAGCAAGATTTTGATAGGATCTCCTGCCCCCTCGTTTTTCTTCTCATTTTCCATGGGAGGTCGTCGAGATTTTTGAGGCTGGTCTTGTAAAGGTTCGACCAGTTCCAGACCTAACTCCTTATATCCCGACCTCGTTGGGGACATGCAAAGAAAAATAGAGAAAAAGCAGACCGCTCTGATACCACTGATCCAGATTTAAACAGGAACGCAATAAAATACAGTGATAACCATAAAGACAAATATGCAGCAGAAATAATACTTCATTTCATTACTGTAAAATACTGAAATATGCTTACAAATAGAAATGGAAATAACCCAACTAGGGCGATGGTAGCTTATCTCTTAGAAGAGATGTGTCGGCTACATGCTTCTGAATTGTTCTCCAAAAACTTTGTTATAATGAGGCTCGAGGGCCTATTTATTGTTGAGAAACAATGGAAAACCCTTCACATTCCAAAACCTAACCCTAGAAGATGAAACGCCAAATTGTGGGCCCCGTTTTTGGGTAAGTTGGTACATCAACTTCCCGGGGTCGCGAATTGGTCGTACTATCTCCGTTTGACGTGCATGATAGCCCGTTGGAAAGATCTCTTCGAGGACTACGTCCGAAAAGACAATTTTAAGAGAGAAAAATTCCTGGCGGTGTTTTTCCCAAAAAACCTCGTTTAGGGCCTCAAAACGGCTCCGGAAGTTTAGGACCCGAAAAACTGCTAAAAATAGTAAACTGTGCTATAATTAAGGAAATAGAAAAACTGAAAGAGACAGTTGTGGGGGTCCAAATGGGATAGGTGGGTGGCCACCAACATCCACCTGGATCAACATTGGTTTTGAATAAGGATATTTACAAGCAAGAAGTAGTGTGATTAGAAGTGATTCAAGTACAATTTCTTAGAAATTGTTTGATTGAATTGCTAGGTGCTCAATGGGCTGAGTGTTTGAGTTGATTTCATCAATTAAGACTTGTAGGTTACTTGATTGCGAGTATAACAATAAATTAGTGAGTGATAGAGTAGAATAGAGTGATTGCTCCAGATCAGTACTTAACTTTTGAATCTTTGTTAATAGGGTAACAAACCATTAGGTACAAATCGATTGTTTGATTGAGTTGCTATCAGTATAGATTGCTTGTTTGCTTAAAAATTGAATTGTTATAGATTTCTTATTTGCTTCAGGAGTGAATTGTTATTTGTGTAGATTGCTTAAGGGTCGAATGGTTATTAGTACAGATTTGTTTGTTTGCTTAAGGATTGAATTGCCATCATTATAGATTGCTTGTTGAGTGATGATTAAACTGTTATTACAAATAGAAGATCTGGTACCAACATTTGAGGGTTTGATTGAGTAAGTTTTGTGTGAGTAGAAGTCCATTTTTATTGCTTGAGATTCATAGTTCAGTAGTTGCTGAGTTCAGATTTGAAGGCAGAGTTTGTAAATATTTTTGAAATCTCTAGGTTAAATTTGATTGTTGAGTCTGCGTGTGCTGAGTAGATGTTTGATTTATTTTAATTTTGCAAGCATTCGTATATTTTACCCAGTTGATCATTATACGGAAACATTAAAACTCTGTCCTAGAACTGAATGAAGGAAGCACAAGACAACACGTGTTTACGAGCCCTGATTGACAATTAATATTAAGAGATTTAATTCGCCAATTTAATCTCTCAACATAATGTAGCTTGATTTTTAAATTACATTAGCTAATAGGACTATAAAAATCTCAACAATGAACATCAATATTCTAGCCTACAAAAAATTTGAACGAGAAGTTACATGAATGTGGTCATGTTAGTTTGAGAGGTCATTGTATTGTATTATAGTATTTTGGAAGAATGAATGCAAATAGTGCTTAGAATACATACATAATTTGGTTCGAGGTCTAGATCACAAAATAGCTATGGAAATCCAAGATTGGTTTGAACCACAAGTAAAGTTTTTGCTCACGCCCACCAAGGCCTTGTTCAAAGACTCGTGCTTGGGACTCTAGATGATAGTTGCAGACAACCATAACAACAACAATGACATGTTAGAAAAAGTTATACCTTCATAGTGAGCCAAGCTAGTGCTAATTGATTGAATTCAATAGAAATAAGGTGAATTTAATTACAGAGAAGCTCGTGACTATGTCTGTAGAGTTTCCAAGTACCAATTTGATTTGCATGTCAATTTTGGCAAATAGATTTTGTTGCTTGGATTGAATACCACATCCTTTCATCAAAGAAGAATAAGATTAGCTTATCTTAGCTGAAGTAAATTAAGAGAAATATGCGTAGCTAATAGAATAAGAGTAGAACATAAAATATTTTCTAAACAGAGGTTGAGTGTAAGGTGCAACTGTTGTCCATTGTCAAGGATAAGGAAATTTTCAATTCCTATAAAGAAATAGAATGTGAAACAACAAATAAAAGAAAAAAAAGCAAATATAAACTCAATTTTTTTTCTAAGGATGCCCAATATCGTATAAGAAGAGGTAGAAGGGGCAGGGAATTAAATTAAATTAATATATATAGTTGAATGAATGTTAGCCTTGTATACTTAATAATTAATGATGATAACATATGAAAGACATCACCATTCCTCCATTTAAACTTTAGAAGGCCTCATCATTAATTTAACAATCAATTTAAGCACTTTCCCTTAAAATTTGTCTACCTAATGCTCTTAAAGGGAAATTTAATTAGGAATCATAATGATATGATTATTTTATGAAACGTATGACTCAAGATTCAAATTCCTCTTAAACTTTAGATAGAACATATGAAAATTAAACTCAAGAAACAAAAAAAAAAAAACATTACCCTACATAATATTTAGCTTGTGCATCGATATTTAACCACTCCTGCATGACCAACATAAGCCCCTGCAAAGAAATAATCAAATGGTAACTGGTCTCGTCAAACTCACTACTCCCCTCCAAAAAAAATACTAAGAAACATTTTTAAAATTGCTAAAAATGTATAAAATGCACATAATTTAGGATACTGTTGTAGCCGCTACAACCACCATCCAAAAGTTTTCCCATGCTTCATTTTGGAGCCTCCCTTCTAAACCCCAAAAACTCATCTTGCAATGATATTGGTACTTGTTCTTTAACTGAGATTTATTCTTTTAGTCTTGTCTTGTGTTTTCTCACTTAGTTCTCTTTCTAACCCACAAGTCTATCTCTTGACTTGGTCTTTCAACAGTTCGAGGCTTACCTTAAAGAACTGTGCAGTTATTGAGGGCAACTGGCTTTACTCTTGGGAGTTGTATAGTCCTTCTTACTAGTGAGCATTAAGCTCAAGAAATGCACAGTACTGGATGGCAGCAAGCCCCGAGCGGGGAGATTGTGCAGACATCAAAGGTAGCATAGAGCCACCCAGCCTAGGAATTACATAGAACCCACTATGCTAAAAAATTACACAATACACGAGCCAGAGACTTGCTCAATTCTTCCCAGAACAACAAAATCTTTCAGGGAAATGCATGGAATTTTTTCCCAAAAAGTTAAAAAGAAAAGATAAAAGAAAAATACATCCCTAAAAAATTTGGATCTATTTTTAGCAGCACGAAGGAGGCACTTGCGCTATTATTAGAAATTTCCGCCATGTCACTCATTTTCCTTAATTTGTGATATGCGTGTCATAAACCCTAAATTGAATAAATCTTTTTGATCAATGCTGCTAGAGGTCATTTGAACATTCGATCTTGGAGCTATAACATTCCCGAGGAGATCAAGGAACCTTCGATGTGATCGTCGTTGCTTTTCCGGGTGAGTTTTTCTTTTCTAGTCTTTTGCCGCTTTTTCTGTCGCTTTTTTTTGTTTAGCTTGTGAGAGTGTTGTTTCACTTGTTTGTTTGAACTACTGCTGGTGTTTTAACTTGTTTTTAGCTTGTAGAAGTGTTGTTTCAATTTTTAGACTATCTTACCCTAGTGTTGTATGTGTTTTCCCATTTTTTACATCAATGTTCGTTGTTGCGGTGACTCCCTTCACATGCTTTGTTTTCATTTAGTTTGACTGATTCCTACACTTGTTTCACTTGCATGCATCATCACTTAGTTATATCTACGCTCAACATCATACCATCATTTATACCTTCTTGATTTCACACTCCCCTTGGGTAGATTTGGGCCCCCCTTTCCTGGATCTCACACTTCACTGCATGCATTATGCAATTTCGGTGCTCAAGGCCACTGCCTTGGCTTCTAGAATAATGCAAAGGTTTTCTTGGCCTAGCTCCAACTATGCACTGTGTAGTTTTAGGAGGAAGCTTTCAAGTGTAGTTCCAAGAATGAAATATGCATTGCATAGTTCTAGTCACCAAGCTTACCAACTAATTACTAGGAATGTGAAACACACATTTCCCACAGTCAACGAGTGACCTCTATCAACTAGAATTGTGTAATCTTTCCCATCATGAACCCAATATTTTTCTTGGTCTTGTCTTGAAGTTTCTTTGGTTTTTAAGCTGAAATTTTCTTTCCATCAATGCTTTCTCTTTCCCACCGATACAATAGTTGTTGAGCATCTCTCTAGTAGTTATAGTTAACATGGCATCCAAGAGAGCTTCATCAAAGGAAACCATTGACAACAATACTAGGGAAGCAATTGAGAATATATTAGTTGACCTACCAGTTTATGTAGACACTCAGTTTTTCATTGAAAAGGGTACAACATTAACATGGCATCAAATCAAGGATATTTTTGTATAGGAAATTAAGGAATACTTAGAGGACCAACATGTTTACCTTAGCATCCAACGATCATGCTTATACAAGGTTGCATACAGGTACCTTGCCTTCCCATGTGCGGACATTATCAGCTAGATTTTTTCACAGACAGATGAACAAACCATGACACTGAGTAGTGTCAACGGTATAGAGCTTTCCACCTTTAGGGTGAAGAAATTTTAGCATATGTATCATTTACCCCATCTGGTGAAGTGCATGGAGTCATTTCTCTATGCCAACCATAGCTTTGTGAATGCTAGAGATATCATCAAGCACTAGGTGAAAGAGTCGTCAAATTTTAGACAAACACCCAATCATGTTTACAAGACAATATCCTTGAGGAAGGCTTATCAATTCTTGATCATCTTTGCCTACAAAATATATGGTCAAGAGAACACAGAAACATTTCCTAAAGGTTTGGTAGTTGTACTTGTTAACTCCCAGGTTGTTCCCTTTGACTCTAAGGGAATACGGCCGGGGTAACCACTAACCAATCTTTGGATTACAGTGTCTAGCCAAACTGTAATCAGAGAGGGCTCTCTCTTTATAATTTGTCTCTGTTCTGTGGAGATTTTAGGCTAGCTATGAAGTGAGGGTGTTTAGTTTTATGATTTGGTTGAAGGATTTCTTTCTGTAATTGAAGTGTGAAATCTGCAGATGAGTTTATTTCATTGGGCAATGGAGTCTGTAGCTACAAGTGTTTAGAAATCTTGAGATGATTTACTGAAATTACAGGGCCATTTAAATACTTCATATAACAAAGTTAGATTATGATGGTGACATGTGAACAACCAGTGAAAAGCATTTAAGAATTTTTCACTAAGCTGGGGTGTGGGAAAGAGATAGATGCCTCAGAAGCAAACTTGAATTCCTGAAATATTTATCACAGTGAGATATATAGCTTGAAAGTGTAGCAATTAAGAATTACACCTTATTTAATCTATCTGGAAGAAAATATTTATAACAGCTTAGATTGAGTTCAGGGTAATCTGTGATTAAATCCTGGAACTATTCTTTTACTTTGCCATTAAGTGCAAAACTCACAAACATGAAAGAAGATGAAAAATATTGGAAAACATATAACGCAGAGTTTTAAAGAAGGCTTATTGTGCTATAAACATGCAGGAATCCTGTAACATTCAGCCAGCCACCACAGTGCATCAAGGAACACAGAGCTTTAGAAATTCCATCCACCTTTTGTATTATTTCTCTGAGTGTTGTACAGCAACAAAATATAGAAATGAAATCAACAACAACCCTTGCAAACTCATGCGAAGGGGGCTTTATAGAAATGTTTATACAAAATATCTCAGGCATTGAGTCATCTGAGAGAGAAATATCTTTATTATTTCGTACAGAAGAAGTAGACAGGAAGTTATCACAGCTTTGAATACAACATAACTGCCCTTTAAGTCTGTCAGAAGATATTTCGACCTTTGGAGGCCACTGAGTCGGTTGGAATGTTCTACTTTAATGCTGGAAGATGTGTCTTTACGGCTGGCGTGCTATAGTTTTCGGCCTTGCCACCTGTGACTGTGCTTGCTGCTGTGGTGACCGAATAGCCCTGCTGAGTTGGCTCAGCCTTCATGCCTTTCTTTGCATCCTGATTTACCAAAATTTTCCCTGTGTGTGATCACTTATAAATTTGCAAAAACTTTCACTTACAGGTTCTGGTTTGATAATATTAGCTGTATCAATCTATTCCAGACTTCCTGTGTGGGCAATTGGTGCTTCACAATTGCCTTTATGGTTTCATCTGTTTCTGTATATTTATAAAAATTTGGAGGCACATCGAACATATGATTGATTTCGTTCATTATGAAGAATAGGTTTTCCACCCTATTGTAGAGAGTCTGCCCTGATGCTGGCCCTCATTCTGCTGAAGTACTGGGCTGTTCTGCAACTTGACTTGCAGCAAAGGAATTGACCCTTTTAGCATAGTTTTCATGGGTAATCAATTTTCCCACACTGCTTAGTATGCTGGGAAGACCTCTGTTTTGTAATACCTGAAACCTGTTCATGAACCTGTTGATTTCGGTCTGCATATCTTGGCTTCTCCTTTCCAATGTTCCAATCAGGTTTCTTAAAGTCAGGACCCTTTTAAGCATTGAGATTGTCTCAGTCCTGTTAGCAATTCCCATGGTGGTCAGCTGGGAGCTTGTCCTGTGATTTAATATATTAATCATTCTATTGGCAGCATCAGGCATGTTGCCAAGGCTTGCTCTTGCTCTGTGTATCTCCCTGTTTACCTTTGTAATGAACTCTAACTGCTCATGTATAGTCTCAATAAAATGCCACTGGTCTGTAATAGACTGGCCAATGTTGGACCATAGGACTGTTTTCAGCTCAGCTGTCACTTTATCAAGTGTGAGCTCCTTTTCTAGCTCAGATATTCTCTTCTTGAGTGCTTTTATATCTCTTTCCTTCTCAGCCACATTTTGTTTGCTCTTATCATATCTTTCATTTACTTTAGCCAAAGATTCTTTGGCTTGATTAAGCTCTAACATTTGAGCTTCCAGAACTTGAATCTCATTTTGAAGCTTCTGCATGTCCAGACTATGAGTCTGCTCTGTTGTTGGTGCAGCTGTCGATGTAGTTGGTGCCGTTGGTTCTGTTTGTTGAGGAGGAGGAGCAGTAGTTGGAGCAGCTTCCTCAAGGTTGATTACTTCAGGAGGAGGCAGGGAGGTTTGACCTTCTTCTCTTTGTTTCAAGGCTGCCTGTAATGCTGCCTGTGCAGCCTCTGATTCTCCCAGCTTTTCGTGAGTTTGGATTAGCTGCTTGTATAGAGACATCAACAAGGTTGTGGCCTCTTGATCATGTCTTTGCTGGGCAACATCATCTGTTTGAGGGTGAATTGTGGCTGGGAGTTTAATATTTCTCCTCAAAGCTGCCATGTCTACGTCCCTCAACTTTAATATCTCTTGTATGCCCTTGATATCTTTGGGATCATGCCCAATCTCTATGATGATGTCTTCTAAGGACCTAATTCTGTTGTCCTTTGCTTGAGAGGATGCTTTCTCCAACTCAAGCTGAGCAGCTGTGTTGTTAAGGCTATTCTCTAGCCTATAGTTATCAAATGTTTTGTCTGCCAAGGAGGCATACACCATCTCACCCGTTTGCTTATGCAATTCTATTTTTTCCATTGGGTGTATGTCCTTGGCCAAGACCTCAAGGTTGGTCCTTAAGTATTCAGAGGCAGATTGTGGCTGCAATGCTGTTGGCATAAAATGACTCATGATCATTTTGCCTTCCTGCACATCATATGCAGAAATGAGTCTTTGTTGATTGGTGGGAGCCATTTTCAACAAATGGTTGTACAACTGTATCTTGATGGGCTCATTCCTCTTCTTGATGTCGATGAACTGCTGTTTAATGCTGAGTTCACCTTCTCTTTGCTGACCTGAGGAACTCACTTCTCCTCCCATTGTTCTGTCCTGTTCCTGTTGAAAGGAACTTGCTGATGCTTCCCTGCTGGGTGGGACCATGCCAAAAGACTGCCCCATTGGCATTTCTTCCTCTGAGAAAGGATTTATTCTCTGTCTTTTCTCCCCATGAGTGGTTGATGTTGTAAGGGGAGTCTCTCTGTCCCTTTTCCTTCTTGTATCCTCCTTTTGTGGAGTTTGGAGGATTGATGCCTCAGCTGAAGTTTCTTGCCTTGGAGGCACAATCTGTTCAGTGGATTTAGGGGCTTCCACTGTTTGCTCTTGCTGGACAGGCTGCTCCTATCTTTGTTCTTCTTGCTGTTGGTGTTGTGATTGTTGCTGCACTTCCTGCTGCATCATTTCTTCTTGTTGTTGCACTAGTGTTTCCATTTGCTCTTCAGTCATAGGAGGTGGCTGTTCCATCTGCTTTTCTTTGCCTTTGCTGGATGTCTGTGAGGTGTTTATGGTAGCTTGCTGATGCGTTATTGAGGATGAGGCAGCTTCTCCAAGTTGCCTTCGATATGAGAGGGGAACCTGTCCACAAGTTTCCAAGTCAGCTTCTTTTTGAATATTTCTAGCCTCTCTTTCTAGCAGCTCTTCCCTAGTAATTTCCTCTTCTAGTGTGCCCTTTTTCCAGCTCAATGTATTGGCATACTGCTCAATCTCAGGCAGCCTCACATGTGCATAGTTCCCTAATTTGTATTTTATCCTCCTGAGGGAAACAAAATGATTGGGGTCATAAGGTGTCCATTCAAAACTAGTTTGCAGTTTGAGGCCCTCTAGGATCCTATCTGCCTCTTTCCATCCCTCCTCTCTTTTGTTATATAGGAAAGGGCCCAGCTGGCTCCTTACCTTCAACTGCACCTTCTTGTTCTTGCTTTGGAAGTGGTGGCAATCGGCATTTCCAAATTGCCTGAAGTATTCCAGGGAAAAAAATCTCATAGGGACATACCTTGGCAGCCTATAAGAATTCAACTCACAGCCATACACTCTGATTACTGTGTGGTGTTGGTAAAAGTACCAATCACCAATGCTGTAGGATTTGGAGAGATGGAGAACTCTCCGCATGTCATCAGTCAACCTTGGAGGAGGAACACCATACAATAATGTCATAGCTGGATGAATGAACAGTTCTATGAATTCACAATATGTGTATGGTGATAGAGAGGTGCAATGAAACACTGAGGTCCAAAACACAACTGACCTTGGATTCCCTTGGGCATTAACTTTCTTCAGGGGAATGAGGAAGCTGTCTGGTTGATAAAACAATAATAGATGGTAAATGTATGAAGTGTATCTGAACAATCTTTCCCTTTGCAGATTTATTAGCTGGTCATGGATCTTATCTGCAATATATGTGGCATAGTCATAATGTACCGCTGGAGGCTTTCCAGGAGAGAATATAGACAGCATTGCCATTATACTATCATCCACATCCTCAACTCCCCTGAACCCTAGGACATAGCTGATCAAGTCCACCAGCATTCTGCCCAAGTCATTCAAGTATGTATATCCAATAGGAGGAGTTCTGATGGCTTCAGAGCTTGGTTGTATGAACAGCTGATTGATTTTGATGATCTGGTCATTTGACAACTTAGTCCCCTTCTTTATCAAGTTCTGCATGGAGAGAGGGGCCAATGTTTTTGCAGTGTGGAAATGCAGCATCTCATTTATGCTTTCTGGGGTGATGTGGAACAGGATTGAGCCTGTGGGGCTGAGAACAGCTCTTTGGCATGGATCATAGCACTCCTGGCATCTGTGGATCAATTCCGGCATAGAATTGGCCTGAGGGAGGTTGTAGATGGGCAAATTTGAGTCCCAAATCCCTAAGATATCATCCCCAGCAAGGTGTTGGGCTTTCAATTCATTTAGCATCTGAATATTGTATTTAGAGCCTAGTGGGAAACAGTCTAACATCTGATAATCTACATCTCCCAGAGCTTTCCATTCTAACTCCCTTTTAGGGGCATTGAGAGGCTTGATATTCAGTTCAATTGGTGTTTCCATGGCTACTGAAGCTTTTGAACTGTAGGTGAACTGTTTGAAGTGAGAAGAACAACACAGAGGTGATTCCTTACAGTGGAAGTGTGATTTTTAAGAACCAGAGGGCAAATTGAATAAACAACAGTTGAAATATTGTCTAAAGGATTGGTAAAACAGTAGAAGGACTAACCAGGAGTATTTTCTATGGTGAATCTGGTCAATTGAAATTTCTAGTTCACAACTGCGCGAACTAGCTGTGAATTCAGTTTAATTTGCCAAATGCGGCTCTGCAGGAGGTTTATAGCTTCACTGGTTGAAATTGGGTGCAGGTCACTGTGTATTGATGGTGAAAACAGTGTTTTACAGTCTCTCAACAGTTTGCTTGAGGAAATATGGGTAAAACCAGGCTTATGGAATGATTTTGAGGAATACCTGGTAATTTCACTGGTAAGAGTTGCAAATGCAGGTGCAATGGAGGCGCCGGCGGTCTTGGAATCAGCTTTAGCAGGTTGGCGCTGGTTTGAACTTGAGCAGCATGCAGAATTAGCTGGAGTTTCTTTTGCGAAAAGTGAGAAAAACACGAAAAAATGGCTAAAATATGGACTTTTGGCATTTTGGCGCGCTTTCTGGGATGACGTCAGCATGACGTCATCAGGTGGGGTCAAAGTCGGATGACATCAGCATGACGTCACTAGGTGAGGTGGCACACTGTGATTGGTCCACGGGGATAATGAGGTGGCGGACACATCAGTGCGGGGGCGGACGGAAATGCGGACGTGGCGACAGGGTGTCAGTGACGTGGCTCAGACGCGGAGATGACGCAGGCCCGGCAAAACTGGTGGTAAGTGAAAAAGCGGTAATGGTTTTCTCGGACCGCCTACGATACGGCGGTGGTTTTGTCAGAGGGCGACCCGAGAGACTGAGAGGGCGACGCGTGGCCGAGGACTGACGTAACCCTTCGTCAGTTTCTCGGGTACTAAACGTCGGATGTCGGGCCCAACTCGATATGTATAAGGGCCGTCTGATCAAAAGCGCTTGATCGGACGGTTGACGGGTCAGTGAATTGATCGGGCAATATGGAAGGGGGGTGGGATTTAAATAATATATTTATCGGGATGCGCGCTCAGCGGAAGACCTTTGGGATTTGGTGTTTTGTAATGTTTTTTCAATGTAAAATAATGCAGCTCCGACACTTTGGATAAGCAAGAGAAAGTGGGTTTTGATGGTTTTTTAGTGTATTTTCAATAAAACTCATATAGCGCCCGAACCATTGGATAACATGAAAAATGGGTTTTTCATGTATATTCTTGTAAAAATGCGCTCGGTGCTTGGACTTTGGATAAAGGAGGAAAGTGGGTTTTTAGAGTATTTTTGCAAATGAAGCGGGTTGGGGGACAAAAGGGGTATTTCATAAGGTTTTCTTTAGCAAAAAAGGGTTTAATGGGTCAAATGGGTTCAAAAAAGAGGGGAGGGGGTAAGGCTTAGTTTTGTCAAAGTGACCAGATGTCATTTTGATCCCTGATAGAGAACATATGGCTATAATGCCAAGGGAAGGGATATTTATACCATGTTTGGGGTTTATACACCATGGTGTTATAATACTATGGAAAGGGTAAGATGGGGGATTTATATAATAGAATTAGTGGTTAATATGGATGAAATGGGTGGATGAGGGGGGATATCACTAAGTTTATTTGAAACTCACTTAGTTCAGGGAGTAGATCAAAATGAAAAGAATTTTAGACAAGAAATGTGGCTTTTAAAGGATCAAGAACCTCCATGAAACCATAAATCCTTCCATGGATCTCAACTGATGAGGGGATGTTAGTAATGAATGGGAAAAGGGATAATTGGGAAGTTAGACATGCTTCTTTGCTTTGCTTTTCTTATCTTGATCATCAAGGGTAAATCTGAAATGAATACCACTTTTGCAACCCAGCTACTTTGCCTAGCATTTTTTGTTTCTTCTTGGAGGGTGAGTTTAGACTTGCAGACCCTTGTTTGCCTTTTCTTTTCTTTGGCTTTCTCCTTTTGATTTTCTATCTAATGCTGCCCTTATTTCTTCCAAGGCCCCAGATTAAGCAGTTGGGAACCTTAATTCTCTACCTAGCTATTTGTCTGCCAAGATTAAACAGTTTGGACAGACTTCTTTCTCTATTCTACAACAAAAAATTTAAACATGGCATGATCCAGATTAGGCTGTTGGACCATCCATCAAAATTTGAGTAAACATAAACCATGTACACACCTTGTTTTCTTGGAAATATGGGATCTTTGTACCATCAAGGCAGAGCATATTTGGCTCTTGATTTTGCCAATAATGAAATATGAAACCTATTGGTATAGGTATCCAACAGTGGCTCCACATGGGGATGGTTTTTCTTCTTGAAAGACCAAGAACAACAGGTCAGAATGCCTTGGCTTTTTGACTTTTCTTTAGCAAAACTTGGAGTCTTTTCTTCTTTGAAACATCAAAACTGTCAGCTGTCATATTTACAAGACTTGCTGAAATACAGCCCTTTCTTGCTTCTGCAAGATCCTTGAAACTAAGTTATTCACATGCTAGAAAAGAACACTACACTCAGTAAATTATGTACAAGGGAACAGCCATGCTTTACTCATGGAAGGTAGTCAAAATAGTGCTTCAACATCCTGCCATTCACAGGACCTTCATCCAGATCAGTTTCATCAAGGTTCTTAAGAAAGTAAGTGTTGTTTCCTTGTACTGCTTGGATGATAAATGGTCCTCTCCAAAGGGAATCAAATTTTCCATGTTTACCTTTATCTTCCCTTCTTGAATTCCATTTGAGGACCTTGTCACCCATGTTGAAATCTTCAGCTTTAGTTCTCCTATCAAATGCTTTCTTCAGCTTCTCTTGTAGGATTTGAACTCTGTTATAAACTTGATCTCTACTTTGCTGTAAACAAATAATTTGATTGACCCTCCTTTGCATATCATTTGGCTCAGCTTGACTCTCTTGTAGTAGTTTCATGACAGGAACCCCTAGTGAGGAAGGGAATTTGGCTTCTAGCCCATAGACTAACTCATATGGGCTGACCCCAATGGATCTTTTGGTTGTTAGCCTATCTGCCCATAAGGCATTCACAAGTTTCTTATGCCAATTCTTCTTGTTTTCTTCTAACACTTTCTTTATGATATTCACCAGGCTTTTATTTGATGATTCAGCTAGGCCATTCCCTTGAGGGTAGTAAGCAGTGGAGTGGCCCAAAGTTACCTGAAATTTGTGGCAAAAGTTGACCATCTTCTTGGATCTAAAAGCAGCAGCATTGTCTGTTATTATCTTGTTGGGGTGTTGGAAATAATACTGAGGGGGGGGGAATCAGTATTATCTAGCAATTTACCAAATCTTCCTTATTTGATCTTTTGAAATATTCTTGCATATCAGTACCATAAAACAATGAGCATGAATAAAGAAAATAGACAGTCACACCAAAGAACACAAGATGTAAGGTGGAAACCCAATGCGGGAGAAAAACCACCTGCTGCAATAATGTCTCTATCTTCTTTCAAGAAATTCTTTTTACAATGATTTTGTACTGGTGCAGTCCTTTACCAGCACGCAGGCTGCAACCTGCAAAGAGCTACAACTCTTTCTTGTTTTCCAGACTTCTCCTGGAAGGGAGCTACAACCCCCTACTTCTTTTCAAAATGATCAACAAGAATACAACAGATACAGTCTACTACAGATATCAGATCAGTAATTACAGAAACAACCCAGAACACCTTATGAACAGAAATATACAGTTAACAGATCATCTTGAGACAGGGACGCATATTTTCTTTCTGTGGCCTGCGACTGGACGCAGTATACCTTATGCTGTTCTGCGTGCAGACGCACTGTTCCTTTTGCTTGTCTGCGACCGACGCACACATCAACACTATCGCGCCGCGTCTTTCGCTTCAGAGACGCACCCAATACCACAGTCGCGCCGCGTCCTTCGCTTCAGAGACGCACCTGATCCTTTACTGTACTGCGTCCCGGCGCACTTTCCCTTCACTGAATCTGCGTCCCTTTAGATATAGAAGATAAGAGGACTTCAGAACCAACCCAAACAGTCAGATCCACAGATCTGATCATGCACCATATAGATCGTAGTCCATTAGAAGATTTACCCTTAAAGATATGGACTAGATCACACCAAGAGATGATCAACCAAGATGATGCCTAATCCAAATGAACTCCTTTGCTTTATATAGGCAAGCTTCTCCCCAAAGCGTGGAACAATACCACGAGCCGACACCAGAGAAACACGCAACCGTCGGCTAGATACCACACAAGAAGCCCCCACGAGTTTTTCTCTACCTTGAAATGTGTGCACTGGGCGGACGCACCTTTTGAACGGCTGGCCGGCGTCCCTAGACGCGGGTTCTGTATGGAATACCTGCGGGGACGCGCTTGCTAAACAAAATTTCCTGCGTCCTTCTTGATTTACCACCTGAAGGCGTTTGCCATCAAGTACAACACCTGAATCATAATGCCAACAAACTCCCCCTTTGGACTTGATGGCAACCACATAAACTTTCAGCTTCATCATTCTCCCCCTTTGACATCAAGAGCAAAGGGTATGCTCCCCCTATGCTCATGCTTCTCCAGAATTGTAACCAGAAATCCATCATGAAGAAGACAGAGACATATTGCAGCTATTTCCAAGATCTCCTTCTCCATAATGCCAACAATGCATTATGTGCTCCCCCTGAGCCTATACCATCAATAGGAAGATGGTCAATAGTGAGATGATGCATCAACAACCCCCAGCTTTTGCCTGAGGTATTCAAAAGTGTCCCTGGGCAACGGTTTGGTGAAAATATCAGCAACTTGTTCCTTAGAAGGAACATACTCCAACTTGACCTTCTGTTCAAGTACTTTTTCCCGGAGAAAATGGTACTTGATTGGTATGTGCTTGGTTTTTGAATGCATAACCGGATTCTTTGAGATGCTGATTGCACTTGTGTTGTCACATAAGATAGGAATAGGAGGTGTACAAGTGATTTGATAATCCTGCAAAGTCTGCATCATCCAAAGAAGTTGGGTGCAACAAGATGCAGCTGCAACATATTCCGCTTCAGCTGTAGACAAGGCAATTGAACTCTGTTTCTTGCTGAACCAAGATACCAGTCTAGAACCCATAAAGAATGCACCACCACTTGTGCTTTTCCTGTCATCCACGCTTCCGGCCCAATCTGCATCTGTATAAGCATGAAGAGTGAGATCTGGATCTCTAGGATACCATAGGCCATAATTTTGAGTCCCTTGAAGATATTTGAAGATTCTCTTTACTGCTTGAAGATGAGTCTCCTTTGGATTTGCCTGAAACCTTCCAACTATTCCAACTGCATGCATGATGTCTGGTCGGGTACCTGTCAAATATAGTAGACTTCCAATCATAGATCTGTAGGTTGGTTGATGAACTGCTGCAGATTCGTCATTTGCACTGAGACTACATCCTGTGACCATGGGTGTACATACTGGTTTTGCATCTTCCATGCCATATTTCTTCAAAATCTGCTTGAGATACTTGGTTTGAGATAAAAGGATTCCTCCTTTCTTTTGTTGGATTTGCAAACCAAGAAAGTATGTCAGTTCTCCTAGCAAGGACATCTCAAATTCTTTCTGCATGACTGAGGCAAAGCTTTGACTCATAGCTTCTTCATTACTGCCAAAAATAATGTCATCTACATACACAACAAGTATTAGTAATTTGTCATTTTCAACTTTTATATAAAGATTGCTATCTGCTGAACCTTTTGAGAAACCTTGTTGATGAAGATATTTGTCCAACCGGTAGTACCAAGCCCTTGGAGCTTGTTTGAGACCATAGAGAGCCTTTTTTAATCGGCATACAAGATTTGGATCGTTTCCAAGAATGAAACCATCTGGCTGTTCAATGTACACTTCTTCATCCAAGTCTCCATTCAGAAAAGCTGATTTCACATCCATTTGAAATACTTTGAAGTTCTGACAACTTGAGAGAGCAAGAAACATTCGGATGGCCTCAAGTCTTGCAACAGGAGCAAAAGTTTCTTCAAAGTCTATTCCTTCTTGCTGTGCATACCCTTTACAAACAAGTCTGGCTTTGTTTCTAATTACTTCTCCATTTTCATTCAATTTATTTTTGAACACCCATTTTGTTCCGATAACATTCTTATCCTTTGGTCTAGGAACCAGCTCCCAAGTATTGTTCTTTTCGATTTGCTCAAGTTCTTCATCCATTGCTTTCAC
Organism: Pinus tabuliformis; assembly: GCA_031772625.1. Taxonomy (NCBI): domain Eukaryota; kingdom Viridiplantae; phylum Streptophyta; class Pinopsida; order Pinales; family Pinaceae; genus Pinus; species Pinus tabuliformis. The sequence goes on along the minus strand of CM062810.1, from coordinate 110,969,695 downwards.
CCAACATTCATCTTTGCATGCTTCTTTCACATTTTGTGGTTCAGTAGAGGAGAGTAATGCCAAATAACTTGAAGCTTCTGCAACTGTTCTTCTAGTTTGTATACCTGCTTCCTTTTGTCCCATGATCTGAGATTCTGGATGGTTCTTTTGAACATATCTGGATGGAGTCTTTTCTTCTATTCTTGTTCTTTCTTCTGCTTCTTCGTGAGGTCCGTCTTGAAATTGTTCTTGCGGTTCTTCTTCTTCATCATTCTGTCTTTGAGGGTAGCTTTCATCTTCTTCAATGTCTTCACGATGTATTTGCCTAGGAATGTATCCTTTCTCATCAACCACTACATCAATGCTTTCAACAATTCTGCCAAGTCTTTTATTGTAGCATTTGTATGCTTTGCTATGTGGAGAGTAGCCAAGAAGAATTCCTTCATCTGCTCTAGGATCAAGTTTGCCAAGCTGCTCCTCAGTATTTTTGATATAGCATTTGCTCCCAAAGATTTTGAAGTGCTTTACTGAAGGAGTTTTACCACTCCAGAGCTCATGAGGAGTTTGAGTGCTGTTCACTCGAACATTTGTCTTGTTGAGAATAATAACTGCCGCATGTGCAGCTTCACCCCAGAAGGTTGCAGGAGTTCCTGATTCATCAAGCATAGCACGAGCCATTTGCTGGACTGTTCTGTTCATTCTTTCCACTACTCCATTTTGCTGAGGAGTTCTAGCTGTAGAAAATTCTCTCCTTATTCCATGTTCATCACAGAAATCGAAAAATTCATTTGAAGTAAATTCTCCACCTCTGTCGGATCTGAGGCACTTAATCTTGTGACCTGATTCATTTTCAGCCAAGGCTTTGAAGGATTTGAATTTTTCGAAAGCTTCATCTTTGTGCTTCATAAGTCCCAACCAAACAAACCTGGAGAAATCGTCAATAAATAATATCAAGTATTCCTCTCCTCTAGGTGTTCTTTTTCTGAATGGTCCACATACATCTGTATGTACTAGCTCCAGAGGCATACTGGCTGATCCTTCTTTCTCTGGAAAGTTAGTTCTAGTCTGTTTTCCAAACTGACATGATCTGCACATGGTGTTGTCAGGAATTTTGATATCTGGAAGATCGCGAACTGCCTGATATTTGCAAGCTTTCCTTATTTGTGAGAAACTTAGATGTCCCAATCTTCGATGCCATAACCAGTGCTCTTCATCCTTGCTTAAATAGCATTGTTGTTGTTCTTCATCAAAAATGTATAGATTATTTGAAGTTCTTTTTCCTTTGAGAACTGTTTTACCTGTATCAAGATCACGAACAAGACATCCATTTGATCTGAATATAACCTCGGTTCTTTGATCACACATCTGGCTTACACTTAGAAGATTATGCTTTAGTCCATCAACAAACAAAACATTTCCAGCCTTAACATCTTCTTTTAAAGGAGCAATACCTTTTCCTTTTATAGTTGCAGGAGTATCATTTCCAAAAGAGACTTTCTTTCCCTTTTCTAAATTAGAATAAGATTCAAGTTTTTCTTTATCACCTGTCATGTGCTTTGAACATCCACTGTCAATGTACCATAGATTTTCTTGTCCTTCTGCATAGAATGCTATCCCACATCTTTCTGTTTGAGGTTCCTTTATTTTCCATGTTTTGGTGCCTGAGGTTTGTTCCCTTTTTTGTTCTTGTACCTTTCTTTCCGGAAACCTGCTTCTGCATTCAACATCTTCATGTCCAAAATTATTGCAAATAGAGCATTCAACTTCATTTTCAAGAGCTGAAAAATTGTTATAGGTCCTTTTTGTATTCCCTGTCATGCTTCTTTGTTTTTGAGCTTCCCTAGTCATGATTGTTTTATACGCAACACATTGGGCTGCTTTGTGACCAAAGTTATGGCAAGAAAAGCATTGTCCATTGAAGAAGTTTCTGCGATTATTGAATCTACCAGCCGACTGATTGTAATTTCTATTTTCATCTATTCTTGAACCAAATTGAGAAGGTTTTACCTGTGGCTGGTTGTGGCTTTTGTTCACCCTTAAGCTGGATTGCCCCTGATAGTTTGAAGTTTGTCCCTGCTTTACCTGATGATCTTCCTTGTGTTCTTGCTCATTTCTTCTTGCGGCATCAAGATAACTTTTTGAAGTGGAAGCTTGAGAAGTTTCTCCATTGTAGCCCAGACCTGTCTTATTTAGAGGAGATCGCTGCACACTGATAATCTCATTCAACGTTTCAGATCCTTTGACAAACTTGAGATTAATAGTTTTTGTTTTCTCAATTTCTTTTCTAAGACCAACAATTTCACCTTCTAATTTTTCAAGATGTTTTTCCTTTTCATCAATCTGAAATTGTAGAGTATCAATAATCATGTTCTTTTCTTCTATACATCTCTTGAGTCTAGTAATTTCATCATAAAGGTTATCCACATCTATAGCATCCTCATAATTGTCATCTTCAAATGCCATTAACAATCTATATTTGTTACCTTGTTCATCTTCATCACTGTTTGATAAGCCATCGCTATCTTCATGGGTGTAGTAGCTTTTCTTATTTGTACCCTGTTTCTTGTTCCATCTAACTGGTTCCTTTCCTTTATCCTTATAAGAGCATTTTGCAGCATAATGACCTACTCTTCCACAAGCAAAACATTTGAAAGGTAGCTTACCTCTGAACCTTCCAGAACCCCTTTGAAGATTTCTGACAAAGTTTGATTCTTCTTCCTCTTCTTCTGGAACATGACATGCTTCATAGTGATCTTCTTTGCCTGATGCTTTAAAAGCAGCTTCCCTTCTATCTGATGGACCTCCCTTTCTCATTTCATAAGCAGTTAGAATTCCATGCAGCTGAGACATAGTGAGAACACGGAGATTTTCCTTTTCTTCTACTGCAGATACTTTAGATTCAAACTTGGGAGATAAAGATCTTAGAATCTTTTGAACTACTATAGTCTCTTTTATTTCTTCACCCAAATTTTTCATACAATTAACAATCTCATCTACTCGAAGAAAATAATTAGCCACACTTTCATCATTATACATCTTGAGAGTCTCATATTGAATCCTGAGAGTTTGAAGTTTAGCTTCTTTTACCTGTTCATCTCCTTCATAGCTAGTGATAATTTTGTCCCATATCTCTTTTGCTGATTTGAAGTGCATGACCTTCATGAACTCTGTTTGAGATATACTTCCTAATAGAGTGCTGACTGCTTTTGCATTTGTTTCATACTGCTTTTTCTCAGCTGGATCTGTAGGAGTAACTGAAGGAAAGGCATAGCCTGATTCTACAATGTTCCAAACTTCTGTACCAAGAGATTGAAGATATGCAGTAACTCTTACCTTCCAATAATTGAAGTTTGTTCCATCGAAGACGGGTGGCCTGATTGATGCTTCTCTCTCGTAGTTGCTCATGATGAACGATCTACCTTCAAGCGATCAAGCTGTTCTGAAGGACCTGCTCCGATACCAATTGTTGGAAATAATACTGAGGGGGGGGGAATCAGTATTATCTAGCAATTTACCAAATCTTCCTTATTTGATCTTTTGAAATATTCTTGCATATCAGTACCATAAAACAATGAGCATGAATAAAGAAAATAGACAGTCACACCAAAGAACACAAGATGTAAGGTGGAAACCCAATGCGGGAGAAAAACCACCTGCTGCAATAATGTCTCTATCTTCTTTCAAGAAATTCTTTTTACAATGATTTTGTACTGGTGCAGTCCTTTACCAGCACGCAGGCTGCAACCTGCAAAGAGCTACAACTCTTTCTTGTTTTCCAGACTTCTCCTGGAAGGGAGCTACAACCCCCTACTTCTTTTCAAAATGATCAACAAGAATACAACAGATACAGTCTACTACAGATATCAGATCAGTAATTACAGAAACAACCCAGAACACCTTATGAACAGAAATATACAGTTAACAGATCATCTTGAGACAGGGACGCATATTTTCTTTCTGTGGCCTGCGACTGGACGCAGTATACCTTATGCTGTTCTGCGTGCAGACGCACTGTTCCTTTTGCTTGTCTGCGACCGACGCACACATCAACACTATCGCGTCGCGTCTTTCGCTTCAGAGACGCACCCAATACCACAGTCGCGCCGCGTCCTTCGCTTCAGAGACGCACCTGATCCTTTACTGTACTGCGTCCCGGCGCACTTTCCCTTCACTGAATCTGCGTCCCTTTAGATATAGAAGATAAGAGGACTTCAGAACCAACCCAAACAGTCAGATCCACAGATCTGATCATGCGCCATATAGATCGTAGTCCATTAGAAGATTTACCCTTAAAGATATGGACTAGATCACACCAAGAGATGATCAACCAAGATGATGCCTAATCCAAATGAACTCCTTTGCTTTATATAGGCAAGCTTCTCCCCAAAGCGTGGAACAATACCACGAGCCGACACCAGAGAAACACGCAACCGTCGGCTAGATACCACACAAGAAGCCCCCACGAGTTTTTCTCTACCTTGAAATGTGTGCACTGGGCGGACGCACCTTCTGAACGGCTGGCCGGCGTCCCTAGACGCGGGTTCTGTATGGAATACCTGCGGGGACGCGCTTGCTAAACAAAATTTCCTGCGTCCTTCTTGATTTACCACCTGAAGGCGTTTGCCATCAAGTACAACACCTGAATCATAATGCCAACATGGGGCAGCCAAATCTAGACAATATGTTATTCTCTAAGAACTGAATAATTGTTGAATCATTTGCCTGTCTACATGGGATGGCCTCAACCCATTCGGTAAAGTAATATGTGGCTGTGAGGATCCATCTATGTTGGCCTGAAGATGAGGGATGAATTTCTCCAATGAAATCCAAGCCCCATTGCTGAAAGGGTCTTTCTGTTGCAATAGGCCTGAAGGGAAGTGGCAACAACTTTCTTTTTCCCTCAAATATTTGACATTTATGGCATGAGGTATTAAAATTCTTGACATTAGAGAACATGGTGGGCCAATAATAACTAGCCCTCAGTATTTTATCCACAGTGGACTTCCAATACAAGTGTCCACCACAGTCACCTGCATGAAATTCTTCCTTGATCTTGTTAGTCTCATTTTCAATCAAACAGCTCAATAAGATACCCTCATGGTTTTTCCAAAACAAATTGCCATTTATAACACAGAATCTTGAGGCTTTCATTTTCACAAACCTACATTTATTTCTGGACAGTCCTGGGGGAGCACACAGGTTTTGTAACACATAACAGATATCAGAATACCAGGGGGATTGTTCAAAGGCTACATTGATCTTTGGAGTCGCCAGCTCCTGTTCACTATCCAGTTGGTTGATGTCCAAGGCTTGGAAGTTTGTTTCAGACATTAATTTAGCCAAGCCCTGCCCTTTTTTCAGTTTTGTAGGTTTTATTTCAATATCAAATTCCAAAATGTTTGCAATCCATTTTCCTCTTCTACGTTCTAAGTTCTCTTGAGTAAGTATGTCTTTCACAATTGGGCTTGGTACATAGGCTATAACATGGGAGTACAAGATGTAGATCCTAAAGTCTTTAATAGCTTTGACCAAAGCATATGCTTGCTTTTCCATGATCTGGTATTTCAGGGGTGCATCTCTAAGAGCTTTACTAAAGAAAGCAATGGGTTTCTCATTTCCTTGGTCATCTTTCTGTAATAAAACAGCAGCAATTGTGTGTTGGGAGGCAAAGGAAAATATGATAAATTCCCTATCAAATTGTGGATTTGTTAGAACTGGAGTTTGGGTGAGGGCCACCTTTATTCCTTCAAACGCTTGACTTGCTTCTACTGACCTCTTTACTTTTGAATCCTTTTTAAGCATGTTATTGAGCAGTATGCTTAATTCGGCCAGATTTGGGATGAATCTTCTTAGGAAGTTGATTTTTCCCAGAAAGGCTTGCAGTTCCTTCACATTTCTTGGATGAGGCATTTGTAAGATGGCCTGGATTCGGTCTGGATCAATCCTAATTCCATCTTTAGAGATGATGTGACCTAACAGTTTACCTTCCTCCAATCCAAACAGGGATTTCTTGGGATTTAGGGAAATTCCATATTTCATACAAGTTATGAATATTTGTCTTAGATGTTTCAAATGTTCTTGGTCAGATTTGGAAAAAGGTGTGAGGTCATCTAGGTAAATGACAAGGAAGTCATGAATCTCTTTGGCAAAAGCAATATCCATTGCTCTTTGGAATGTGGCCCCTGCATTTTTCAACCCAAAAGGCATTTTAACATATTTGAAGGTTCCCCATGGGGTTGTAAATGCTGTTTTGTCCTGATCATCAGGATGAACTAAGATCTGGTTAAAACCTGAGAATCCATCAAGTAAAGAAATTCTTGAGGCCCCCACTACTCTCTGCAAGATGTGATCCATCTTGGGTAAGGGGTAACTATCTTTTAAGGATACTTGATTCAAGTTCCTAAGGTCAACACACAACCTTATTTCACCAGTCTTCTTTCTTGTAGGGACTAAGTTAGAAATCCAATCAGAGAATTTGATTGGTGCTATGATGCCAGCTTTAAACATCTTTTGTACTTCTTGTTCCATTGCTGGAAGAAGCATAGGATTGATTCTCCTAAGTTTTTGTTTAAAGGGTTTTTGATCTGGCTTGAGAGGGATGGTGTGTTGAATTACAGAGGTGTCATAAGATTTTAAATCCTCATAACTCCAAGCAAATACATCCTGGAACTCCTTAAAGAGGTCAATGTATTTAGGCTTTTGGTCAGGGGGTAAGGAAGCAGACAATTTGATGATTTTGGGTTTTTCAACAGTCCCAATGTTACACTCTTCTATGGCAGTGTTGAGGGGCTGCATCTTTGGCTTGCTGGGAACATCATTGGAGTCAAAAATGTCTTCCAATGGAGCTAACCCAGTTGGGAGAAAATTGTCTTTTAACTGTATCACTTCAGCTTCATCATCAGTTGTCTCCTCACAACTAATTTGTTGGATTCCTAGTATGTTGTCTTTGTTAAAAATTGTAGGATGTAGCATTTGGTTGGCTGTTTTAGGTGATATTTCTTTGTTGTTATGTTGATACTGTATTTGTGATTGACTTGCTCTTTCAAGTATTTGTGATTGACTTGCTCTTTCAAGTATTTGTGATTGACTTGCTCCATCAGTGTCAATACTTAGTCCTGAAAATTCTTGCTGCAAAGTCAAGAAATTGTTTATTTGCATGTCATCATCAAACACTTGCCAATCCTTAACATTGTTTGGGACAGATGGTCTGTGTTTTATCTCAGCTATAAAGCAGTGGTTGGGTTCAAAAGGTAGCTTACATGTACTTGCAAATGTAGCCAAGCTATGAGCATGAAGGTTTTGAGCCCTAGGAATTTTGGTAATCTGAAATTCAGTGAATGAATTTAACAGTTTAGCAGCAGCAGACCTATAGGACCTCAGTCTCTTGTCATTGGTGACAAAATTACCCTTGAATTGTTGGATAACTAGGTCTGAATCTCCTAGAATTGAAACTTTTATGGCTTGTAAGGACTTTACTAGCTTGAGACCTAGTAAAAGAGCCTCATATTCAGCCATGTTGTTAGTGCATCTGAAGTTCAACCTATAGGCTCTTCCCTCTGCATGACTGTTTTGTTTATTATGTATCCAAATTCCAGCCCCTGCCCCTAACTTGTTGACTGATCCATCAAACTCCATGAACCATAAGATTTCTTGTTGCAGGGGAGATTTAATAACTTCTCTATGGTCTGGGATTGTGAGTTGAAGTTCTGGTTTTTTATTTAGTTCATCTTTTAGGACAGTCTCATCACTTGTTTGGATCATCTTTACTTCTAGAGCAGCTGTTTGTTCATTACAGCCCTGCTCTTGTTTTGGTGTCTTGGTTTCATCATTATCTGTTAGACCTGAATTGTCATTGAAGAGAATGTATGAATCTATATCAGAATGGACAGCATATATGGGAAAGTTTTGAGGTTTCTCTTCACTGCTGACCATATAGTTCATGAGGGATTCTCTATATAGTCTCTTGGGTTGACCAAAGACTGTGATTGTGGCATATGACATGTCTAATTGTAAGGAACCTTGGAGTTTAGCCCCCCATGATCTTGACAACAGCATTCCATATTTGGGTGGGATATCAGCAACTACAACATCCATTAGGATTGTTTTGTTTGGGTATTGGACAAGGGATACACACAAGTCTTTTATCAAGCCTAAACACTTAACTTGGCTGGAGTCAAATGAGAATAGGTCCTTATATGGTCTTGTAATGTCTAGATTCAGCCTCTCCATCACCGATTTGGGCATGAGGTTATGAGAAGCACCTGAATCAAACATTGCATTGTGTAGTATCTTGTCATGCACATGTAAACTAACATAGAAAGGTAATATCCCTGTGACTGCTATTTTTCCATCAACCTCTGGACCAAACAACAATTCTGGGGTGTCATCCAACACATTGACATTATCTTTACTATGAGTGAGTTGAAGGGATTTCTTGATCTGTTGTTTATAGATGTCATGTTTGGCTAGTTCTGAGAGAGGAATGGCCACTTTCAGTTTGCCAATTTCAGCCTCTAAGTCAAATGGTTTTTCAGTTTGACCCTTAGTGTAGTGGGCAGCAACCTTTTCTTTGTTCACTATGTTTTCTTCTTGATCTTTGTCTTGATCTTGGGGCTTATGTTTGTCATTCATTTTTTGAGGATTATCAGTTGGCTTAGGCTGCAAAGGAGGTGCAGCCAATGGCTGTTGTGTTGAGGACACTTGTTCAGTAATCTCTTCCACAATTGCCTCTGTTGTAGGTAAATCAGTTATGTTGATTGGTTCAGTGACTATGGCCCTTTTAGGTTGCAGCCTGTCCTTTGGTTTCTCAGGTTGTGTTATATTCACAGTTCTGCTCCTTAATTTGTACTGTTTATGAACTTCATAAACAACTGTGTCATAGCCTTGTTTGAAGTCAAATGACTCACCTGATTTGGTTTGGAATTGTGGAATATCATCATCTTTGTGATCTTCTTGACTTAGGAAAACTTGATGCCCATCATTCCAACCCATCAGGTTGATGTGGGTATCATCTTCTTGCTCATTTGAAGTAGATGTTTCTGCATAGTTTTCTTGAAATGGAGGTCTGATTTCTGGATCAGCATTGGCCTTGCCAATGTTTGGGTTTGGGTTTCTCCTAAAATTTGGATTCCTTATGGGGTTGTTTTGTGGTGCTTCCCATGATGCTTTTCTTTCAACTGATTCCACCCTATCACCCAATATCTTCATGCCATTAAGTATTGCATCAAGTTTTTGATCAAAGGCTGTAGGTTCTTCTTTGTATATGCTTCTCTTTTCTAACCTTGCCCTGTTTCTTTTAGCGATCAGGTTTGCTTCCACTGTGACAGCAACCTTTTGGGCCTCTTCTAGGCTTTCAGGGGCTCTTTCCTTCAACTGATAAGCCATGTCAGGATCAAATCCATCAGGGAACTTATACAAGGCCAAATCGGAGGTCTTAAGTTTTGTGGTATTGCATTGTATACATTGTTGAATCTAGCACAATACTCCAGAACGGTCTCTTGAGGACCTCTTTTGATTGTGTCATATTCACCAAGTATGTGCAGGGGATCTTTCTTCTTCTCCCATCTGTTAGTAAAGGCTTGATAAAGCTCATCAGGGGTTGTGATAGTGTTTGCAGCAAGTGACCTGAACCAGGTTCTAACATCACCTGTCAGGCTTTGGACAAAAATTCTCATCCTGACACTGTCATCATCTATTTCATAGTTTTCAAAGTGATCTTGCATCCTCTTAGCATGTTGGATGGCAGAGTAAGGGCCAATGGAGTCAAAGTATGTGATTTTGGTTTGGTAATCCTGAGGTAAGGCTGCAGGATTAGCAGGTAACTGTAAGGGTGCATATTTGTTTGCCATATTTACAGGGTTGAGAGGATTAACAGGGGCAGCTGGGATAATAGGAACAGTGGGTACCACAGGGGTAATAGGTAAGGGTGAACCTAGAGTGTTGGTCAAGGGAATATGCGCAGTGGATGAAGATGTGAGAGGAGGACTTTGAGATGTGGATGGTGAACTAGGGGAACTAGGGGTAGACCGAAAAAGAACTTTAATTGGAGTTGAAATGGGGTTGGGATGAACTGTATGTGGAGTCAGATCAGCAAGCTGCTCCTGCCTTTGTTGCTTCCTGATGTTTCTAGGGATAGTATTTGGATTATCAACAAGGATGGGTGGATTAGGGTCAGGATTTGCCCTAGTATGCCGTGGATTTTTCTTAGGAGCCAGCTTCTAACTGTTTTGGATTTTGTAGGAAGTTTTTATATCTGCAATGACTGGATAAAGATTTTGGAATGGCTATATATATTTCAAAGCTAAGATGAAGATTCACTGAAAAAGCTCTTCCCTAAAGCTGTCAATGTGACACAAAAACAGTTTGAAGGCCTCTTGACTGATTTCAGGCTTGATAGTAGCTATGGAAGATAGATAGTAATTGAAAAATCCTAAGAAGTCCCCAGTGGAGTCGCCATTTATGTTAACACCCAGGTTGTTCCCTTTGACTCTAAGGGAATACGGCCGGGGTAACCACTAACCAATCTTTGGATTACAGTGTCTAGCCAAACTGTAATCAGAGAGGGCTCTCTCTTTATAATTTGTCTCTGTTCTGTGGAGATTTTAGGCTAGCTATGAAGTGAGGGTGTTTAGTTTTATGATTTGGTTGAAGGATGTCTTTCTGTACTTGAAGTGTGAAATCTGCAGATGAGTTTATTTCATTGGGCAATGGAGTCTGTAGCTACAAGTGTTTAGAAATCTTGAGATGATTTACTGAAATTACAGGGCCATTTAAATACTTCATATAACAAAGTTAGATTATGATGGTGACATGTGAACAACCAGTGAAAAGCATTTAAGAATTTTTCACTAAGCTGGGGTGTGGGAAAGAGATAGATGCCTCAGGAGCAAACTTGAATTCCTGAAATATTTATCACAGTGAGAGATATAGCTTGAAAGTGTAGCAATTAAGAATTACACCTTATTTACTCTATCTGGAAGAAAACATTTATAACAACTTAGATTGAGTTCAGGGTAATCTGTGATTAAATCCTGGAACTATTCTTTTACTTTGCCATTAAGTGTAAAACTCACAAACATGAAAGAAGATGAAAAATACTGGAAAACATATAACGCAGAGTTTTAAAGAAGACTTATTGTGTTATGAAACATGCAGGAATCCTGTAACATTCATCCAGCCACCACAGTGCATCAAGGAACACAGAGCTTTAGAAATTCCATCCACCTTTTGTATTATTTCTCTGAGAGTTGTACAGCAACAAAATATAGAAATGAAATCAACAACAACCCTTGCAAACTCATGCGAAGGGGGCTTTATAGAAATGTTTATACAAAATATCTCAGGCATTGAGTCATCTGAGAGAGAAATATCTTTATTATTTCATACAGAAGAAGTAGACAGGAAGTTATCACAGCTTTGAATACAACATAACTGGCCTTTAAGTTTGTCAGAAGATATTTCGACCTTTGGAGGCCACTGAGTCGGTTGGAATGTTCTGCTTTAATGCTGGAAGATGCGTCTTTACGGCTGTCGTGCTGTAGTTTTCGGCCTTGCCACCTGTGACTGTGCTTGCTGCTGTGGTGACCGAATAGCCCTGCTGAGTTGGCTCAGCCTTCATGCCTTTCTTTGCATGCTGATTTACCAAAATTTTCCCTGTGTATGATCACTTATAAATTTGCAAAAACTTTGACTTACAGGTTCTGGTTTGATAATATTAGCTGTATCAATCTATTCCAGACTTCCTGTGTGGGCAATTGGTGCTTCACAATTGCCTCTATGGTTTCATCTGCTTCTGTATATTTCTAAAAATTTGGAGGTACATCAAACAGATGATTGATTTCGTTCATGATGAAGAATAGGTTTTCCACCCTATTTTAGAGAGTCTGCCCTGATGCTGGCCCTGATTCTGCTGAAGTACTGGGCCGTTCTGCAACTTGACTTGCAGCAAAGGCATTGACCCTTTTAGCATAGTTTTCATGGGTAAGCAATTTTCCCACACTGCTTAGTATGCTGGGAAGACCTCTGTTTTGTAATACCTTAAACCTGTCCATGAACCTGTTGATTTCGGTCTGCATATCTTGGCTTCTCCTTTCCAATGTTCCAATCAGGTTTCTTAAAGTCAGGACCCTTTTAAGCATTGAGATTGTATCAGTCCTGTTAGCAATTCCCATGGTGGTCAGCTGGGAGCTTGTCCTGTGATTTAATATATTAATCATTCTATTGGCAGCACCAGGCATGTTGCCAAGGCTTGCTCTTGCTCTGTGTATCTCCCTGTTTGCCTTTGTAATGAGCACTGACTGCTCATGTATAGTCTCAATAAAATGCCACTGGTCTGTAATAGACTGGCCAATGTTGGCCCATAGGACTGTTTTCAGCTCAGCTGTCACTTTATCAAGTGTGAGCTCCTTTTCTAGCTCAGATATTCTCTTCTTGAGTGCTTTTATATCTCTTTCCTTCTCGGCCACATTCTATTTGCTCTTATCATATCTTTCATTTACTTTAGCCAAAGATTCTTTGGCTTGATTAAGCTCTAACATTTGAGCTTCCAGAACTTGAATCTCATTTTGAAGCTTCTGCATGTCCAGACTATGAGTCTGCTCTATTGTTGGTGCAGCTGTCGATGTAGTTGGTGCCGTTGGTTCTGTTTGTTGAGGAGGAGGAGCAGTAGTTGGAGTAGCTTCCTCAAGGTTGATTACTTCAGGAGGAGGCAGGGAGGTTTGACCTTCTTCTCTTTGTTTCAAGGCTGCCTGTAATGCTGCCTGTGAAGCCTCTGATTCTCCCAGCTTTTCTTGAGTTTGGATTAGCTGCTTGTATAGAGACATCAACAAGGTTGTGGCCTCTTGATCATGTCTTTGCTGGGCAACATCATCTGTTTGAGGGTGAATTGTGGTTGGGAGTTTAATCTTTCTCCTCAAAGCTGCCATGTCTGCGTCCCTCAACTTTAATATCTCTTGTATGCCCTTGATATCTTTGGGATCATGCCCAATCTCTATGATGATGTCTTCTAAGGACCTAATTCTGTTGTCCTTTGCTTGAGAGGATGCTTTCTCCAACTCAAGCTGAGCAGCTGTGTTGTTAAGGCTATTCTCTAGCCTATAGTTATCAAATGTTTTGTCTGCCAAGGAGGCATACACCATCTCACCCGTTTGCTTATGCAATTCTATTTTGTCCATTGGGTGGATGTCCTTGGCAAGGACCTCAAGGTTGGTCCTTAAGTAGTCAGAGGCAGATTGTGGCTGCAATGTTGTTGGCATAAAATGACTCATGATCATTTTGCCTTCCTGCACATCATATGCAGACATGAGTCTTTGTTGATTGGTGGGAGCCATTTTCAACAAATGGTTGTACAACTGTATCTTGATGGGCTCATTCCTCTTCTTGATGTCGATGAACTGCTGTTTAATGCTGAGTTCACCTTCTCTTTGCTGACCTGAGGAACTCACTTCTCCTCCCATTGTTTTGTCCTGTTCCTGTTGAAAGGAACTTGTTGATGCTTCCCTACTGGGTGGGACCATGCCAAAAGACTGCCCCATTGGCATTTCTTCCTCTGAGAAAGGATTTATTCTCTATCTTTTCTCCCCATGAGTGGTTGATGTTGTAAGGGGAGTCTCTCTGTCCCTTTTCTTGCTTGTATCCTCCTTTTGTGGAGTTTGGAGGATTGATGCCTCAGCTGAAGTTTCTTGCCTTGGAGGCACAATCTGTTCAGTGGATTTAGGGGCTTCCACTGTTTGCTCTTGCTGGACAGGCTACTCCTGTCTTTGTTCTTCTTGCTGTTGGTGTTTTGATTGTTGCTGCACTTCCTGCTGCATCATTTCTTCTTGTTGTTGCACTAGTGTTTCCATTTGCTCTTCAGTCATAGGAGGTGGCTGTTCCATCTGCTTTTCTTTGCCTTTGCTCGATGTCTGTGAGGTGTTTATGGTAGCTTTCTGATGCGTTGTTGAGGATGAGGCAGCTGCTCCAAGTTGCCTTCGATATGAGAGGGGAACCTGTCCACAAGTTTCCAAGTCAGCTTCTTTTTAAATATTTCTAGCCTCTCTTTCTAGCAGCTCTTCACTAGTAATTTCCTCTTCTAGTGTGCCCTTTTTGCAGCTCAATGTATTGGCATACTGCTCAATCTCAGGCAGCCTCACATGTGCATAGTTCCCTAATTTGTATTTTATCCTCCTGAGGGAAACAAAATGATTGGGGTCATAAGGTGTCCATTCAAAACTAGTTTGCAGTTTGAGGCCCTCTAGGATCCTATCTGCCTCTTTCCATCCCTCCTCTCTTTTGTTATATAGGAAAGGGCCCAGCTGGCTCCTTACCTTCAACTGCACCTTCTTGTTCTTGCTTTGGAAGTGGTGGCAGTCGGCATTTCCAAATTTCCTGAAGTATTCTAGGGCAAAAAGTCTCATAGGGACATACCTTGGCAGCCTATAAGGCTTCAACTCACAGCCATATACTCTGATTACTGTGTGGTGTTGGTAAAAGTACCAATCACCAATGCTGTAGGATTTGGAGAGATGGAGAACTCTCCGCATTTCATCAGTCAACCTTGGAGGAGGAACACCATACAATAATGTCATAGCTGGATGAATGAACAGGTCTATGAATTCACAATATGTGTATGGTGATAGAGAGGTGCAATGAAACACTGAGGTCCAAAACACAACTGACCTTGGATTCCCCTGGGCATTAACTTTCTTCAGGGGAATGAGGAAGCTGTCTGGTTGATAAAACAAGAATAGATGGTAAATGTATGAAGTGTATCTGAACAATCTTTCCCTTTGCAGATTTATTAGCTGGTCATGGATCTTATCTGCAATATATGTGGCATAGTCATAATGTACAGCTGGAGGCTTTCCAGGAGAGAATATAGACAGCATTGCCATTATACTATCATCCACATCCTCAACTCCCCTGAACCCTAGGACATAGCTGATCAAGTCCACCAGCATTCTGCCCAAGTCATTCAAGTATGTATATCCAATAGGAGGAGTTCTGATGGCTTCAGAGCTTGGTTGTATGAACAGCTGATTGATTTTGATGATCTGGTCATTTGACAACTTAGTCCCCTTCTTTATCAAGTTCTGCATGGAGAGAGGGGTCAATGGTTTTGCAGTGTGGAAATGCAGCATCTCATTTATGCTCTCTGGGGTGATGTGGAACAGGATTGAGCCTGTGGGGCTGAGAACAGCTCTTTGGCATGGATCATAGCACTCCTGGCATCTGTGAATCAATTCCGGCATAGGATTGGCCTGAGGGAGGTTGTAGATGGGCAAATTTGAGCCCCAAATCCCTAAGATATCAGCCCCAGCAAGGTGTTGGGCTTTCAATTCATTTAGCATCTAAATATTGTATTTAGAGCCTAGTGGAAAACAGTCTAACATCTGATAATATACATCTCCTAGAGCTTTCCATTCTAACTCCGTTTTAGGGGCATTGAGAGGCTTGATATTCAGTGCAATTGGTGTTTCCATGGCTACTGAAGCTTTTGAACTGTAGGTGAACTGTTTGAAGTGAGCAGAACAACACAGAGGTGATTACTTACAGTGGAAGTGTGATTTTTAAGAACCAGAGGGCAAATTGAATAAACAACAGTTGAAATATTGTCTAAAGGATTGATAAAACAATAGCAAGACTAACCAGGAGTATTTTCTGTGGTGAATCTGGTCAATTGAAATTTCTAGTTCACAACTGCGCGAACTAGCTGTGAATTCAGTTTAATTTGCCAAATGCGGCTCTGTAGGAGGTTTATAGCTTCACTGGTTGAAATTGGGTGCAGGTCACTGTGTATTGATGGTGAAAACAGTGTTTTACAGTCTCTCAACAGTTTGCTTGAGGAAATACGGGTAAAACCAGGCTTATGGAATGATTTTGAGGAATACGTGGTAATTTCGCCGGTAAGAGTTGCAAATGCAGGTGCAATGGAGGCGCTGTCGGTCTTGGAATCAGCTATAGCAAGTTGGCGCTGGTTTGAACGTGAGCAACATGCAGAATTAGCTGGAGTTTCTTTTGCGAAAAGTGAGAAAAACACGAAAAATTGGCTAAAATATGGACTTTTGGCATTTTGGCGCGCTTTCTGGGATGACGTCAGCATGACGTCATCAGGTGGGGTCAAAGTCGGATGACGTCAGCATGACGTCACTGGTGAGGTGGCACACTGTGATTGGTCCACGGGGTTAATGAGGTGGTGGACACATCAGCGTGGGGGCGGACGGAAATGCGGACGCGGCGACAGGGTGTCAGTGACGTGGCTCAGACGCGGAGATGACGCAGGCTCGGAAAAACTGGTGGTAAGAGAAAAAGCGGTAATGGTTTTCTCGGACCGCCTACGATACAATGGTGGTTTTGTCAGAGGGCGACCCGAGAGACTGAGAGGGCGACGCGTGGCCGAGGACTGACGTAACCCTTCGTCAGTTTCTCGGGTACTAACTGTCGGACGTCGGGCCCAACCCGATATGTATAAGGGCCGTCCGATCAAAAGCGCTTGATCGGACGGTTGACGGGTCAGTGAATTGATCGGGCAATACGGAAGGGGGGCGGGATTTAAATAATATATTTATCAGGATGCGCGCTCAGCGGAAGACCTTTGGGATTTGGTGTTTTGTAATGTTTTTCAATGTAAAATAATGCGGCCCCGACACTTTGGATAAGCGAGAGAAAGTGGGTTTTGATGGTTTTTTAGTGTATTTTCAATAAAACTCATATAGCGCCCGAACCATTGGATAACATGAAAAATGGGTTTTTCATGTATATTCTTGTAAAAATGCGCCCGGTGCTTGGACTTTGGATAAAGGAGGAAAGTGGGTTTTTCGAGTATTTTTGCAAATGAAGCGGGTTGGGGGACAAAAGGGGTCTTTCATAAAGTTTTCTTTAGCAAAAAAGGGTTTAATGGGTCAAATGGGTTCAAAAAAGAGGGGAGGGGGTAAGGCTTAGGTTTGTCAAAGTGACCAGATGTCATTTTGATCCCTGACAGAGAACATATGGCTATAATGCCAAGGGAAGGGATATTTATACCATGTTTGGGGTTTATACACCATGGTGTTATAATACTATGGAAAGGGTAAGATGGGGGATTTATATAATAGAATTAGTGGTTAATATGGATGAAATGGGTGGATGAGGGGGGATATCACTAAGTTTATTTGAAACTCACTTAGTTCAGGGAGTAGATCAAAATGAAAAGAATTTTAGACAAGAAATGTGGCTTTTAAAGGATCAAGAACCTCCATGAAACCATAAATCCTTCCATGGATCTCAACTGATGAGGGGATGTTAGTAATGAATGGGAAAAGGGATAATTGGGAAGTTAGACATGCTTCTTTGCTTTTCTTTTCTTATCTTGATCATCAAGAGTAAATCTGAAACGAATACCACTTCTGCAACCCCATCTACTTACCCAGCTACTTTGCCTAGCATTTTTTGTTTCTTCTTGGAGGGTGCATTTAGACTTGCAGACCCTTGTTTGCCTTTTCTTTTCTTTGGCTTTCTCCTTTTGATTTTCTATCTAATGCTGCCCTTATTTCTTCCAAGACCCCAGATTAAGCAGTTGGGAACCTTAATTCTCTACCTAGCTATTTGTCTGCCAAGATTAAACAGTTTGGACAGACTTCTTTCTCTATTCTACAACAAAAAATTTAAACATGGCATGATCCAGATTAGGTTGTTGGACCATCCATCAAAATTTGAGTAAACATAAACCATGTACACACCTTGTTTTCTTGGAAATATGGGATCTTTGTACCATCAAAGCAGAGCATATTTGGCTCTTGATTTTGCCAATCATGAAATATGAAACCTATTGCTATAGGTATCCAACAGTACTGGACTAGTTGGGGAATGTTTGGAAGCCATTCAACTAGTCAGATTTGTTGGCTCATCAGTTGAAGATCCATGTGACTAATGCCCTGAATCCACCCAAAAATTAGCAAGCAAGGTTCTACACGAATGCTGCTTTGAAGAGAGCAGTAGAAAATCAAGCAAAAACAACAATAGGAAACAATTTAGTGTAGGACAAGGGAAAGAGGAAGATTGTTGAGAATCCAAAGGTAGAACAAAGTTTCAAGATGAGGTCAGATCATATCATGGATAAAGCAGCTTTGGCAGTGGAAGAAAAGAGGGATAAGCAAAGAAAGAAAGTAGAGCAAAGGAAGAGAGAAAATCAGAGGTTGGAGTAAGAAGAACTGAAGCTATAGGAGATAGAGAAGAAGTTGAAGGAAAAAAAGGGGTTGAAGAGGAGAGAAAGAGAAGAGAAGTAGAAATAGGAAGAGGGAGAAAGCCAAGTTTCGGTGAAAGATAAAACAAGACCCATACAGGTTGATGAGTCGGAACATCCAACAACTGAAGAAGAGGGTGAACAACTGCATGATTATGAGCTTTCTCAAATAATTGAGCAACTGATCGAAGTGACAAACATGGAGTTGGGGCAGGAGCCATAGAATGAAGATACCAACCTTATGCTAAGAGCACTACATGTCATCTTGCAACCTCCTCCACCTCTAGTGTTAGAACTAGTCCCGAGTGAGAAAAGAGAAGCCATTCTCCTTGATGATGATTCGGTCATGGATGTGTACAATATATCATTTAACGAGTAGTAGAAGAGGATTATATAAGAATGGAAGAAGCACTTCCTGGATGATCACACATCATCTGCATTTATCAAGGAAAGGGTGATAGTGTCAGACACTAAGCATCATCCAACCTCCCCTGTTGAAGCTAGCTTGGCCTATGCAACAACAATAAGCTCAAATGCTAAATCCCTGATGTTTGAGAATGAACAAATGGAAAACAACTTGTAGGATTCCATGTAAGAGGTAGAAAAGCTCTATGTCAATGTAGAATGTAGTTTCCGCAATGGGGGAGATGAGGAAAGTGATACTTGCTAAAGTATCAACACTTGAGAGTACCATACGAAAGCTCTATGACGGATTTGTCACTGTGCATAAGGAAATTTTTTGGGTGCATGGCCTACATCAGTGGAGCAAAGACTTTGTTCAAACTCTCAATAACATACATGTTGCCATCACCCATGTGCAAGAATGGACAATGTGGTACAATGGTGCCCCACTTCACTTAGCAAAGAAGAGGAAGACACACATAGAGCTAGAGAAAGAAAAGGTTTGGATGTTGATCTAGAACTATAAGTACCTCATCTCATTCGTTAATAGCATACATGTAGATTTTCCTGTAGATTCGTAGCTCATGTAATGTACTAATACACAAGACGAGAATCTAATCTACTCTTTAAATAGTGCAAACCAATGATCGATGAAAACGATAATTGATAAGAGGAAGATAATTAAAGACACATAACAAAATTGTTTCTCTAGGAAAATCCACTACTCAAAACCCCAACTATTTGTTGCATTAATCATAAATCTGAGTGATAATACAAACATTGTTCTCACAAGAACAATTCCTGCACAAGTATGATTAATTCTATGCCTCACAAGCCCGCACTGACCAACACTTAGGTAATTTATGATGCTTATTGACCCCCTATTCCTTGCAATTTTTTTGTGAGGATTAGCCCATATTCATTTGGGAAATCCTTCCTCCATAATTTCTTAATCTAAAACTAGGTCCTTCTCTGATTGCATGCATGACTTGTACAACTCAGATCATTCTACAAATGATAGTCCACTATCCCTACACTCTAGTCTCAAATAGATCTTTCTCTGAACTAACATGCATGAGTTTCTCATGAGGGAATCTTTAGTTAGCTGAAGTAGCACTAAGGATGCACGAGTGCACCAACTCAGTAATAGACCTCTACTAGTTCCTCCAACAATTAGAACTAGTTTAACTTACCATAACTCAGTCAAACTGAGTTATCCAATTACAACTCAAATAAACTCATCTTGGACACCTAAAATTTAGGGAGAACATATACATGACTACTGAAATACTTCCAACTTGAAATTCTTAAGCGAAGTAGCCTAATTAAACTTAATTAAATATTTACAAGTTGCTATGAGAATAAAATTCGATTTTAATTCACAGTTTCATTTAAGGACACATTAAACTAGAATTTCTTGTTTCCATTTCTCAACACTCCCTCTCAACAATTGCTTTGTCAAAATGTCAACATCTTTCTCCTTCGTGGGAATGTACTCCAACAACATAATCCACCTCAATACGCAATCTCAAAGATGATGATATTAGATATCTATATGCTTGGACCAATCATGAAAAACTAGATTTTCAGAGAGTTTGATATAACTCTGGTTATAATTTTAAATCACAGATGGATCTATCTGTTGACAAAACAAACCAACCAGACTCTTCCTCATCCAAATGGCCTCACATGCTTCCTGACTTGTATCCATGTACTCCACCTCTACCAAACTAAGTTCAACCAATCTATGTTGACCCAATACTGAAGATCCCTCTTGATGTGCTCTTCCTATCAGATGGAATCCCTTCCCAATCTGCACTAGTGAAGCCTTGAAGCTTCACTCCCTCTCTCCATCTGTACAACAATCCATACTGAGTAGTTCCCTTGAGGTATCTTAACAATTTCATTGTTGCCTTCCAATACAGTTTGGTAGGCCTAACCATCACTTGACTAAGTTGGCTAACTGCATAACACATATCCGGTTGTGTGTTCACCAAATACATGAGTGAATCCACAAGCTACATGTAAACAATAGCTTCCACTACTTCCCCTGAAGTAGCATACTCCTTCCTCCAGTTACATGTTAGAAGAGTCTCCATGGGTTTTCTACTCTTCGTGCAGAACCTCCTAAGTATCTCATTGGCATACTTTCCCTGAGACAAAAACAATTCCCCATCACCCTGCCATATTTCCATTCCCATAAAATAATGCATGAGCTCCATGTCCTTCATCTCAAACTCTCTTGTAAGATCCTCCTTGCACGACCTGATCAATTTATCATCACATGTCAAAATCAAATCACTGACATATAACACAATGATCAACAATATACCTTCCAACACTATGTGGTACAGGTTCTCACCCGCTTCATTCTTAGTGAAGCTCGACCTGGTGAGGTAGCTATAAATCGTAGTGTACCAAGCACAAGGTTCTTGCTTCAACCCATACAATGCTCTCTTGAGCCGACACACATGAAACTCACAGTCGAAGGTCTCAAAACCTTCAAGATGCTCTATGTAAACCTCTTCCTCAATTGCGCCATTAAGAAAGGCTTTCTTTACATTCATTTGATGTATCTTCCAACCCATCTACAATGATAATGCCAACATGGATCTGATCGATGTGTACCTTGCAACAGGAGCAAAGGTCTCATTATAGTCAATCCCTTCTACCTATGGAAATCCACAGGCCACAAACTTGTCCTTATACTTCTCCACACTACTATCAACATCGTGTTTTACCTTGTATAGTCATCAGGAGCTCACTACTAACTTTTCTTTTAGTCTTCGGACCACATTGCAAACATTGTATCTAGTGTACCTCTGAGCTGACCTCCTCTTCCTACGCTGAGATGTGGGTGCTCCCCAATTCTCTCGTTCATCATGCAATAACCTGTTAGCCTCTCTAGTGCGCTTTCTCCCATCTCTGGAAGACTCTTCCTGAGTGGATGTCTCCACTCCCAAATCCTCTACATGTGGTTTCTCCACATCAATCTAAGGATCCTCAACCCTAGGAGCTAAAATCTCCTCAACCACATGTAGTTGAAGCTCCCTCTCAAGGGAAACTTGCATGGCCTTCTCGTCATCAAATCTAACATCCCTGCGAGCCACTATCCTCATGTTGGTTGACAGGTACACCCGGTAGTATTATCATTGTATCCTTAGATTGTTCTCCACATCAATCTAAGGATCCTCAACCCTAGGAGCTAAAATCTCCTCAACCACATGTAGTTGAAGCTCCCTTGTTATAGAAATTTTTGTGCCTTGCAACATTGAGCATGAAATGTCCATAAGATAAGGGATCCAAAGTCCCTAAACATGTTGTTCCTACCCCTAGAGCAACAAGGCTAGCAAACTACAGCAATTCACAGAAGTTATCCACTGAAAAACACTCAAAAACAAGTCAATTCTGGATAATGTCAACTGCTCCACTGAGCATCTGCGCTGAATGTCAACTGCTCCACTGTCTACCTGCGTTGAATGTCAACTCCAACAAAGGCTACCTACACTAAGCGTAACTGGACAAGTGGCAGGCTCATTCCTCAATGTGTCAATGCCCAGGAAGCTTCCAAAATGACACTTGTATCAGTGAATTCGACTGGTGATGAGTAAGAGGTTCCAAATCTCCAAGTGGACTCAAGAACTGACAGAAGGAGAGGACACTAGTCACATCTCAAGCTGACTCATCCTCTCTCCAAATATCTATATATAGATCTCTCCTCCATGGGATCTAGGGGCTGGAATGTTGTAATTGCAAAGAATTGCTGCTAGTTTGTGATCTGAATTATTGGGTGCTTAATGCTTTGAAAGGGGGTGAAGATAGGAATTTCATTTGCTGGGAAGAGGCGCTGGATTGGAGCCCTTTGGGTTGTAACTCTTCTCAAACCCTTGTTATTCATCAACAAAGCTATCTTGTTTTCTCCTATATGCTGATGTTTATTTGATGTATGTTTACATTGGTGTATTTGATTTATCTAATCCTGAATCATTTGTGAATATGAATATCTATCTTTGAGTTTTGTTCTTCTCTTGTCGCAAGTAGCTGTTCTCTTGTGATCTCGCAGGTATCAAGTAGCTGTTCTCTTGAAGCTGGGCAAGCGAGGAGGCAAGTAGCTGAGAACACCCAAAGAGGAGAGGATCTTGATCAAGGGACAAACGCAAGACATCGGTGAGTCCATTGATCTCCCCTCTCTTTCAATTCATAAAGGAAAAATACTTATATAGTTGTTTATGTTTGTTGCTAAAGTACTATCACACTTTAGGTGGATAGGATCGTCCTGCATAGGCATTTTTCCCCACAACAAAATGGCGACTCCACTGGGGATGAATTTGTTTTAGTCAGTTCATTTTGTGTCTCCATTTTTTGTTTGTTTTATAGACTCAACAGCAACAATCGAACTGCATCTGTTTCACAGATTGCAAAGTAGATAGTGTTGCCTTGATCCAGTCTTTGGATGAGTCTATGATCTGAATAATAGACTCACAAATGAGTTGATGATCCTTGTGATAGATCTTAGTAACCCCCTCAAAGCATCCCTTTGATATTACCTTGCTTGTGTTTCTGATTTGGCCTGAAACAGTGAATTTTTGAGCAAACTGTGACCCAGAACTTGAGGGAAACGAGAGTTTCTCCTCTCAGCGCAGGCCCAGTGAAGCCAGTCTGCATTTCAACGCAGTTCCCGAAGGGAGTACCTGCGCTGAATGTCAAACTGACTGTGTTGAACCTGCGTTGATCCAGTTTGGCCTAGTGCTACTGGGGTTCTCTGCCTTGTTTTGCCCTGTTTTGATCTCTGTTTTTGCAGCCATTAACCAGCATTGGTACTGATCTGAAAACTCCTTTTCTTGCTTGCATTCCACCTCATTTTTGTACAAAAAGATTATGAATGTTTTTATGTGTTTTTACCTCATTCATAGTTTTCCTTTACAAAAGTGAAGTAATCATCCTGTAGCCCTTGATTCAGATCTGTTTGTGATCTTAGGAGAGAGTTCATTGGCTGTTTGCAGATTGATTATCCATATTTACTTTTGGTTATGGTTTGTGTAGGAATTTACAGGGTAAGTTCCTCAGAAAGAATACCAAGAGGACACCGCTCACAACCAGATCTCAAATCAATACACCAGTATTTTTGACGTGGTTAAAACCCTCAGAGTGCAAGGAGGGAAACAGTCCACGGCCTGTCCCAACGTGGGTACAGACAATTTATTAATCAAAGAATGAAAATTTACATAAGCTTCTCTCATGCACGGATTTTTCGAACAATGACCCTCCATGCGCTTTAAATAGAACTCATGGACCAATCGGGTGTCAAGCCACGGATCAAGTGTCGGTAATACCGAGGTGAGAGTGAACCGTCGGATCACTACATATCGTGACCGTCGGATTGTAAGTTACAAAATGTACAACGGTAAAGAAACACACTTTACCTAACTCTAACCTAACTCTATACTAGACCAAGTTGAACTTAACTATATCCTATGTGTCGGAATATCCTAACATCCCCCCTTAAGAACAACTTGGGATAGGATTGAAGGATTTACAAATATGACACAATAGGAGAAGGAAGGAGGCACTAGAGCCTATCCCCCCTTAGTGACAACTTCCTGAACTCCAAGCATATATCGAAGTTTAGTGAACTTCGCCTCTGTGAGAGCCTTTGTGAAGATGTCTGCAACCTGATCATCTGTTGGACAATATTGCACTTCAAGAACATGGTCATGAATGAGCTTTCTGATGAAGTGCATGTGTAGTTCAATGTGTTTGCTGCGCTGATGCTGGACTGGATCTTTGCATAGCTGAATGGCACTTTGATTATCACACCAAAGTGTGGTTGGATGCTGCTGCTCAAAGCCAAACTCTGATAGGATCTGACGAAGCCACAAGGCTTCCTTACTAGCTTCCACGGCACCACGATACTCTGCTTCTGCTGACGAAAGAGAAATGGCAGCCTGTTTCTTACAAGCCCATGTAATAGGTCCTGAACCAAGAGTGAAGACATAACCGGCAGTAGACTTCCGATCATCAAGGTCACCAGCCCAATCAGAATCAGTGAAACCAACTAACAGAGGAGCTGCTTTGGCACTGTAATGAATCCCAAACTGTACTGTACCTCGAACATAACGAAGTATTCTTTTAGCTGCTTTCCAATGACTTTCACGGGGGTTTTGCATAAAACGAGCAACAAGGCCAACAGCAAAGGAAAGATCAGGACGAGTATGGGTTAAATACAAGAGTTTTCCGACAAGTTGACGGTATAAGGTAGCATCAACTTCAGGAGAAGTACAAGAGACTGAAAGTTTGACTCCAGACTGAAAGGGAGAAGGGGCTGGCTTACAGTCTTCCATGTGAAAATGACGAAGAATATCACAAGCATACTTGGACTGGGAAAGGAAAATACCCTCTTGGGATTGCAAGACTTGAAGACCGAGAAAATAGTGTAAGTGTCCTAAGTCTGTCATTTCAAATTTCTTTTTAAGGCTGGACTTCACATGGTTTATAAGGTTGGGATCACTACCAGTAAGAATAAGATCATCAACATAAAGAACAAGGATGATGAGAGAGTTGCCCACTTTCTTGGTGTAGACAGTATTGTCAGAATGACACCTAGAAAAGCCAGATTCTAAAAGAAAGCTATCCATTTTGGCATACCAAGCTCGAGGAGCTTGCTTGAGGCCATAAAGGGATTTCTTAAGTCGACAAACGAGGCTGGAGTCTGTTTGTATGAAGCCAATGGGTTGTTCCATATAGATTTCTTCCTGCAAGTCCCCATGCAAGAAGGCAGATTTAACATCCATTTGATGGACTTCCCATTTTAAAGAGGCAGCAAGGGAAAGAACAAGGCGGATAGAGTTCATTTTGGCAACTGGAGAGAAGGTTTCAGTGTAGTCAATGCCTTCAACCTGTGAAAAGCCCTTAGCAACTAGACGAGCTTTATGTTTATCAACTTTCCCATCTGGTCCATACTTGGTTCTGTAAACCCATTTGCATCTAACAAGTTTGCGTCCCTTTGGTAGAGGAACAAGATCCCATGTATCATTTGTCATCAATGAATGATATTCTTCATTCATAGCTGTTTCCCAATGTGGATGGCCTGAAGCTTCTGCAAAAGTGTCAGGATCATGATTTACTGGAGCTTGAGCCAGTAAAGAAGAGGCTCTTTCAAACTGAGAACGTGTACGTCGCTGATCTGTAGGATCACCGGCAAGATCACCTGCTGCATCCCGAGTAGCACGGACCCATCTTGGAAGTTGAGGATCCTGAGAAGGTGGGGAAGGATTATCATCCTCGCTTTCATCATCAGAAGAAGAAATGTTTTCAAAGATAGAAGAGATAGGAAGAGGTGGCACATCCGCCGGACTAGGCTCGCAGGCCGATTTATTTTCATCAAATTTTACATCTCTTCTAATGATAACATTTTTGGACTTAAATGGAATAAGTCTATAACCTTTTACATCTTCAGAATATCCAACAAAAGTACATTTCTCACTCTTAGGTTCTAAAGCTTTATGCTTTTCATCTGGAATATGGGCCCATGCTTCACTTCCAAACACACGAAAGTGACTTACATCTGGTTTAATGGAACTCCAAGCTTCTTCTGGAGTGATATTCTCTAGAACCTTAGTAGGAGTGCGATTGATTATATAATTTGCACAATTAATTGCTTCGGCCCAAAAACTAAGACTGAGTCCTTTAGATTGCAGCATACAATTAGCCATTTCCTTTAAGGTGCGATTTTTCCTTTCAGCTACACCATTTTGTTGTGGAGTGTATGGAACAGTATGTTGCATTTGAATTCCATTTTCGGTGCAAAAGTTGATGAATGCATTTTTAACATATTCTCCACCATTATCAGTTCTTAGCTTAAGAATTTGATGTCCAGATTGTTTTTCAACGAATGCTTTGAAGGCCAAAAAGGTGGTAAATACTTCGCTCTTGAGTTTTAAGAAGTATACCCAAGTGCGTCTGGAGAAATCATCAATGAAAGTTAAGAAGTACTTGCAGCCAGAGAATGAAGCAACAGGAAGAGGACCACATAAATCACTGTGCACAAGCTGTAAAGGGGCTGAGGCGTGCCAAGAGGCACGTTTGTCAAAACTGTCCCGATGATGTTTTCCGAGTACACATCCGGAACAAACACCATCTTTGCAAGATACCATAGGAAGACCTGTCACCATATTTTCTTTACATAGATGCTGAAGGGAGCGATAGTTTAAGTGACCAAACCGCTCATGCCAAAGTTTGCTCACTTCATCATTATGAGCAACAAATACTGAGGGAAGATGGGATGACCCAAAGTTGTGAAACTTATACAACCTTTTGGAATCATCAGCAAGACCAGTAGCTAGAATCTGTTTAGGATCTTTTAGATCCTTGATTACAACATCATGAGGTGAAAATTCAACAATTTTACCTTCACCTGAATGAGTTATCTGATAGACAGATAGAAGGTTGCAGGATAAGTTTGGAACACATAATACATCATTGAACTGACCATTGTCTAGATGAACAGTTCCAGTCCCTACAACATTAAGAGATCTATCATCACCAACATATATATTTTTGGTGTTACAATCATTTAAAGAAGAAAACATGGCTTGGTTTTTGGCCATGTGACAAGAGGCTCCAGAATCAATGAGCCACTCATGAGAATGAGAAGAAGAAGAAGATACATTTAATGCATAACCAGACTGAGATGATTGACGATGACATGCAGAAAATGCCGTTCCGGAAGTTGAAGTTGAAGTAGGCTCCAGATGGATGTTATGTTTCTTCATTGCGGCTTCCAAGGCTTCCATCTTCTTAAAGCATTTAGATTCTAAGTGGCCATCTCGATTACAAAAGTTACAATGTCTGTCAGTCTTCTTCCATTTGTTTTTATTGGTCTTGTCATTTTGCTGAAATGATCTTTCATCTTGAGGCTGAGTTGGTTTAGGACCATTCCTTTGAGGATAAGACTTCTTAGGATTCTTTGAATTTGGTTGCTGCTGGGCGGCTAACGCTTTCGAGGAAGAGTTTCCAAGATTAAGAAGACCAAGGTGTAAGAGTTTTTCTTGTTCTCTTATTAAGGAATCACAAAAGGAGTCAAAGGAAGGGGGCTTGTAGTCTTTGCCTTGACAAATGAAAGCTTCCCTTGTAGAATGGAAAGTGGAAACAAATACAGAGTAGGCTGGTCCCAACTTAGTAAGGATGGAATAAATAAGGTTACCATCTTCTTTCTTAACTTTAACACCTTCCAAGAGATATCTAAGGGTCTTGAATTTGGACAAGAAATCTTCAATGCAAGAAAAATTATTAGGATCCAAAGTAAGCAACTCATTCTCAAGTTGATGGGCTCTAATTTCATTTTTAATCCCAAAAACTTTAGCAAGTTTTTCTAATGCTTCATGAGGAGTTTCAATTTCTGCAATGTGGAATCTAAGATCAGGAGAAACAGACATTCCTATCAAACCACGTGCTTGATCTTGTCTATTTTCCCATTTTTCGGCCTTGTCTTCATCTTTGGGTTTCTTCTCTTGGTCTGTGGCTATTCTGAAGAGACCTTTACTTCTAAGTAAATCTCCCATGTAGGCTACCCATTGGAAGTAGTTAGTGCTGTCAAGAATGACTTGGCATGGACTTTCCATTTTTTTTGAAAAACAACTGAAGCTGAAGATGCTGAAAGTAAGTGGTCCAATGGATAGATCTCGAAAAAATAGGCGGTTTTAAAAAAAACGGCTCTGAAAAAGGCTTCCGGATGAAGAAGTTATGGCTTTTTGAAAAAAAATTGTTGACGTTGCCGGCAAAGTGCGCGAATGTGCGGGAATGAAAAAATCCGCCCCCACAAAATGGAGACTTGAACCCAAGACCTCTACTCTCTTAAAAGGTCTTTGAACCAATTGATCTATACAAAATATTTGAGAGAGAGAGAGAGAGAGAGAGAGAGAGAGAGAGAGAGGGGGGGGGGGGGGGGGGGCCTCGATTTGCGTGCTTGCCTTGGGAAGACTCTTTTCCCTACAAAACACAAAACACAAAACCCAACACGAATATCCAAAGAAAAACGAACCTTACGGCTCGAAGTTAGCTTTAGCCAAAAAACTAGAAATTTTAAAAAAAATCTCAAAGTTAGCTTTTAGCCGAAAAACTAAATATTTTTCTCAATGTTTCTGATTTTCCGAGATCACACTAAGGTGCAGGGAAAAGAGCATACGCATGAGAAAAATCCTTTCTTTCTGTTTCTGATTTGCCCAGATCGCACAGAGTCGCAGGGCAAAGAGCATACGCAGAAATGAAAGGTATAGATCCGAAAAAAAAAGGCTAAATAAACCGAAACCGAAATAAGCAGAGAGAAAATGACAGTAAACTGCAAAAAAAAACACTGTATACCTCCCGATCTGAAAAATGACGCAGCTAGGGCTACCGGAAACCTTTTCGCGTGAAACGAAAGGGGTTCCTCACTGAAACAGATGCTCCGAACGCAACAGAGCAGTCCTCTCGGCCCGAAAGCAGTCAGAAACAGCAGATCTAGGAAACGACAGCCGCATGCAGTTCTACCGGCTTCAGATTTGGATCACCAACGGACGCGGCCCTCAAATAGCTCTGATACCATGTAGGAATTTACAGGGTAAGTTCCTCAGAAAGAATACCAAAAGGACACCGCTCACAACCAGATCTCAAATCAATACACCAGTATTTTTGACGTGGTTAAAACCCTCAGAGTGCAAGGAGGGAAACAGTCCACGGCCTGTCCCAACGTGGGTACAGACAATTTATTAATCAAAGAATGAAAATTTACATAAGCTTCTCTCATGCACGGATTACCCGAACAATGACCCTCCATGCGCTTTAAATAGAACTCATGGACCAATCGGGTGTCAAGCCACGGATCAAGTGTCGGTAATACCGAGGTGAGAGTGAACCGTCGGATCACTACATATCGTGACCGTCGGATTGTAAGTTACAAAATGTACAACGGTAAAGAAACACACTTTACCTAACTCTAACCTAACTCTATACTAGACCAAGTTGAACTTAACTATATCCTATGTGTCGGAATATCCTAACAGTTTGAGTTTGTCTCTTTTAAAAGTGTCAAAACAAAGATTCATTTCAGAAATCGTTATGTGTTGTAATCTCTTCTACCCTCTCTGATTTCGAAAAAGTAATCTTGTTTGTATTGATCATTTAAAAGCAAATTCAAAGTTGTACAAAAAGCTTTCTTTGTAGGCATCAATACTAAGAAAGCGGAAAACAAACACCTGCATTGTGCATTTTGCATTTTGATAGTTTGCATGTCTGATTTAGGAAAAGTGCATTAGAGTGTGCTGATTGCTCATTGTGAAAAGATGATGTCTTTCTTTTCCCTTTGTAGTTAGGATTTTCATCTGTTGAAAAGATTATAAAGCTTGCTTATCATCTTTAGACTGCATTTAGGAAGTTGTATCTATACATCTCGTGGTGATCCATAAAGGAAAACTGCTAAACAAGATCAACCTTAAAATAAACTGAATGAAATTAACAACGCTTTGTAACATAACGCAAACATAGAGGTCTAGGCTAGAGACGTGTTCCGGCGTCGTAAAACTTGGTATCTTACCGTTGAGTGGTTGGGTGATTCCTCCACGGTGAAGCGATAAGTATCAATACGAACTTGTGCTCCCACGTACCGTCGCGTATATATTGGGAGACCCCTATATGAATAGAGCCTTTATCCATAGGAAGCTGTGTCGGCCGCCCTACGATTCGCAATGCAGTGAACACAGCATTCACGAAGATCGACCACCCGTACCGTAAAAAGTATTCTGTGGTTTTGCGAAAAGCTTGGCACACCCTCTACCTAGAACTCCAGAGCAGTTCATTTTGGCCTTTTTCGAAAAAGTCCATCCGAGCATTTGTCACTTCGGGCTCGTTAAAACATCGAAGGAGACTAGAGTCATCTTTAGCTTTTTCTCGACTCTTTAAAACTAAAAAAGCAAGTTGCGTATAAAGCATCATTAATAAATTTATTTTAAACGGAACAAAATCACCTCCTATTCCTGCGTTGATCTTTCGCTTGAAAAAATGGAGCACACCAACCAAGGAGTTCCCCTTGGTGGAAATCCTAGTCCCTTCTCCTCCTGGGGAGATGTTGGTGCGCCCCACATGGCCACATTGTCGCTTCCAGGACTGACAATTGGCCTACCTGTATGGCTTTTTTCAACCAATGTAGTTCAGAACACCACAGTTCCTGAACAGTCGAATCGACAGCTAGATGAGTCTAGAGTTAACCTCCAGCGTTCTACCTCTTCTAACTCTTCCTCTCCCCCTTCCTCTTTGCTTGAGGGAACTGGTCAAGATAAAAACCAAGTTCCTAAGGACAAGAAGGAGAAGAAGAAGAAAGAGAAGAAGAATAAGGAGCCAAAGGCGACTGGGGGCAAACGTGAATCATCTAGAAAAAATCCACACACAGCACTGACCGGGCCTAAATCGCCATGTGTCATATGCAAAGGAGACCACTTCCATCGAGATTGTCCCTGTATTCCCCGGATACTAAGGGACTGGTCCCCCAGATTGCACAATCCGGTAGCATCGACCTCTGATAGCCATGTTGAATGCATTCCGTCAACTAGCGAGAGTGAAGGACAAAGAGGTAGAGCAAGATCTCCCTGCAGACTGTGTGAAGTCGATCACGCCATCCATCGTTGTCCATTCTTAGACGAGGCGAAGAGAGTTTTGGAAGATCGTCCGGTTTCACCGTTACGACTTCCTCCTATATACAAAAAACTCGTGCCAAGTCCCTCGTTAGTTGAAAATCCAGCTGGCCCGCTCAAGTGGTCAACTGAAGCGACGGTCATTGAAAATGAACCTACTGAATCCGTACCTAACGAAAGTCAAAAGGTTGAAACGGCAGTTGACCCGGTATTGCCTTTAGAAGATTCATCTTCGAATGACTCCATCACTGAAGAGAAGAAGGATAACACCATCCAGATTCTTTTCATCAACACAGACTTCGACGAGCAAGGGGGCACCCCTCCCATTCCTTTATCGCAGGAAGGAAGCTCATCAGAGCGATATCCAGCCATCTATTCGGTCCCACCACCAAGCAACCTGGTTGTGTCCTTTGACTGGAACCAACTAGGCAGACCTCGGTTGCCAGCAAACATTCCATTTCAAATTATAGTTCAAATATATAGAATGGTAATGGCTGGCACTATCATTGATGAAGGGGCATCTTTGAGTATCCTTTCCTCTATTGCTTGGAAAGCGCTTGGTTCGCCAGCGCTTTTACCTGAGATGAGAAATCTATCAGGTTTTGATAAAGGAACCAGTCGCCCTTTAGGGATTGTCCCCAATGTGCCCATTACATTGACGAAGAAGACAGTTCAAATGAACGTCATGGTCGTTCAAGGACCCTTGGATTATAACCTACTCCTTGGACGAGACTATATATATTGCATGGGAGCCATTGTCTCCTCACTCTTTAGAGTAATGTGTTTTCCACATGAAGGAAGAGTGGTCAAGCTCATAGACCAACTTTCATTTCCGGGATCACGCATCGAAAATAGTCAAATACCAACCCTAAATGGTCTGTTCACGCAAGAAATGCCTCCACCCCCCGTTCTTTTTCCCGATGAGTGCGAGTGATTTGGAAAGATGTAACTGGAACCCAGGGGGCATGCATCCTGGTCTGCTTTGGGCGGAGAAAACCTTGGGTATAGGGTAGGTTTCCGCGGGAGAATATGACTAGTCCGTACCCCGTCCGAAAAGGAAGAGGGGTTGTTCTAGAATAAGATTCTTTTGTCAAAGTTACGTGTTTGATGGGTTCAAGTCACTCACCATTGTCTAGATTGGTAGACATCGCCAAAAGAAGTGTTCCGTTTGCAACAGAACAATCTTTGGGTAACCTGAAAGAGGTAAGCCTCACCCGTTAAAACAAATGTTTTGACGGATAAGTAGGGGCAGCCTTGAAATTGTACTTTATACCTGGGGGCATGCAAACCTTTTGGAGTGCAAGCAAAGAGCAGCTATTTATCTGTTTTTTGGATTAGTCGTTTCCTAACTTGCATAAAGAAAGGATATGGAGCATAGCTTTGGAGGCGAAGCTCCATAAAAAATAGAATCTCCAGGAGACATTTCTTATCTCATGACTGGTATAATCGAGCAGTTTTTAGCGAAATCATTCATGCTCGTTAAAAAATAAACATATGGTCGAGCAGTTTTAGCATACAGTTCATGCTCATTAAAAAATAAACGCAAAGATCCGAGCAGTTTTTAGCGAAATCGTTCATGCTCGTTAAAAAATAAACATATGGTTGAGCAGTGTTTTGGCGCATTCAAGCTCGTTAAAAAATGAACCTATCTCGGTAAATAACCATTGTAAATGTAACCTCATCAGCCATAAAAGCCTTGGTCGTGTTTGCACCGTCACCTCCACTTTTCATTTGGCCGATCGTTCACCTCCATATGATTGTTTGCCCATTTTGAGGAACAGCTGTGAAGAGTGATTTCACTAAGCCATCCTTGTGACACTGCCATGATTGGAATATTCCAAACTGTACCTGGAATCTGCTGCTGCCCTGTTCATCACTCGTTCCTCAAAAGACGAGTCTTCTTTAAGCTCTTTTCAACTGACTCGTAAAATATGAAAAGATTGCCGAGTTTTGGCCTACCAGCGCGTTAAACGATCGGAAGAGCTATCCCTCCTCTAGATTTTAATCTTTTTGGACCTGAGGGATTATTGCACAAAAAGATCGAGCGCTTGTTTGGTTCGGCTCGTTAAAAATATCGAAAATTCATCCCTTATGTATTGTTTTATACTTTTTCGGACTTAAGGGATTAGATGACGAAAAATGACATTTGGAGTTAACTTTATGTACCTTTTCAGACTCTCTAAAAATGAAAAGGACCGAATTATCCTTGTCGTTAGACTCGTTAAATGCATTAAATAGCGACAAACTTGTCTTTAGACGAGAACGAGTTTCCCTATCACTAGGCTCGTTAAAACATAGCGATGGGCTTGCCCGAAGGGCAGGTTATAGAACAAGCATATGTTATCCTCCTCAAGCTTGACAAAAATAAAGAGGTACTGGTCAGAAATGACTGGGGAAAAATTGGGAGAAACAAGAAAACTTTGATGGTAGCAAGTCGCTCTTGAACATGACACTTTTCCTCCGTACCACAATCGGGTTGGGTTGTTTCATTCACCGGTCACATCACCATGGTCTTGCCATACCATCCACATATTGGGGTAATGCTACCGATCCATCGCATCAGTGTCGCCATATGTTCAAGAGAAGTCGTTTGAAAAGAGTAACCGTGTCCCATCCACTGCCATACATTATCCTTCATCCGCTCATGACCGCCACCCTGAATCATATTTCACAGATCGTTTTCACCTCATCAAAATCATTAGCTCCGTTCCGTGTCATTGATGTGGGATTCATTAAGGCCCTCCTTTGACGGATCGCTTCTTGTCGACATCAGCTCATTATCCAAGAAGTTGATCTAGGGACAACCCCTTCAGTACTTTGAAGCTTGCATGCCTCAATGGCAAGTTTCTCACTTCCGGCGACAGGTATACATCAATGACCTTCGACCGAAAGATTTTGCGTGGTGTTCGACGCCAAGTCCTTTATTCACACCACGTGAATTGTACTGCAGTACCTTGAGGGTCATCATCCTTATCGGTGATTCCTCTCGCGCTTGTTAACGGTTTACATCATTGACCGATAATCAAGCGATGTGTTTCCATGTTCGACTTCAGAAAATTCTCACATGGATCGACTTGTACATCGAGTGAAGATCAGACGAGATTGAAGACCCCAGATCTAGTTTCATCAATCCGGGCTGCGATATATATTCAGGAAATAAAGACATTGACATGTACAGCATTGCAGCAGATAATCATCCTACAGAAAAGGATGATGATTTCATCAAATCATCAGTCTACCATCAGACGATTGTCTGTTCTATGTACAGAAAAATGAATTTATAAAGCTGAGCATGGGAAATGCCCGACTCAGCTAGATCATGAAAGAAGAATGAAAAATAATGTATTGTATTGTATTGTATTACAGGTCTCCTCCCGGCAATGAATGAACTTCGGATCCCCCTGATAAAGCATTTCGTTCGATAAACAACCTCATACTTTAGGGGGCAACTGTTATAGACATTTTTGTGCCTTGCAGCATTGAGCATGAAATGTCCATAAGATAAGGGATCCAAAGTCCCTAAACATGTTGTTCCTACCCCTAGAGGAACAAGGCTAGCAAACTACAGCAATTCACAGAAGTTCTCCACTGAAAAACACTCAAAAACAAGTCAATTCTGGATCATGTCAACTGCTCCACTGAGCATCTGCGCTGAATGTCAACTGCTCCACTATCTACCTGCGTTGAATGTCAACT
This sequence comes from Pinus tabuliformis, assembly GCA_031772625.1. NCBI lineage: Eukaryota > Viridiplantae > Streptophyta > Pinopsida > Pinales > Pinaceae > Pinus > Pinus tabuliformis. The sequence goes on along the minus strand of CM062810.1, from coordinate 110,934,760 downwards.
CCAACAAAGGCTACCTGCGCTGAGTGTAACTGGACAAGTGGCAGGCTCATTCCTCAATGTGTCAATGCCGAGGAAGCTTCAAAAATGACACTTGTATCATGGAATTCGACTGGTGATGAGTAAGAGGTTCCAAATCTCCAAGTGGAAGCAAGAACCTCCAAGTTGACTCAAGAACTGACAGAAGGAGAGGACACTAGTCACATCTCAAGCTGACTCATCCTCTCTCCAAATATCTATATATAGATCTCTCCTCCATGGGATCTAGGGGCTGGAATGTTGTAATTGCAAAGAATTGCTGCTGGTTTGTGATCTGAATTATTGGGTGCTTAATGCTTTGAAAGGGGGTGAAGCTAGGAATTTCATTTGCTGGGAAGAGGTGCTGGATTGGAGCCCTTTGGGTTGTAACTCTTCTCAAACCCTTGTTATTCATCAATAAAGCTATCTTGTTTTCTCCTATATGCTGATGTTTATTTGATGTATGTTTACATTGGTGTATTTGATTTATCTAATCCTGAATCATTTGTGAATATGAATATCTATCTTTGAGTTGTGTTCTTCTCTTGTCGCAAGTAGATGTTCTCTTGTGATCTCGCAGGTATAGTTGTTCTCTTGAAGCTGGGCAAGCGAGGAGGCAAGTAGCTGAGAACACCCAAAGAGGAGAGGATCTTGATCGAGGGACAAACGCAAGACACCGGTGAGTCCATTGATCTCCCCTCTCTTTCAATTCATAAAGGAAAAGTACTTAGATAGCTGTTTCTGTTTGTTGCTAAAGTACTATCACACTTTAGGTGGATAGGATCGTCCTGCATAGGCATTTTTCCCCACAACATCCCTCTCAAGGGAAACTTGCATGGCCTTCTCGTCATCAAATCTAACATCCCTGCGAGCCACTATCCTCATGTTAGTTGACAGGTACACCCGATAGTAGTATCATTGTACCCCACAAATGTCCCCAACTCTGCTACCGGCTGAAGCTTCTTATGTGCATCTTTGGTCACATGGTAATATACCAATGACCCAAAAATACTAAAATGACCAACATCTCATCTCTTACCGAAGAAAGCCTCCTCTTGTATCTTCATCCCAAGTATATGATGTAGACTTCTGTTATGAAAATAAACTTTTTTTTTGCATGCCTCAGCCCACAAGTATCATGGTAGGCCCTGTTCATGCAACATCGCCCATGTTTCTCCTACAATTCTTTTGTTCTTCCTCTCAGCCACCCCATTATGTTGTGGGTTATGGGATGTCGTCAACTCCTGTTTAATCCCTTTTGTTACAGAGAAGTTCTTAAACTCATTTGAGACATACTCATCACCATTATCAATTCTCAAAGCTTTAACCTAATTTCCGGACTCCTTCTCGACCAATGCTTTAAATTCACAAAACTTTGTAAAATTTTGATCCTTATTCTACATGAAAAATATCCAACATTTACGAGAAAATTCGTCAACAATATAACATAATACCTATGTTTGGTTGTGGATGGTATCAATAGTGGTCCACACACATATGAAGGACTCTCTCTAGAATCGCCTCTGCTCGACTGTCTCTATCATGAAAGGAATCCTTGGTGTATTTTCCCAAAGTACACCCCTTGCATGTATCAACTTTCTCTAGCATACCTATTGGAAGTCCAGTAGAGATCTACTGCATGATTTTCAACTCCTCATGACACAAGTGACCTAATCGCCTATGCCACAACTCTAATGTCTCAGTTGTGCACCTTCTTTGCTTTCGTGCTCAAGGAAGCACAATCCTCTACCTCTAACTTATAAATATTCTTAACTCGAACCCCTATCTTCTTTACCTGACCCATGGCTATGTGTTGAAGGAACTCCTTTCCTTTGCTAAAGACCACATCATAGCCTCTATCCTGTAACATGGAAACTAATACTAAGTTCTTCTTCAACCCAGGCATATATATAGCATCTCTCAAGGTCAAAGGAGCACGCTTCTCCCACTTAAAAGTAACCGTGCCCAATCCAGTAGCACTATACATCCCATCATCACCTATCTTGATATGCATCTAGAGATCCTTCTCTTCCATGTCACTGAACAACTCCTTGTCACCAGTCATGTGGAATGAAGCTCCACTATCAAGGTACTGTTATCACTCAGAATTTTCTCAAGGTTAAAGAAAGAAATTTCTTAGGTAACCACAAACCAATCTTTTAAGTATAGAATCTAGCCAATCTATACTCAAAGAAGGTTCTCTCTTTATGATTTAGCTTTGTTTTGTGAGATATTAAGCTAGTTATGAAAGCTTGGGGGGTTTTGATTTTGTTTGGTGGTGGAATTAGAGAGAAGATGAATAGAACAAGGTATTTCAGGCCATTGGGCTATGGAGTCAACTGAATATGGCTTAACTGGATCAAGTTGATTTAACAAAGGAGAGTTTCACAGGGCAATATAGCTAAACAAAAGACAAATGATAGTTTCAAATGGGTGATATGGTCTTGAACAGGGAGGAAGGACAACTAAGAATCCTTCAGCAGGGTCCAAGATGAGGGAAAGTGGGTGCTCATTAACAAAAGGCAATTAAGTATTCTTTGTTAAATGATCAGAGTGATAAACTATGAAAGCAAGGAGCAATTAAGAACTCCCTACCTATAATAGCCTGGAAGAAAACATTAAGAATATAAATGATTTTAAAGACAAAATGCAATAAATCTCTTTTTGAAATATAACTTTTCATTTATCATTCAGATATGAGACACATATGAATATTTATTAAACTAGAAAAATTGTAAAAACACAAGATATAGAATACTTATTTGTTTCTCATTTGACACAGGTATTCTTTAAAAGTCCTTTACTTTATTACTTTGTTCCAGCCAGCCATACAAAAGTTATTCAACAACACTTCAATTCCAAAAGTAAATTGTCTACAAAAATGTCTAAGGATCCATCCAAAATACTTCAAATGAAGAAGTATTTATACTAATTCTAAACTGAAATATCTTGAAAAAATATCAAGATTGGTTTACAAATATCTCAAACTATTTTACAATAATAGAACTTAAATAAAGGAAATTCAAAACTAATGAATCTATTTTCCACTATGTTTATGGATTTATGGTGACGAAGAAGATAAATTTGAATTTGGTAGCACTTCTTAATTGATGATGAAGCATCCCAGTCACTAACTACATGCTTCCTTTGTGCATTCTACCCTAGAAATTCTGCAAAATTAGGGTCCAATGATACACTTTTATATCTCAATCTGAGATAGATATGTAAAATGTGAAAGAGGTTATTGTAGCTAAGAATGTTTTTGAGACAAACCTCTCTCAGTTTCCCAAACGTCAGCTACAAATATGCACAATATTCTCTGCAAAAATATGTCAAAATCAGGACTTTGGACAAATTGAAAAATAAGCTGTGAAGACATGCACTTATCTCCCTTTTGGTAATACCAATGTAAAAAGTGAGATACATTTTGTATATTAGACTGTTAGGAACAAAAACCTCCTCCAGTTTCTTGAAATACTTCTTGGACTAGCCACAATAGTTTCTGCAAAACTATGACTCAAACAGGAAATTTCTAAAGAATGTACCATTTTTTCTCTGATTTCATCTTTTAACCTTAAATTCCTTTCAACTGTTTTTCACTTTTACTTTGGATAAAATTCATTGTAGCTGGTGAAAGTGTTTTCATCTTTGTTTAACCCTTAATGTCTTCATGTTTACTTTTACTGTTTACTGTTCAAATTTTACTTTTACCGCTCTATTTTTTCATTTGTCTTCAGTTTGACATGAATTTGTATGTTATGCTTTGTGACTGTCTTCTTTGCTGTTTATGTTCATCCTAGCTGATTTACTTGACTTGGTCTTCAATCTGATACTCTTTAACCCTGATACACTTTGACTATTCTTTACTATGTCCTTTTACCTTCAATGTGTAGTTTAGGTTTTTATTGTCTGTTTCAACAGTAAATCGTCTAATTTCATGTTTCCTTTGCTTGTATTTTTACTGTATGTTTCATCTTCCATCTCTATTTGAATAGATTTGATAACAATCTTGGATTAAATTGGTATTATGACTAGTATTAATACTGTTTATCCAAGGCTGTGGTTTTCTGATCGCTTGTAAAACAAAACAAATTGTTAAGAAAGAATTGGCTTGTTGGGGAGGTCGAAAAGGTTTCATTTGAGCTTGAAAGATCTGTGGAGTGAGTCCAGAATGATTTTTGGGAGGTAAACCATGCTCGAATCAGTTAATAGAGGCTTTAGGTGGCGCAGATGGGTTACTTAGGGTTTTACTGCACAATTAGGTGAAAACAAGCAAAACTGGGGTTTTCGTGTTTAAACGGGTAAATGGTTGATATTAGCGGGTTAACGACAGTGATAGTTGGTATCAATTGAATGATAGGACATTTTGTCATTTATGGGAGGTGGTAGGTGGGTTTCATCGCACCGCTTCTGGGAGGGAAGTGGTTTTTAGGGAGGACCGCCTGATTCCACACATCTTTTGACACGTAGCATCGGCACTATTTGGGAAATCACTCACGTCACACGCTAAAGGTCAACCAAAAGGGCCACACAATTTAAGCGATAGCCATCGAATCTTAGGGATCCGATCAGACGATGGTCAGGGTGATGAAATGACTGATGGATAATGGAGGGCAGGCCTGATATTATTTAAAGGAGTTACTCATATTGGGGGTGATCTGATTGGTCACTGAGCTATTAATTAATCCTAGTGACTAATTAATCGTCATTTAGCATGGCGGGGTTGGGGTTCTTAATTAGTTACAATTTAACTAATTAATCCTAATTATCAGTGTTATTATGGTTATTTTGTAACCAAGGGTGGGATATATAATTTATTGGGTTTTTAATAATAATACGAGTAATGGGTGTTTTATTTTCGGGAGTTAAATAATACAAGCTAAAAGTTAATATGACTTTGTGGAAATTAAACATGCGCTAAGATAAAATGTTTTCGAAAGTATATTTCATCATATAACATTTATAACTTAGGCTAAATGAATATGAGGGTTTGTATGGAGAATGTTTTAATTTCCCTAAGTAAAATAGTATTGTACTTAGGAAAAGCTTTATAAAGGGAGTGAGTGACTTTATGAAGGGGTAATTGTTGAGGAAGGGGATTTAATTACTTTAGGTATTCCAAATTATTGGGCCAAGGGTCCGGTCCCTCCAAAAGTCAGAGAAATGCTCTGAATCCCTCTAACTTTGTAAGTGCCTTTAGTACTTGGGGGAAATTAGTGAAACTTAAGGGGAACATGGATAGGGAAATTAATTAATTTGACTTTGTTTCTTTGATGTGCTATCTTCAATGTGAGTTATGCTTTGTCCAAGTGATGAAAGCAAAAGAATTAAGCATTAAACTTAACCATTCACCACACATTTATTCTGCAACCATCATCTACTTACCCTGCCTACTTTATCCTAGCATTTTTACTTCTTTGTTAGGGTGCACTTAGACTGGAAAACACTTATCACACTTTCATTTATTTTACATTTAGATATCTATCTAAGTCTAGCCTTATTACATCCAAGGGATCAGATTAAACTGCTAAGCTCCTTTTATTCACTCTACCTATCTACTTATCTGCCAAGATTATACAGTTTGGTCAGATTTTATTCTCTATCGCTATAAACATGAAATTGAAAACATGGAATAACCAAGTCTAAACTATTTGGCTAGCATGGATTGTGGCATAGGTGACAAGATGCACACAACTTTTATTGCACAAAAGTAAAATAGTAGTGGCATTTGGACTTGCACACTTTCATGGTTTTTTTGTTTTCTTGGGGTTCATTTTCTTTCATTTTTTCTGACCTTTTCTTTATTCTTTTTGTCCTTTTATTCTTTTTCTAGGACATACCCTCTTTACATTTTTTAATTTTTTGATATTTTACAAATATGGAAAACATTTGCAGAAGCAAAGGTATATACATATTTCAGAACTATACCAAGTCAATCATGATATATGACACCTATTGGTATAGGAACCTAATAGTGGCTCCACTTGCGGATGACATTTCCTTGTGAAATGTCAAGAACACCGTGGACTAGTAGCCTAATCCATTGGGCCAATCCCACACATGTATATCCTCTGCTGTATAATCTTTGTGACTAAAACTTTTGAACTGAAAATACATCCTTTCTGCAAACTAAAATCTGATCTAACATAAACTTTCTGTTGAAAACTGAATTTATTTAAACTGAAATCCTACTTACTTACTCTAATTAGCTTTCTGACTGCTAGTTAGGTAAAATGAAACAACCAATGCAACCATACAAGCATTATATATATTGTTGACCTTTGTTGCTTGTGCTTGTTAGTGTTTAAAATTGAGATCTTGCAATCTAATATAGCTTTGTTAACCTTTGAGAATATAAGGAAACTCCCGATCTCTTTTGTTGAATCTAGAAACTGTACAAAAGGATTTTGTAAAATATATACACTTTCCTTGAACTAATTCAAACAACTGCACATCTATTGTGTATGGCTTGCATGCCATGAAACTGAAATATCACTTTTATCTTTATCACCCTGCATGTTTTCAACTGATCTTTGTGATGATATTTCTACTGATTGTAATGTCTGTCTGGTGAAACCATTATCATCTTGATTTTGACTCTTATAGTTTGTTAATGGAGAGAAATTCTGATTGCATTCATCATCCAACCTATCAGCTATTGGATCATAAAGAACTTGGAAGGATTGCTGCAACTTATTACATATAGGTTCAAATGGAACTTCATAGATTTCTACAAGCTGCTCCTCCTTTTCTTTTAAAATTTTATACCACATTTCATTTAAAAATTGAAATGATTCAAAACAAAGAGGCAGGGAATCATCTTGGGTCATTTGATCATATGTTCCAGCTTCCAAGTTTTCTTCTGCAACCTGACATTCAATGGCACTTTGGGCTTGCAAGTCTAGATATGAGAAGTCTTGAACAAGGATTTTATTGCCCTCTAGATAGTTAATATCAAGACTTGTTGACATTTGATTTATAATTGCATGATAGTTAACTCCGATAAACTGAAATGAGGCAAAACAAAATGGTAAAGTTCCTTCACTGATTTCAAAATTTTCTGCACTTTCCTCCTCATTCTCATAGTTGAAATGAACAAGATGATCACTAATTTCAAGCTGCTAAACCTGAACTTCCTTATTCCTCAAATTAGCTTCCGATTCCTCTGCAAGGTTAATTTGGATTTGAGAAACATAATCATTATTATAGTTATCAAGCTTAGGAACATCATCATAATAATTAATGTCACCAAATGTACATATTAGATCAGTAGATTGCCTCTCCACATATGGTTCTATAACTCTATCTTTAGATTTAGGGTAGTTGGAATTAACAGGGATATTTTCATGGATGTCAACCTCTTCTTTTTGTGAAACAAATGTGTCGTGGTGATTTTGAACAAAAAATTAGACTTTCATGGTCATATTCTACATCATTTCCTCTGTTTTCATTATCAAAATGTTGAGTTTTTCCTCTTTTTCTACTTTCAACTTTTCTCTTCTAATTTGCAGATTAACTTCTACATCTACTGTCGTGTTCTAAATCTATTCCATTGTTGAGGGGTTTCTTTTTCTTAGATGCAATTCTATATTTGAATCAAATGCTCTTGGGTAATGCAAAAGAGTTGAACCAGGGGGAGGTCTTATACTTAATGGTATTGAATAATAGGCTTGATTAAATCTATCTGAAAATTGTTGTATTGTTTCATCTGGATGCCTTTCTAACCGATTATATTATTCTATGATTACGAGAAGATTGACTTTTATTATCCATATATCAAGAAAGATTTTGAGAAACTGCTCGACATTTGAGATGCTTGTTTCAGGTAGGGTTTTGAACCAACTCTTGACTTTGTCTTGCAAAGAAAGAGCAAAAAGCCTAATACTAACATCCTCTTCATCTACTTCAAATAAGTTAAGATAATCTTCAAAAGCTTGAATATGTTTTTGGGCAGTGATACCATTCTCTCCATCAAACCTAGGGAGGTGCTTGGGATAATCGTTAGGGAAAGCATGGAGTGTAGGAGGTAAAATGAGTGGTTTATATCTATCAGGAACTTTATGAGGTACTAGAATATGTACAGCGATTGTACAATTAGTCTTAAGTTTTTTATTCTCCTCAATTGGAAAATGATCTTCATAAGGATTAGAAGAATGCTGCTCAAATATGTAAGGAGATTTTATATCTACATTTTTCAAAGGAAAATAATAAAAATTTAATCTAAAATATTCTCTAAAATACAATATACATTGAAAAACTTTATCAATGAGAAAGAACATAATGTCTTGGATAACAATCCAAGTTAAAAGCCTGATCTTTTCACACAGTTCTTTCAGGTTCATTTCTCCAGTGGAGTCTTGATTGTGAAATTGATTTGGAGTCACCAGGTGGATGATTTTAACCTTTGTGTGTCTGATCACTGTCCACCATCATAGATCAAATCTAAACCTATAAAACAATTCTAAAGAAAATGTTAGTTTTCCCCAGTGCAGTTGCCACTATGTTATCACTTAGAATTTTCTCAAGGTTAAAGAAAGAAATTTCTGAGGTAACCACAAACCAATCTTTTAAGTACAAAATCTAGCCAATCTATACTCAGAGAGGGCTCTCTCTTTATGATTTAGCTTTATTTTGTGATATATTAGGCTAGTTATGAAAGCTTGGGGGTTTTTGATTTTGTTTGGTGGTGGAATTGTAGAGAAGATGGATAGAACAAGGTCATGCCATTGGGCTATGGAGTCAACTGATGATGGCTTAACTTGATTAGGTTGATTTAACAAAGGAGAGTTTCACATGGAATGATAGCTAAACAAAAGACAAATGATAATTTCAAATGGGAGATATGGTCTTGAAAAGGGAGGAAGGGCAACCAAGAATCCTTCAACAGGGTCCCAGATGAGGGAAAATGGATGCTCATTAACAAAAAACAATTAAGTATTCTTTGTTAAATGATCACAGTGATAAACTATGAAAGTAGGGAGCAATTAAGAATTCCCTACCTATAATAGCCTGGAAGAAAACATTAAGAATATAAACGATTTTAAAGTCAAAATGCAGTAAAGATCTTTCTGAAATATAACTTTTCATTTGTCATTCATATATGAAACACATACGAATATTTATTAAACCAGAAAAACTGTAAAAACACAAGATATAGAATACTTATTTGTTTCTCCTTTGACACAGGTGTCTTGTTAAAGTCCTTTGCTTTATTACTTTTTTCTAGCCAGCCATACAGAAGCTTTCCAATAGCACTTCAATTCCAAAAGTAAATTGTCTACAGAAATGTCTAAGAATCGACCTAGAATAATTCAAATGAAGAAGTATTTATACTAATTCTATACTGAAATATCTTGAAAAAATTATCAAGATTGGCTTACAAATATCTCAAACTATTTTACAATAATAGAACTTAAATAAAGGACATTCAAAACTAATGAATCTATTTGGCACTATTTTTATGGATTTATGGTGGTGAAGAAGAGAAATTTGAACTTGGTAGCAACTCTTAATTGATGATGAAGCATCCCAGTCACTAACTGCATCCTTCCTTTGTGCATTCTGCCCCAGAAATTCCACAAACTTAGGGTCCAATGATACGCTTGTATATCTCAATCCGAGATAGATATGTAAAACATGAAAGAGGTTATTGTAGATAAGAATGTTTTTGAGATAACCCTCTCTCAGTTTCCCAAACTTCAGCTACAAATGCTCACAATATTCTCTGAAAAACGATGTCAAAAACAGGACTTTGCACAAACGGAAAAATAGGTTGTGAAGAAATGCACCTATCTCCCTTTTTATAATACTTGTGTAAAACGCGAGATAGGTTTTTGTAGATTAGCCTATTAAGAACAAAAAACGCCTCAAGTTTCTTGAAATACTTCTTGGATTAGCCACAATAGGTTCCGTAAAACTATGACTTGAACAGGAAATTTCTGAAGAATGTACCATTTTTGCTCTGATTTCATCTTCTAACCTTAAATTCATTTCAAATATTCTTCACTTTTACTTTGGATAAAATTCATTGTATCTTGTGAAAGTGTTTTCATATTTATTTAACCCTTAGTGTCTTCAGGTTTACTTTTACTATTTACTGTTTACTTTTTACTTTTACCGCTCTATTTTTTCATCTGTCTTCACTTTGACATGAATTTGTATGCTATGCTTTGTAACTGTCTTCTTTGTTGTTTATCTTCATCCTAGCTGATTTACTTGACTTGGTCTTCAATTTGATACTCTTTAACCCTGATACACTTTGACTATTCTTTATTGTGTCTTTTTACCTTCAATGTCTAGTTTAGGTTTTTACTTTATGTTTCAACAGTAAATCGTCTAATTTCATGTTTCCTTTGCTTGTATTTTTATTGTATGTTTTATCTTCCATCTCTGTTTGAATAGATTTTTTAACAATCTTGAAGTAAACAGGTCTTATGACTAGTATTAAGACTGTTTATCCAAGGTTGTGGTCTTCTGGTCACCTGTAAAACAAAACAAACTGTTAAGAAAGCATTGGCTTGTTGGGGAGGTCGAAAAGGTTTCATTTGAGCTTGAAAGGTCTGTGGAGTGAGTCCAGAATGCTTTTCAGGAGGTAAACCATGCTCAAATCAGTTAACAAAGGCTTCAGGTGGCACAGATGGGTTACATGGGTTTTACTACACAATCAGGTGAAAATGAGCAAAAACAGGGTTTTCATGTTTAAACGAGTAAATGGCTGATATTGGCGGGTGAATGATAGTGACAATTGGTATCAATTGAATGACGGGACATTTTGTCATTTATGGGAAGCAGTAAGTGTGTTTCATCGCACTACTTTTGGGAGGGAAGTGGATTTTAGGGAGGACTGCACGATTCCACACATCTTTCGACACATAGCATCAACACTATTTGGGAAACTGCCCACATCGCATGCTAAAGGTCAACTAAAAGGCCTGCGCGATATGAGTGATAGTTGTCGGATCTGAGGGATTCCATTGGATGGTGGTCGGGGTGATGAAATGACTGATGGATAATGAAGGGCGAGCCTGATATTAATTAAAGGAGTTACTCATATCGGGGGTGATTTGATTGGTCACTGAGTTATTAATTAATCTTGGTGACTAATTAATCCTCGTTTAACATGGCGGGGTTGGGGTTCTTAATTAGTTATGGTTTCACTAATTAATCCCAATTATCAGTGTTATTATGGTTATTTTTCAACCAAGGGCGGAATATATAATTTATTGGGTTTTTAATAATAATAATACGGGTAATGGGTGTTTTATTTTCGGGAGTTAAATAATACAAGTTAATATGACTTTGTGGAAATTCAACATGCACTAAGATAAAACGTTTTTGAAAGTATATTTCATCATATAACATTTATAACTTAGGCTAAATGAATATGATAGTTTATATGGAGAATGTTTTAGTTTCCCTAAGCAAAATAGTATTTTACTTAGGAAAAGCTTTATAAAGGGAGTGAGTGACTTTATGAAGGCGTAATTGTTGAGGAAGGGGATTTAAGTACTTTAGGTATTCCAAATTATTGGGCCGAGAGTCTGGTCCCTCCAAAAGTCAGAGAAATGCTCTGAGTCCCTCTAAATTTGTAAGTGCCTTTAGTACTTAGGGGAAATTAGTGAAACTTAAGGGGAAAATGGATAGGGAAATTAATTAATTTGACTTTGTTTCTTTGATGTGCTATCGCCAATGTGAGTTGTGCTTTTTCCAAGTGATGAAAGAAAAAGATTTAAGCATTGAACTTAACCATTCACCACACATTTATTCTGCAACCATCATCTACTTACCTTACCTATTTTACCCTAGCATTTTTACTTCTTTATTAGGGTGCACTTAAACTGGAAAACCCTTATCACACTTTCTTTTCATTTACATGTAGATATCTATCTATGTCTAGCCTTGTTACATCCAAGGGCTTAGATTAAACTGTTGAGCTCCTTTTACTCACTCTACCTATCTACTTATCTACCAAGATTATATAGTTTGGTCAGATTTTATTCTCTATCTCTATAAACATGAAATTGAAGACATGGAATAACCAAGTTTAAACTATTTGGCTACCAAGGATTGCAGCATAGGTGACAAGCTGCACATAACTTTTATTACACAAAAGTAAAATAGTAGTGGCATTTGGACTTGCACACTTTCATGGCCTTTTTGTTTTTCTTGGGGTTCATTTTCTTTCATTTTTTCTGACCTTTTCTTTATTATTTTTGTCCTTTTATTCTTTTCCTAGGACATACCCTCTTTACATTTTTTAATTGTTTTATTTTTTACAAATATGGAAAACATTTGCAAAAGCAAATGTATGTACATATTTCAGAACTATATCAAGTCAATCATGATATATGACACCTATTGGTATAGGAACCTAATAGGTACCATACACTACCCATGATTGATGACACCATGCATGCAATGAGAGTAGAGTCCAATTAAAATTGAGAGGCCAAAGCCTCACCCATCACTCCTTCTAAGGACTTCTTCTTAGACTTCTTGAAAGGAAAGTTTGTAGCAAAATCTCCTATCTCATGAAAATGAAAGAACTTAAATTTCGACATGTATTTATTCTTACCTCCATGGTAAGAATCCAATTTGGAATGGGATTCCTTCCTTTTCCCTTTATTTTCCTTTCTCTCTAAGGCACAATCGTTCCCAATCTTGCAACTTCTCCCTCCAATTGACAGAGTCCTGATAGCTATTACAACTCTTGGGAAGGCCTAGGAGAGTTAGACTCACAATATCATCCTCGGAAATGGTTATTCCAACACTTCCAAGCTCATCATGACTGTGAGTGAACTTGGTCAAGTATTTTGGAATGGCCTTTCTTTTCTCCATCTTGATTTTTTGAAGTTTGTCTTTGAATGCCAACTTCCTTTTGTCACTTCTATGTTAGAATAGGTTTGTCAATTCTTTCCGCATAGCATACAAAGTTTCCTTCCCATGGAGACTAAAGATAATGTGGTCTCAAACTCCCTCAAGGATTATTTGCCTCAACATCGCCACACACTTCTTCCATTCAACCATATTTTGTGCATCTGATGCTACTGTCTTAGGAATGTATTTCTCAATGAATTCCTTGAGGCCATTATCCTCCAGTTAAGCCTCCATCCCATCCTTCTAGGCTATATAATTTGAGCCACCTTCCAAGGCATACTCGAGCCTCAACCCGTAGAAAGCCATTTTCTGATCCTAAAGTATGTATTACAAATTCAAATTTCACATGTAACCCAAAACTCAAAACTTCGAAATCTCCTCTAGTATATTGTGTTTAGCTACGATACCATGTATATTTTCCTATAGATTCACAACTCATGTAATACACTAAAACACAAGACAAGAATATCCTCTACTGTTTAAAAAATGTAAACCAATGATCAATGAAAACAATAATATAAAAGAGGAAGATAATCAAAGACACATAATAAAATTTTTTCTTTGGGGAAAGCCAATACTCAAAACCTTGACTATCTATTGCATTAATCTTAGATCTGAGTGATAATACAAAGCTTCTTCTTACAAGAACAATTTCCGCACAAATATGGTCAACTCTTTGCCTCACAAGCCTGCATTGACCAACACTTAGCCAATTTATACTGCTTTTTGAGCCCTATTTCCTTGCACAATTCTTGTGAGGATAAACCCATATTTTATTGGGAAATCCTTCCTCCATAACTATGCAATCCAAAACTAGGTCCTCCTTTGATTTCATGCATGACCTATACAACTCGGATCATTCTACAGTTGATAGTAAATTTTCCCTACACTCTAGTCTCAACTGGGTCTTTCTCTGAACTGACATGCATGAGTTTCTCATGAGGGAATCTTCAGTTAGTTGGAGTAGAATTGAGGATGCACTAGTGCACCAACTCACTACTAGACCTCTACTAGTTCCTCCAACAGTTAGAACTAGTTTAACTAACCATAACTTAGTCAAACTGAGTTATCTAATTAAAAATCAAATAAACTCAACCTGCACACCTAAAATTTAGAGAGAAAATATACGTGACTACAGAAATACTCCCAACTTGAAATTCCTAAGCTAATTAAGTTAATTAAACTTAATTAACTATTTAGAAATTGCTATAATACAGGCCTCATATGCATTGTTGTACAATAGTTTGGATGTCATGGTGAGAATGCATAGGATCCCATCAATTAGTTCCCTCACTGAAGCTAGACCTAAGAAACAAGTTTGGCTAGAGATCGATGAGTACATGGAGTAGCAAAGGCGAGAGGTCACCAATGAAGACTTGGAGTTGAGTGTACATAACATGTAGAAGTACATTGGTGGTCCTGTCATGGTCAATACCATGCTGCACGTGCTTCAGAATGAGTTGGATACAGTTTCCAAGACCATATACCCGGATGCCATGGAGGCAAGAGCCCGCTATAAAAAGGACATCATCAAGAACTTTGGGGACACCATCGCACAGTAGTAAGCTTAGAATCAATATGTGACCAAGAAGAACCAAGTGGAGGTTGTCAAATTGGTCTTTCCCCAAACTTCAAAATCTGTCTTGTTAGGTTGTCTCTAGCCTATTTTGTCTTACATGGGTACATGTGGAAAATGTAATATTATTTGTAAATATGTTGTAAGTGAAATTCAAAGTGTCATTGGTGGAATGAGAAAGGTCATCATTTTATGTAATTACTTACTTGTAAGGAAGTTGAAGAGTCATGAGGGTAGTCAAAGAGTCATAAAGGGGAATGTCAAGGGTCACCCCACCCTTTGTTATAAATGAAAGCTCATAACTCATAGATGGGGCTTTTGGGTGCCAAGCTTTTGGCTAGGATTGGGCTTAGAGAAGGCTTGGGAGTATTGTGAAGAGCCTTGACTTCTCCATAGCACAGAGTGAATATATGGTTTTGGAGGAGCAGGTGTTCTTTACTGTAATGTTCCACTATTGGGGCTAGTGGTCGTCAATGGTGTATGTATGGATGGAACTTTCACTTATAATAATAATATCAGAGCCATCACACTTTCATGGATATGTCGTTATTGTAGTTGGACTATTCTGGTTTCTTTAGTAATGTATGTTGTTTAACTTACACATTTTCTTATGAACTATTTTGTATGCAATTGTATGAATCCTGTTGAATTTGTGTTGTTGGATTAACTCATCACTTTAATTTGTGGACAGTTCTGCATTTTATATTTTGATGTCAATTCGCTCATGTGTTCCTTTCAAGCTGCGTACTATTACATGCTTCTAAGTGGCACACTTCCTTTTCCCCTCCATGTGTTAGAACCTTCATGCATTGCACTTGACTCTCTGCATGGTCACATGCTTTCTCTCACCCAAAGTTATGGTACTCACCTTTGAATGCTACCGCAATTAAGGCATTACACTACTACCCACTACTAGGACTCCTACTCCAAATGGTTTTGTTGGGTGCTAGATTTATAGTTCAGTAAAATCCTTCAACACTTAATTTGTCAACTCTGGGCTACTTAAGTTTAGAGGAGTAGCATAGGAAATTCCAAAGACTTCTACTTTAACTTCTGTATTGCGATACTCTGCTCTGGTACAGGAATGATTTGTTCTTGTACTGGAATGTTATGTTCCTGTATAGAAACATTTTGTTCCTATACTAATAACTCATTGTTCCTACACTAGAGCACATTGTTCTTGCACTAGGAGAGTCTTGTTCCAATTACCCTTCACTCGAATATGAATGTGTTATAGCTGGAAATAAATGAAAACAAAGAGGAAAAACTTAAGCTTGAACTTTAATAAAAAAGACTCCAAATCCAAAAAAAACACTCAATGAAAATGACTATAAAAGTTGGAAACGAAATCTCGTAACTGTAGAAAAGGAAACACACTTGTGCTGTAAATAAGAGTGCCTATCCAAAAGTTAGAACTTAACCTTTTTAGATCTCAGTCACAATAATAGATAAACTCTGCATTGAAAGATAAATTCCATAAAATTGTTAATCTCAAAAAGGCACCATAAATGATCCCTGTAATCAATAATGTTCAAGTTGCATTCATATACAAAATTGTTACAGTTTAATCTTTACATACATAATTGTTATTATATCACTGAATTATGTGTTCATATATGGCACACATATGCTGGAAAAAAAAGGATTTAAACTTCAAACTCATAGCCTTAACCAATCTTTAAGAAAGAACTCATAAATCATTTCTCATAAAAAGGACAAAACAATGCGATACTTTCAATAATGTAAAGAAATACTAAAACTAGAAATGGAAATTAACTCAATCACACAGAGAATCCTCAGATCTTAGATCACGCATAAAAGATTCACAAGGGTTTCATAAAATATGCAAGCTCAAGCATGTAAAAGAAATCACTCTGTTCACACTGTCATAACTAGATCTAAACAACTTACTAAAGATAGGGAGAACGAGATGGGTTGGTTGGGCCCTAGCCAACCAGTTCATTTCCCTTTCTGAAAACTTTGAAATCAACTACGCAAAGAAAACATTACAGATAATGACAGGAATGAAAATATGAAATTGGCATCAACCCCTTCTTTTATTCAAAGTCTTATGCAAATACACATTATAAAACTGTGGATCTAGCTCAGAGAGATAGAGAAATACAAGATTACAAAATTACAATGGCAATGTATAAAAAATCCTTCAAAGTATCGCTAGCTAATCCTATCCTAGAATCTCTATTTTATACATAAAAACTCTACTCTCGGCTGTGATGAAAACTTAACAAAAAAATGAGTATGAATAGCGACTGACCTCCATATTTAGTCCATCCATAATGCTCCAAGCCTCTCTTTAGCTCATCCATAACGCTCCTAACCTAATTTAAAAAATGGACCAAACCCTTGGTGAATGGTGTGCGCCATTCCTTAACAAGTGTATATTTTTTGGAGTTAATCTGAAATGAATGGGCCAACTATCCACCTGGTATAGGAATGAAGTGCAATACAAGAAGTACAAATCCTGCACCAATCGAACTCTAATTTTGATTAATGAAATTTACTCACCATGCCTTAAGGAAATATGAAAAGATAAGTTACAAAGGAAATTAAGCCTATTCAACCTTTTTAGTAACAAATAAGCCCTTATAATCCATATCCAATAAAATCACAAAAAGAGACCAAGAACCATGTGTGAAGGTTTTAATTTAGTTGTGAAACAAAGGTTTAGGTAGCATAGTTAGGGCAAGGATAAGGTTAAAAAAAGGATAATTGTGATGACCAACATCCCCCCAACCTCATATTGTTGTGTGTCCTCACACAACTACTAACCTCTGCAAAAAACAAAATTGAAAGCCTTCCTTTATTTATGGAACTCAATATTGATTCTGGACCCCTTTGCCTTCAGCTTCTTAATATGGTCTTTCCTTAGGTGCTTAATAACTTTCCTCAAATGATTTTTATAGTGAGATGCACAAAATTTCCATTTCTTTGCCCGTCGCTTCCATTCCTACACTGTTGTTAACAATTCTTCTTTCCTTGTCTTCAATGTAGTATTATGATCCATTACACATTGATTTAAAACTTTAAATTTGTATATCTGCTGCTTCAACTCCTAAATTATATCAAAGGAATAATTTGGCTCTTCATATCCTTCTTGTACGGTCCCCCTTTCAGCCACTAACTCATGAAAATTTTCATTATTTCCTATTTCTTTTTCAAACTCTTGAGTTTCAAGATCCTGAGGAATAGTATCCTCATGTGTTTTTATTGTAGGTTCTTCTTCTACTCCTGGAACTCTATCCTATTTGTGAGATACATTTTTCTTATTGGCTTCCTTCATCAGAGATGATAAAGGGACGTCATCTTCCTCCTCAACATAACCCAGACTGAAGATTGAAGTACATAAGGCTGCAACTTCTGCTTATATAGAAAGTTTATTTTTCACTATCAAAATTTCTACAGGAATCTCCACAGAGGGGTTTCCTAGGGGAATAGACTCCTTAGAGTCCTCAATGATCTCCATTGTAGTAGTTTTCATAATTGACTCTGTTCCCACCGAAGTATGGTGTATTTTCAATGAACCTCATATAACCCTTCGTGAAGGTTTAGGCTTCTCAATTTCACTTTGTCCCTTACTCTACTGCTTGTTAGGTTTCAGTTTCTTAGACTAGGTTTGTCAGTTTTCGGTATTCCTCCTTTGCCACCTTTTAAAGGTGGTCGCTTCTTCCCCTGTTTCTGACTAGATGCTGACTTGACAACCTTTTTTCTTATTTTTTTTAGATGAATCCTACCATGATGTCGTTTTATTGTGCTTTCACCCTTAAATGTTTTCAAAAATGTCTCCCATGTGGTGCCTCTATTTTCCAACTCTTTTCTAACTAGAATTTTGATTAGGCCATAGTGGCATAATTTAAAACCTATCTAGTCTCTCCTTCTCTTTTTCACACTTATGGACATCTTATATAAAATTTTCAATAGGAAATGAGGGAAATTAATCAATTTACCTGACTCGAAATGTAGCAGAAGTTGAATTTGGTAGAGACAAGTTAATGAGTACCTCCCTTCATAGGTGAGGAAATTCTGGAGAATTTACAACAAATATTTCCATTTCTCAACCATATTGTTCCTCTGCAATCCAATTTTCTAGTTCACAACGTGGTCTTCTTCAAGCAGAAAATGATGCAACACACCCTTCTCCAATTCACCCTTCTTAAACCATTTCTTGCCCATCACTGGTAGCTCCGTGGCCTGAGAAATATAATGCTCCATCACTTGAAACTATAAAGAGCCGACTGTGGCCATCCTTCCATCAAAGGTGCGTGCAAACTCCAAAGCTACAACAGAGTCATAACCATCGAAGTTGAGCATACTGCCATCATACTCCATCATCCCTTATAGTTCCTTTAAAGACCACGACACAATGCAAATAGGCGCAATATCATTCAAGGTTACACTATTCCCACTCTCTTGAAAAATCCTACAAAGAGGACCCTTATGGACATAACCTTTTTGAAAGTACTGAGGGTGTGCTGAATATCTCTGTATTTGTAAAATTTAAATTGCATGCATCGGTGCCTTAATTCACGTTCCTCAACATCCTATCCACTTATACCAGTGATTAGAATGACTGCCACCCTGTCAATGTAAAAATTTTATTGGAAAGGCTAAAGATTTGGTATGATTTGGAGGCAAGTAGGGTAATGATTATTAACAATGGCGGCGGCGGTTTAGAATTTCAAGAAGGAAATGCATGGCTTACACATGATAACAGCCAAATCATTAAAAAAGGAACAAGGTTCAATTAATCAATCAGTTAAGGAAGGAATATTTCACACAAGTCCTTGATCCACATCTCGATTTTAACTGGAACATGGTACTTCTTTAAAAATAAGGTTAACTAGACCATAATATCCCTGCACTTAAAATATTTATTCCTATTGGTAATGATAAATAATGTCAATCAAATCGAAAATTTAACAATCGTCACTTTTCAAAAATAGCCATCATACTTCTAAAACATGATTCAAACAATCCATTAACACTCATGATTTCAATGAAATTCTTGTACTATGACAAGGTTGCTACACTCAAACCTAGCTTCCGTGTATTAAAACATATTCCTACACTAGAAGTTGTGGTTCCTATACTACGTAAGGGATCCTCACAAAATAAATTTTCCCTTGTTATACACCAGCTGAATTCATCAATAAAGTGCATAATTTAAAGGAGTTTCTTCTATCGCCAAATCCTAGGTTTCATTATGCTTCCTTGATTTGATTAGGTGAGGTCTTCAAAGATTCATTAGATCCTGCAAAAAATTATGAGGAAAAGAAAGAAGCGAGACAGGGATAAATTTTTAGAAATGGAAAGAAATTGTTGAGGGCACTTAGAATGTTATAAACCATTAGAGGGATATAGGAAAAGGTAGTGGGGAAATTTTTTAGGAATAAAAGGGAAAAAAAAGGTTGGGACAAGAAACTTTGTGAAGAATAGGGGGAAAATTTTAACCAGGACAAGAGAGGAAATAGAGGGAAAATTACGAAAATGGAACAAGAAGAAAGGGATAATTTTTACCTCAATTCACAAATGTCTCTACCACATAGCATTGTACCATGAATGAATTAACTGCAGTGGGAAATCTCCCATGTCAATTTCCTTGAACTTGGATTAGGGCTCATCTCTGCCAATCATTCTGTTGTCACCAAAAAACTTTTATAGAGACCTACTTCTTGTTGGCTTGTTATGGCCTAACCCAGGTTCAGAGATGATTTAGCCAAACAAATACTCGTACTACTAGCCCTTTTCGCAACAGTCCGCGGAGCGCGGAATGAGGTCTCACCCGAAGTAGAATGAGAGGGTGCTGGAACAAGGTTTTTGCACCTTGGGGATGTCCGATGGGTGCTAAAAGTCCATGGTTTGATCCTGTGCACATGTCGCTACACACATTTATCAGTGCCTCACAGCCGGTGATGTTGCCTTCGTGTAGCCCTACTCGGGGCCCGAACACTGTTATTGCCGAAACCCTTACTAGAAACCCAATATTAGTTGATTAACTTAGCTTATCTGCATGCTTTCATTTATACTTAACAATATTTACCATTCATACAAAAGCATGCAGTAAATAAACAATATAATTTCACTTGATATTAGACATGTAATAACTTTAGAATGGATAGATTAAATTTAGATAAAACTTCTCTTTATTATTCTTCTTCCTTGGTTATAGACTTGACTCCGCTCTACGCACTCAGCTGAAGGTGTCTACGCGCTTAGCTGCGGACTCTACTAGGCCTTTGCGCACTCAGTTGTAAAGCCTCTTCCTACTACTATGACCCAAGACACTAGACTCTTACTCTATGCTTGCTATCTTTCAGACTCCATCCATTGGTTATCTAACTTCTTAACTACTTTACAACTTAGAGCCTCGCTCTATCTATACAATCCCATGATCCGGGACCATGGGTAGGCTGATACTACATTGAAAACTTAGGGCGAACAACCATATGACTCTAACATACAATTTTCACTTCGTGCCCGCAATTCACAGAGTTTTTACAACGATGTTACTCAAAACTTGGGCTTTGAACCCAAAACCATGCTGTGGGGGGATTCCATGCCCAATAGGCCCCCAACACAAACATCGTTACTCGCCCTCGAGTCACTCTATTGACACGACGATCTTAGTGAGCAGTCCCTCCAACTATTCCCATATGGTGCTGATGTTTGTTGCGCATTGAGTTCCTACTTGCTGTAACTGCTGCCTTCTTGCTTCTGAGCCCTCTGTTTCTAGCATGCTACACTGCATCTGTGCATGCATCCCCTGAATCTGGATGAGCTTTCCTTCAATATCTATCGTGATTGTGAAGGTTTCGTCAATCCATGGCTGGACGCACGCCTTGAGAACTGCTTCCTTATGGCGCGCCGTGTCCACCTACTCCTTTAGCACCTTGGCTTGCTGCATTCTTGCAAGCCGCTGAGTAAGGAGTACTATCTGCATAGTCCCTCTGATGCTATCGTATTTTTGTTGGAGTTCACATGTCTCTTTCTCCAGCTGCTGGATGTTGGGTTCCTCCTTCAACATCGTGAGGACCTCAAGCACCTGTTCCAACATGTTGGTGCAATCGTGCACTACACCTCCAATATCTTCCAACCTTGATATAATAGCGTTAGTGCGTTGTTCTTTGATTTTTGAGGGAGTGGAAGGCTAAGCCTTCAACCATAGCTTGGCGATCTAGAGATGCAGCTACAGTTGCACCATTGTTGTCTCTTCTCTCGTGTGACGGACTCCACTAGCCAAACTGTGGATCCACACTTCCACCTATAGATTTTCTGTGATAGCTAGCTCTAGAATGCGACAACAAGTGTCATCTACCATCTACACTAACCTTTGGTTCTATGACACCAACTCATCATGTTGTAAGCTCAGCAGCTCTATATTGATCTTCTGTTCACTAAGAAATTGGATCGCGTAGTTCTCCCTAGCGCGCAACTATACTATTATTCCATCTTGTAGTTGATAGAGCGTTTCCTGGGCAAGGGCAACTAGATTAAGGCTAAGGCCTTTCATCATGCTAACCGTGATTTGGCCCATCACATCTGATGATACTAAATCTCCCTCTGGAAACACTATTGTGTTAGCCATCCTTACGCGCAGCATCTGCTCTGCTGCTGAAGTACCTGCTAGGATGTGGGCAGATAGGGTACCTTCCTAAGGGGCCCACACCTATAATTCCTACATGCAGTTGTGCCCTGAGGGCCCCCAACACACTCTAGTGCTCCATCATAAACCCTTGGAGCGCTTCGTTGGTGACATCAGAGACCATCTCGCCGATGTCATGGATATCACCTCCAGTTAAGGTGATCGGGTCAATGGCCAGCTTCGAAGCCTTGACCTTTTTCCTTGGACCTATTCTCTCTGCGATGCGATGCCATTTGAGCTGTGTGGACGCGGTCCTTGGGTCTGTGCTCCCTTCTACTACTTCTATGTCCTTTGCCTCCTACCTTGAGGACGTTGCTTGGCCCTCCTTTACCTATATCGTTGTGGCCTTTAATGTCTGCACTGTTGCTACTGCTTCTACAACCTTCTTCTGCTTCAGGGCTTCCTATGCCACTTCGCAGACTACTCTTACCTCTGTTGCCGCTTTTTCATTCTGCCTTCTTACAGCCAGTTGGGTGATGTGCAGCTTGACTTCATCCTTCTTTTTCTATGCTTCCACTTTTTCCAGTTCTGCCAAATCTGGGGCGCACCACTCGGAAGGCCATGTCTCCAATACTGTAAATATCATGTCATCAGTGGCTATGAATGGTATCTTCGTCCACTGCTTTGTCAAATCCTTCTGTGCCCTAATGTATATGTTGTGCATATCCACCTTGAAGTCTACAAAACTCTGTAGACTATTGTGCACCGTCGGTGACAGGTGTGGCTTCCTGTTGATCCACATTCAGATGCTTGCCTCCATGAGCACCTAGAAAATTTTTATATCATGAATCTGTTTCACGTCCTGGGTGGCCCAGAGTGAAGCGTACTTTATGGCCTCTAGTAAGTCTAGGTCAATGTTTGGGAACTGACTATCCTCCAACAATTCTCTTGCTACCAGCAAGATGGATAATAGCAACCACACATAGTGGAAGGTCTTACCCTCCTCCTGGGCTTCATGACAATTTAACAAAAACTCCTCGTAGAGGAACTCAGCCTAGCTGAACTAGACCCCCTTTGCGCATTGTTTAAACAACGCAACCATCGGTGCTCGTACCTCATCAGCATGACATTTTCTCATCACTTTACCCGCCACAAGTTGGGTGGCTATGTAGACGCCCTTATCCTTGATGCTAGAGATGGCGTAGCCCCTCTTCTTTTTCTGCAGCTTATACTTTGCCTTCATGGCCTTTGCAAGAGCCAGATCGCTACTTTTCCCAGCTATCGCCACGAGGTCCTTTCCCTTATAGGGAAGCCGAGCAATCTGGTGGATGAGGTCTGCCATGATGGGATAGGCTCCTCCATCCATAGATACCCCATCATGCACCAGGAAAAGCAGTTACCTGATGACGAAAATGGTGATGGGTGCATGATGGAAATGTGGAATCCATAGCAAGTACAACAACCTAGCCTTTTCCACATTGTACAACAATTTTCACAGCTCTAATGCTATCACTACCCCTTCCATATTATGCTTCATCAATTTTTCCATCTCTAAGTGTGGGAACGTTTCACTGTCTACGAGGTCCCTATCTTCGAATTTCATGGTGGGCATGCAGCCTAGGTGCAAACCCTCAAATACAATTCCATCGGGGAGGAGCGGGGTCTGGAGTGAACTCTTCATTGCTTCCAAATCCTTCAATACTTTGGCTTTTCCTTTCCATGGAGGGAAATATGCGGGTAGTTTTGTGGCAGAGCGCAATGGTTGGATGTCCTCCTCCACATCTTCTTCTTTTTCTATGGCAGAAATTAGGGTCTGCAAATCTTCTTCCTCCTCATCTGATTCAATTGTGACTGCCTTCTCGTTTTCTTCCATTGATAACTTGTTGTGCTATAGATTCCTCTGGGACATGTGTAGTGGTCCCATTGCCTGCTTATCCTTCTTTGGCCTCGATGTCCAGGGTGATTTGGGGATTTCTGTCACAACCCCAGCGCCTTCGGGAACATCCTGTATCATGGGGATCTGCGCAGCCTCGCCGATGGTTCCTTCCTCAATTCTCAACCCATTCATACTGGCCATCATCATCTCTACATAGTATTTTGTCTTTCACAAACTTAGGGGCTCTATTATCGCTAGGCTCTCAACACTCTATGCTCCATTGACCAAGTGTTGTCCGCTGGCTAGCCCTTTGAGTTTTATAGTGCCTTGTGAATTCAAATTCGACCGTTCCCCCCATTTTAGGCCATCAATTATTTCTTGGCGACAAATTTTCCCAAATATTTCCCATAACTTTTGCCTGAAATTCCTTCTGGTTGCTCCATTTAGCCTCAAATTAGACATCTCATCATGAGTAGTGACACTAATGGTCACTTCCCAGCTGACCCGCGTGATAGTCTAGCCCTCCATTCGCAATCATGAACCCTGTGAAATCCTGTTCCTTCATGCATCTCTCATATCACGTAGCCCCCAATAAGAATATTTTATAGCCCCACACTCCCTTTCAACTGCCTTGAGCACTACAACTATCCCTCCTTCGGCTAGTCAGGTGGGCACACCACCTGTGCGTGGCTTCATCTCATCCTCCATCATGGTTCATGGAGAATCCTCGTCTTCCCTTATAATGATCAGCATCGCACACTCTACTATTTGTACTGCGCTGCCCTGGTCACTATGTTTGGCGAGATGCAGTCTCAACCACGAAAGCAGACTAACCAATTCCTGATGATAGCTTTCCAATTTGTCAGTATGACTATACGCACCTTACCTTTCCATCCTCAGTTTCTTGACGATAAATGCTTCCTTTATTTTGGTTTCCAGCTTCTTGACCTCTGCATCCATTAAAACACTTTTCTCCCTTAACCGTACCAAGTCTTTTTCAAGTTCGTGAAGTCTACAGTTTCCTCGTCAGATTTCTTCCTTAAGTCTTATATGTTCTGTTTACCACAACTGTGTGATTTCCTCTTTCTGGTCGGTGTGGACCATCATATCTACGGGTGTTGTTATGCATGGACTCTTCTTCACATGCTCCATGAGGACTACAACCCCTACTTCATACTCCAGTTTCAAAAACATTTGCGGGGTCAAAGTTTTTCACATGGTCTTATAAGCCCATACAACCACTGGTACGCACAGGTCCCAGTCGGTGCATCTCACATGGTGGACCCTATTCTGCACTTCATACACCTTGTCAAAGGCTTCCCCGTGTATGATGTTTGGCGTGCTAGTTTGTATCATGCTTCGTCAGTCGTGGACTTGTTGGCTTGTTGTGGCCTGACCCAGGTTCTGAGATGATTTAGCCAAACAAACCTTGGTACTACTGGCCCATTCAGCAACAGTTCGTGGAGCGCAAACTGAGGTCTCACCCGAAGTAGTATGGAGGGGTGTTGGAACCAAGTTTCCACACCCTGGGAATGTCTAATGGGTTGTGAAGGTCCGCGATTTGACCTTGCGCTTACGTTGCTACGTGCATTGATCAATGCCTCATATTCGGTGATGCTACCTTCGTGCAACCCTACCTGGGGCCCGAACAAAGTTTTTTCCCAAACCCTTACTAGAAACCCAATATTAGTTGATTAACTTAGCTTATCTGCATGCTTTCATTTATACTTAACAATATTTACCATTCATACAAAAGTGTGCAATAAATAAACAATATAATTGCACTTGATATTAGACATGTAATAACGTCAGAACAGATACATGAAATTTAGATAAAACTTCTCTTTATTATTCTTCTTCTTTGGATACAGACTCAACTCCACCCTACGCACTCAGCTGTAGGGGTCTACACACTCAGCTACAAAGACTCTTCCTACTACTACTACCCAAGACACTAAAATCTTTCTCTATGCTTGCTATCTTTCAGACTCCATCAATTTTTTCTCTAACTTCTTAACTACTTTACAACTTAGAGCCTCACTCTATTTATACAATCCCATGGTCCGCGGATGATGAGTAGGCTGACACTACATTGAAAACTTAGGGCGGACAACCCTATGACTCTAACGTACAATTCGCACTCCGCGCCCACAATTCATGGAGTTTTTACAACGATGTTACTCAAAACTTGGGTTTTGAACCCCCAAACCATGTTGTGGGGGGATTCCATGCCCAACACTTCTTCTCAATGAAAAGCATCATTTCTAATAATAAATTTGTTAGAGCCTAGATTTGCCTCAGGCTGAAAAGGCAAGGTTCTAGGTCCACATCAAAACACGCTCAGCCTCGTAGCTAGCCCTACGAGGATAGGAGAGGGCTCTCTCTGAGTCAATCCCAGCAAAAGATAATCAGAGGGGGCTTGAGATGACTGATTTAACAACTAATCTTAGGCTAGGTGTGAAGTACAAGGATTTAATTTGAGTTTTTTTGGGGGTTTTGTTGGAAAAATGTAAAGGCAAATTTTGGGTTCGGAGATGAGGCCAGATTTTTGCAGAGTTCAGGTAGGGGCAAGATAGGCAGTAGTTTTGATGCTTGGGATTGAATGAATTGATGGATTAGACCGGTGAGGGGCCAAGGAGGGCAAGAGAGTCTCAAGAGTCCTCCTTTAACAGATGAAAACATGAAGAATTAAACAAAATATCAAGGCAGAGCATAGAAGTCCAATGAATTCTACCTTAATCACTCATTTGTTTAATTGCAGAAGACAAGAGAAGGCAAAATGATACACATAAACATCAGTGAACTTACAAATACATAGATAAACACACCATCAAAACATAGAGCCACATGGATCCCAACAAGTGCTGCAAAACCTTGGTCTTTCCTTTACCAAAACTGCAAAAATGAAATGTACAATAGAGTGCCAAGCAATCCCAAGTATCCAACCCTGAAAATGACTGAGAAATTACATGATATAGACAAGAATAACTCCTTCCCATGCCTCTAGGGGTGGAGCTCATCATTCTAGGAGTTGTTTGAACCAATTCTAAACAAAGAACTGAAATCTAGGTAGTCAAACAACTTACCCCTATATGCTAGGAAACTCATTCATTCATTTAATTTTCTCCTTTTAGTGAATGAATCTTCTAGAACAAGTAAAAATGTGCCAATATTACATCATGGTTATCAAATTACATCATGAAAGGTTAAGAGTAACATCAAAAAGCAAAACTGGTCAAAACTGGGTGAATTTCTGAGCTGAACAGTGAAAAATAGGCAAAAATCCTCTATGCGTTGCACCTAATTCTCTATTAGTTGCGTCACTTTGGAGCTGATTTTGAGGCACCTTCTGAAGTCCAAATTGATCCCAAGTGTGCTTTCTGGAAAGCCCTGACGGTCTACTTTCCAACCCAAGTGGAATTTCTAAATTTGGTGTCCATTTGCCCCTCCAAAACTTCAATCCCCAAAGACTGCTTCCCGTGTGTCAAAATAGGGGCTCTCAGGTCATTTTTTGAGTGTTTTTGACCTCTTGAGGGCTCAAAACCTGCCCAAATTTCTTGGCCATGCACAAGCAACCATAATTTATCATGACAAATCCAGAAATGCAAAGTTTTTTGGATTTGGAGCCCTCTAGCAAAAGCGAGCGCCACGTGGCGTGGCGCATTGGGTAGAAAAGCCTGTTTTTGCTAAAAAATTTCTAGGTCCGCACTTTTTGTCAGTATTTCCTGTGGTCTCGCACCTAAAGCTCATGTATCCAGTGGACCTGACCACACTTTCTCTATGTTAAAGGTGCATACCACTGAGTGCACTGTGCCACTACCCAGGTGCGCCGCGCCTTTTTGTAGATGACTTTTGGAGGCCTTCCCGGTGTCCAAATTGGGCGCGGGATAGCTTGTGGGAAATTTATTTGAGTCTAATTTCCAAAAAAATACAATTTTTCAATTTGGAGTTCATTTTCCCTGTCAAAAATCAAATCGCCCAAGACTAGTCAAGATGTGCCAAATGAGGCTGCCTCAAGGCAGAGTGTTGTTGCAGTCGACATTTGAAGGTGTTCCTCAACTCCAAATTTAGCTCATGATAAATCATTGGAAATATCTTTGTTTCTAGTTATCCTTTAACTCATCAATCAAGTCATTTGGCCAACCAAGCTAGAAGAAAACTTGATTTTCCCAAGGTCACTTCAAAGGTGCCTCAATTCTCCCGAGGCAACTGTACTTTTGACATTTCTCTAAAACCATGACACCTGTGTAAAAAGTGAAGGAGGTTTTTCTTCCTTGGATTTTTGTGGACAAAAATATCTCTCATTTTTCCCGAATTCATCTTTTATTGCTCAGAAACATCACTGGAGTAAAACCTATCCCGATGTGTGGAACAGGGGATTTATCGAAATGAAGCGAAATGAAGGGTATAAGGGGCTTCTAAATTCTTGAGAAAATTTGTGGAAGTAGGGAGGGATGTTAGGAAGCATTGGAAAGTGGAATTCCAAAGATTGATTGAGGTGAAGAGGTCCAAAAGGGTAAAACACAGGCCTAGCCTAGAAAATTGCTAAGTTGTAGCAAGAAACTAGGGTTTGTGCGAAAATGAGGAATTTGGGGGATCTCAATGATGGGAAGTGTTTAATAAGGTAAATTAAGGATAGGGGAAGGTGTATGAACATTAGGATACAAGTTTTGCCGATGATTTGACCATTCAAGAGAAATTGCCTTCAAAACCCTAGGAGAGGGAAATGAACCTTACCTAGGCACGACTGAAGCATGAACAAGGTGTAAAATGACCCATTAGACCCTGACATGATAATGACAACCCTATGAATGATGGTACACTCAGCTGAACGGTGACAAGGACCGACATTTTGACAACTTTGAAAGGAGTAAAAACAAACCCTAGACCTAATGCCTAGTGACCAAATTTCGCTTGAAGACTCATTGAAATGACAAAATTTGACCTTGACACCTTAAAATCACTTTGTAAGAGCATATTTGATCACTGGAGGAAGGCTGCAAAGACTGACACTAACACAAGTAACATCCCTTTTTATTATAAAAAAATTGATCCACTTGCCATCGTGCTAGTTTTCAAGCGAATCCTTCCATAACCATGTCTACAAGCTGATCTTCACAGTCTTAGGTAGAGATTTCTTTTCAATTTGTTAATTTTTTCTGGTTTATTTTTTCAAATTTTTTTATTGGAAAAGATAAATAAGATTTGTGGCAGTTTGGCATCACCACCTACCATTCTTAATTCTGATTGATGGTGTTATATACAGTATAAATTTTTCCTTGGTAGTGGGCTAAATATATACTTTAAGTCTATGTTTCCTTACAAGGAAAATTGATTCTAGTCCATCAATGGTCATGATTTCTACTACGCCATTTCATAAACCTTCACCACTTCATACAGTCTCATCCAGTGTGTACAAAATTTCCCTTTAAAATGTTTGAATTTAGAATCATAGAGGAGTACCCAATCACATGGTTTGAACTGCTTCTTTTTTATTAGCTTGTCATGCCATTTCCTTCGTTTTTGTTGCATTAATGTATTATGTTGGAGCACATCCCTTCTTATTTCATCAATTTCATTCAACTATAAGAGACATTGTTGTTGTGATTATGAGATATCCAATCCTAATTGGAAAGCATTTCTGAATGTTTTGATCTTGAATTCAAACGGCAATAAGACTTGCGTTCCACACACCAACTCAAAAGGTGAATGACTCATGTTATTCATCCAGGTAGTTTTATAAGCCCATAAGGCCTTAGGTAACCTATTCGCCCAATCTTTCCAATGAAGGTTCACAATTTTATTAAGAATGGACTCGATCACCTTGTTAGTAGATTCTTACTGGCCATTTTCATGTGGGTGGTACGACATTGATTTCCTGTGCCGAATTTTATATTGATCCATAATACCTTTCACCATATTAGAAACAAATTGAGGTCCATTGTTAGAAACAATTTCTCTAGGAACACCAAATCTAGTAAAAATTTCACTAAATAAAAATTCAACAACAACTTTTTTAGTGGAAAAAGAAACAACTCTAGCTTCTACCCATTTTGTTACAAAATATGTGCAAACCAAGATATGTCTTTTGTTTAAGGATGTTGGAGCTATAGGTCCTACAAAATCGATAGCCCATTTTTCAAATAGTTTAATCATAACTTGAGTACACAATGGAATTTCATTGTCTTGACCAAGTTGGCCCATTCGCTCACAACTATTAGAGTGCTTGACATATTTTTTGGCATCCCTGAACAAGGAAGGCCAAAAGTAGCCAACACGGAGGATTTTATATGTTGTCCTTCTATTAGGAAAATGGCCCCCATAAGGTTCATCATGGGTGATGGTCCCATGATTAGGTAAATTATATGGGCCTTAATGCCACTCTCCATATTATTAAAATCAACATTTCTCACATTTATTTACATATTTTATTATATATTTCTTACTGAGAAGGGTAAAGGGGAGATGTTACGTCATGTCGTGTAATGTGCATTAATTGCAGGATTTGGAGCGGTTTTGTGTTAATTTAAGTGCATGAACTTGAAGTAGACGAGCAAGAGGGATTTTATGTGATTGTGTCTCCCTCAACTCCTCAATCACTTGAATATTCCTCCACCAGATCTACTCAGCTCAGAGTTATAAGAAGCCAAGCCCACCGAGTTCATTGGAAGCGAATCCATTGATAGTTGATGACAATTTAATCTCGAGCTTGGGAGGCGAGCCTCCCTAATTTTAAGGAATTTGTTCGTAGCTTCAGTGATATAAATAAGAATGCCTAGGGCCTCATTAAGGTTCGACTTTTTATTGTATCCAAGAGGCAATTTCAAGTTGAAGATATTGTGACTGTTATTCTGAGGTTTTCTTTGACATTTTGGCGATAGTGAAAAGGGTTTCTTTGATCCAACACTGGTTTGACTCAAAAGGCTGAAACTCCTAGGTTAGGGCCCAAACCTAGCAGCATAGGTTCCTCTTGTTTTTCGTACATGTATCCTTAGATTAGAATCATAGATTAGCTACTGAAATTATTTCTGTTTTGTTTAATTTACAAGTCTTTGAATGATTCGTTAGTTTTGCTTCCATTAGTTGGAGAAGTAGATCAATGTTACAGTAGTGAAAGAAAAGACTATAGAAAATCTTGTGATGGTGCCCACATGCTCATCTCCCTTGTGGGATCATGGTTTGGGGGCCCCACTCTCACAGCTCGAAAAACAGAGTTATCTTTTGGTTATTCCATAACTTAGGATTTCTTGTTGAGTAGATCATTGTTAATTATTTCTTATAAGCACCCGCAATTTCCATTTTGGTTTCTTAAGTTTGTTGTAGATTAGAAAGAATTCCATTCCATAGATTTGATCCACTAGCCATCAATAAATTAGTTTCTCAAATTCAACTCATCTTTTCCACATTTACATAAAGTTGTTCATAAATGAATATATGTTGTTGCAGGAGCTTCTAATCCATAAGGAGGAACTAATTCCACCTGCCTCATCTACGTCTTCTCCACCTCTTGCGAAACTCTACCAACCACCAATTCAAGTTTCTATTTTATAGCCACCGTGGACAACCACCATGAGAAAATCCAGCCATAGTGAAGAGTTGTGTTGATCCTTGGGTAGTGTGCAGCTTCCCCATACCTTATTTCACCATCATACACCTTCCCAACACTTCCGTTCACCTTCCCCACATTCTTATAGCTTTCAGCTAAGTTTCCTGTAGTAACTACAGGAAATATTGTAGCATCTACATGAAACCCTGTAACAACCTATTTTAGACTGTTTTTGGTTGAAATGATAACTAGAGCCTAGGGTAGGCCTTCAACTTGACCTCCATACCCCTTAATGCCATTTTTGACTAGTTTTTGTATTCCTTCCCCCCTTGCAAAAGGTCATCTTGTTTAGTTTAACATTTACATTTCTAAATTGAAAACCGAAAGAATCTTTTCTCCAAATTTAGCTAGTGCATGCATACATCAGTCTTAGCAATG
Organism: Pinus tabuliformis; assembly: GCA_031772625.1. Lineage (NCBI taxonomy): Eukaryota > Viridiplantae > Streptophyta > Pinopsida > Pinales > Pinaceae > Pinus > Pinus tabuliformis. Next base: position 110,902,833 of record CM062810.1, on the reverse strand, counting down.
TTAGGATCATTCCCATGCTTACTTATTCCAGATAACTAGATGATAAAATGCAAGGTTAAATTAGGTATCTTTTGCAAGTAATGTGTGTCAAATCTTATCTAGGAAATTTCATGTCATTTCATAGAAATTTATAGCTAGCACTTTCATTTCCTTAACACAGGCCAACATTTACTTTCTGCATTACAGATAGCTTTATGTTCACTATCATTAGTCAACCTCCTTTTAGTCAATAGAAGGTTGCTTTGAAAAACCCTAGTGGTATATCGCTCCAGTTGAGAAGTGACAAGAGTAGACTGTTGCATCTTCTGTGCATATAATATTGTCACCTCAAAGTTTTTACGAACCCCGGGTTGATAAAGTAAAGTTGGTCGCCCTAGGAGTTACAACATTCATGCTACCATAGTGGGGCTCATCACGTTTTGGCGCCGTTTCCAGGGAGGTGTCTAGGTAGATTTAATTTCTTCCTTAATTTCTATTTCAAATTCAGTGAATAGATGCAATTCTTGCTTTCCTTTTCTTTTCCATTCAATAGATAATTGCAATTTCTGTTTTCTTTCCATTCTGGTAGTTCCATTCAACAAATAGTTCCAATTTCTGCTTTCTTTCCATTCTACAGGTAGTTCTCAAGAAAACCCTAAAAGAAAAAAAAAAAATCTTTCATGCCTCGTAGGAGTAGAGACAACTTAGAAAAAAAAATTCCAAATACCCCAACACCATCAAACAACCAATATTCGCTCTTCTTTGGTGGTTGTGAGATAGAGAACCCATTAGGCGAACAACCATAGATATTTGAAGAGCATATTGGGGAAGAAGAACAAGAAACAATTCCACTAACCTACACTATGGATGAAAATAAAAATGGGGTCGAAAACATAAATGGAGCTGAAAACATAACTGAGGGTTCTTTTCCCATTAGAGAAATTGATGGAGATGCAAGGATGAAAAACATAAGCCCCTCTACCCTTCCTCACTTCCATGGCTTAACCTCAGAGGAACCTCATACCTTTGAACTTATGATTATACCTTTGATGACCAGAAGTTGAAGTTGTTCCCATCCACCCTTAAGGATGCAGCCTTGTGATAGTTCATGGGTTTACCTGGGGACACCATCACTACCTGGGCTCAAATGCAACAAGCCTCCAACAACAAGTACATGGATTATTGTAGGTACAAAGACACCAAAGAGGAAATATTTAGAATGACCTTGGGACATGAAGAATCATTGGAAGATTATGAGGAAAGGCTCCAACTCAGCTATAAAAGGTCTAGAAGCACCCTCGATCCTAAATCACTCAGGATAGTCCTTCTTAGAAGGGTCAAGGAAGGTCTCCTAGAAACCCTAAACATGTTTTCAGGAGGGGACATTTACCAATTATCCTATGATGATATCAAGAAAATTTTCAAAATCATTCTGGGGCATCTAGAAAGAAGGGTAGGGTTATTCAAGATTTGGCCAGTTCATCCTCCTCCATCACATCCATCAAAAGTGAAATTGGGAAAATGTTGGAAGACTTTAAGAGTGAAATGTTTCATACCTTTCTCTACAAATGGACACAATGCAGATCAAGAGGAAGCAGGAGGAAGCAGAAAGAGCCTTAGTTGTCCTTTGTCCTAGATGCACTAGGAGGCACCCTAAAAATGAATGTCCATTGAATCTTATAGAGATCTTCTCGATCTGTGAGGAGAATCAATTCATAGACAAGTGCCCTTCCCTTCTTGGATTGAAAGTTGTGTATGAAGGAAGTGAAGGTGTGATTGAATAACTCTATTGTATCAACCAAAGGAGGCCTCAAGGGCCTCGACATACTAGCAGGCCATGCAAGGGGTGTCCTATTCATATGACAGCCCTAACTAGAATGCATCCATTCCCCCTTGGTGTCCTCTTGATCATCCTTCATGGTCCACACCATATCTGATGCTAGCCTAAGCTACAAATACCATAATGTTGTAGCCTAAGCCGCATATACCCACAGTATGCAAATAAAATTTCATGTAACACTATGTGTCTGTCATGTCCCAAGATGAACACCAATATCAATGGTGAAACCATCTTAACCAAATTTTATCTCTAAGCGGAAACATTCATTTAACTATCCACTGGTTATAACTTTGGTTTATTTTCACCTACAGTGCTTATCAACCATTCCTTGGTCTTTAGAATTTGGTTAAAAATCAAAATTAACCCATAATACATTAATCCCACTTATTTCTATTATAATTACCATATAATAGAAATGTTTCATAACCCACACTTAAACCTTATCTTTCCACCATTCTTGAAACCTTTGCAGATATATCGATGCTCTCCTTAGCGCATTAAATCTTCTTCATCGATCTCATTCCTCGATCCAATGGTTATTGCATCACCTAATTGCAACTAGCTTCGCCGATCTCCACCATTGATCTGTCTCATCCGATCCAACAGCTATGGCGTCGTCTGCTCATCAACTAGCCCGGACAATCTCCACCATTTATCAACCCCACTCGATCTAATGGCTATCATGCAATCTAGTGTGGAATCGTGCACAATCGATATCAAATCGAGAGCGCACGAGAAAAGTGGTTTTCTCTTTCCATCATGTGCTACGTGCTGGTGGCTAAAGGTAATCGCGTAGAATTTAGAAAGACCACTTACCACCTTTAGGGTGCGCGAGATACCACTTCCCATCTTTGAAAACTACTCTGTCCTTCTGCTAACACATGGTCTGATCTCCACCATTCACCTTCTTGAATTTCTTTTGTGTGACTTAATCTTAGTTGTCTATCGCACACAACTTCGTCCATTGATCTGACTGATCCAACTATTCCTATATATTGCTACGTTCTTTTGTTTCTTACTGTGTAATAGTCCATTCGGCTTTCTGTTTTCATATTTGTTTACGCCTTATGGTCTTCACTTGTTCTGATCTCGATCTCCGCTCTGTTACTTCATTCCTTCATGCCTTTATGCTTCCTTCATAAATCCTTAGGTTTTAGGAAACCTTACAGTTATACCTTCACTATAACATTGAGGGTTTTCTCCAATAATGTCTATGTGTAAAACCGCAACACTCTTCTCTGCACCTCTTCTTTGATTCTGCACACCTGCAACCTATGTTATGCAAAATTACTCTAGTTCACACACAATCTATAATTCATTTACTCAATACACATCACACAAACTCATAATCGAGTTATCTGTATTAAATAACAAACATTTACACAGTGAATTCCTTCTCAGCCTGATCTTCTATATCAGTGGCCTTTCCCTACCTACCCGTAGGCTTAACTGACTGACTGACTAACGAATGAGTGATTTACTGTTGACTGCTTGAATCTATGCCTTCTAGGATTACATTTATAAAAAAGGTTCTATTAACAAATTCTGGTTCAGATCCTTAATCTACTTAACTAAATCTTGAATATCCTCTAAGTCCACTTTTAACTCCAGTAATCGCTAAGAATCCTCTCTAGTTCCACGAATCATGACACCACTTTCTAGTCTAAGATTTACAATTAATTTCCAACTCTCTCAGTCCCCACTAATCTCTCATCATCACTCATGTTCTCCTACATTCGAGAGCATTTACATATATCTAATTAATTCTTATTCCAATCACTCAAAACATTAGTAATTTCATACATAGGAATCCAACTTCCTTGAAAACACAAGACCCCCTAAGTTATCTAGAATGTAATGAAATTGCTGAGTTGGATGCTCCTGCATCAAACTCCCAAGGTTAAAATAATCATGATCTCATGATCATGTTCCTTTTACCTTTGTCTTCCAGATCCCATACTTTGTTCTGTAATTTGTCTTTGGTTGTTGCTATTGTTTGTTGTTGTTCTCCAGGTTTCCACACTTTATGTTGCTTCGCCCCACTAGCTATTCTGTCACAGTCTGTTGCTGTCTTTCTCTTTCTACTACTTCTTGGCCTTCTTACTGTTGTTTTCTTCTGAGGTACCTTCATCATCAACCTTATTATTCTTTCAATCTCTATGTCCAATTTACCTTTTGACTGATAATTACTTTGCCATTTTTACTCTATCCAATCATCTTCAAACTATTGTTTACTATATTCTCTTTGAAGTTGTTGGATCCTTACTACTGCCCTTTCATCCTTACCCTCTTGTTGCTTTCCAAACAACCTCCGTTCAATATCTATACCTTTAATTTCAAAGAGTAAATTGTACTCCAATTTCCTTTGTACTTGATTCCCTTCAAATACATCACTATGTTGTTCATCAATTCCAACATACTTTCTTTCCTCTTCTTTGATAACTCTCGGTAATTTTCTTCACTTCCTTGATTGATTTTCATAGTCAATTTAACTTCTTCAAGCATGGTATCTTCATGATTTTCTTTTTCCTCATCAGCATGTCTTTCCTGCCAACTTCCAGTCTTATTTAGTTCTAAAATTGACTCTTCAACTTGAAACATGTTTGTCTCATTTTCATCAAATCCTGTAATCATAAAACAATCATTAGAATTAAAAATATAAGGCCTCATTACCTCTTCCTTCTCTGGCAACATTTCATTATGCTGCTCTAGTTTTTCCTCCTCTATCAGCACATCAATATGCTGATTCAACCCCTTTAAATAATTCTCCAAAGGACTCTTGAAACTGTCAGTAAGTCTCTCTTCCACACCATCTACTTCAATGATGTCCTTCTACTCTTATCCACTGTAATGAACTCCTTTTGCAATCACACTATCATACTCTGAGTTTTCCAGAAAATACTCCAGTAATTCAAGTTCTATGTCACACTTCATAAGTATTTCATCATCACTAATAATTCCTGCATTTATACACAAATTATCAATTTGAAAATTACAAGGTTCAACAGTCTTGAATTTTGCTTCACATATCAACGCTTCAGACTGATTCTTATCTCCTTCTTTCATAAGAAATTGTTCCCGTGTTATAACACCTTCAAACATCAATGTATTACTAAATTCTTTATCCTGCAATAATTCACTGCTTTTTTGATTTAAGAGACATTCTCCATCCTTCTTTACTTCAAAGTATTCATCTTCTGAAAGATACTCTTTCATACTTTTGACAGCTTCAAAAGATTTCTCATCCTCTATAAAACATGTAATCACATCAAAATTATTAGATTCAAATATACAAGGTTTCATATCCTCCTCTTGATCTGAATTAATGGCAGAAGTGTCCTTAGACACAAAATTTTATTAATCAGAAAGGAAATTACATAATAATTTTGAAAGAGTTTACACTCGAACAACAAAATGCACTTGCAATGAGATATTTATAAGCTCAGTGTCCTAACTACCTCCAATTATGGATCACTTATAAAATAACAAGTGTCCATTTACAATAAAAGCTATTCAAACAACTTGCTAACAATTCTCCTAAATTAGAGCCTAATATATGACACATTTGTAGAGTCATATCTTTTTACAACTATATTCTAATTCTAAATGTCTCCATTTAATAATTAAATATTCTAGATTAATAATTATTAATTTAATATTTTAAATTCATAATTATTTTATTCTAACTTTATAACCTATGATAATATTTTATTTTTGATCATCTAACATTCCCCCCTATGATCTAAAGATACATTACAATAGAAACCAAGTTCATCCCTAAACTTAGTAAATTTTATTCTGCCAAGAGGTTTCATGAAAATGTCGGAGATCTGATCTTCTGAAGGACAATAAATTGGCTTAACGACATCCTTGGAAATGAGAGATCTGATATGATGATACTTGGTGTCCACATGCTTTCTCTTTGAATGAAAAAATGGGTTCTTGGTAAGCTTAATGGCTGACTGGCTGTCAATGAATAATGACGTAGCTTCTACTTGAGAAATGCCCAAGTCCTACAAATTCTGCGCAACCAAACAATTTCACGTGCTGCTTCCCATGATGAAATGTATTCTTCTCTATTGAAGAAGTGGCCACAGTAACTTGTTTCTTACAACTCCAAGACACTGCTGTTGACCCCATGCTCATTAAATAACTTGATGTTGATGCCCGATCATCAATAATTCTGGAAAAGTCGGCATCTGAAAATCCACCAAGTACAAAGTTTTTAGTCTTTGTGTAAAGAAGAACAAAATCTTTTGTTCCTTGGATATATTGAAGAACTCTTTTGTCTGCATTCCAGTGGCTGTGTTGTGGGGAAAGGTGCCTATTCAGGACGACCCTATCCACCTAAGGTGTGACAGTGCCTTAGCAACAAACAATGTAACTACTTGAGTATTCTTCTTTATGAACCATGAACAAAGAAGGAAGGGATGAACTAACCGTTGTCTTCCGCTAGTTCCTTTCGCCCAGTTCCTCTTCTCTTTGATAGCTTTCAACCCTTTGCTCCTTCACTTGCCCAACAGCACAATACCTGCAAGATCAAAGAAGAGAGAGACTACACAAAGACATAGGTTCATATACATAAAAAGCTTAGGATCAGATTATAAGCTAAACATACTAATGCAACAATCATCAATGAAACACAAGTATGTAGGAGAAACTCAAATAGTTTTATTGATAGAATAATAAAGGTTCAGGAGGAGATACAACCAAATGAGTCCCGATCCAGCATCAACCTCCCAGCAAAGGAATCCCTTCTTCACCTCCAACAAAGCATAAATCACCCAATAGTCTAATCTCAATCCACAAACCAACAACAATTCTCTGCAAAGTACAAAATTCCAGCCTCTGGATCTCTGGGATGAGGGATCCATATATAGATGTTTGCAAAGACGATGAGTCAGCTTGTCAACTGACTAGTGTCCTTTCTTTCTGTCAGTTCTTGCTTCCACTTGGAGAGTGAGAGCCTTCCACTTGGAGACTGAGAGCCTCTTACTCATCCTTGGTCAAATTCAGTGAGGCAAGTGTCATTGGAGAAGATTCTGGAAGATTCCATTGTTTCTCCACCTCGCAAAATGACACTGCCACTTGTCATTTCCCACTCAGCGCACCCTGGTAGTGCATTTAGGTGCGTTGCAATGCACCTAGCTAGTGTAATGGGGTGCTGTACAACGCAGGTAGCTAGTGGAGCCACTGAAATGATCCTGATTTGACTGATTCTAAGTAGTTTCTGGTGGAGAACTTCTGGGAGAAGCTGTAGTTTGCTGACCTTGTTCCTTTAGGGGTAGGAACAACACTTTTAGGGACTTTGGATCCCTTGGTTTATGGACATTTCATGCTCAGAGCTGTAAGGCACAAAAATGTCTATAACAGTTGCCCCCTAAAGTATGAGGCCGTTTATCGGGTGAAATGCTTTATTAGGAGGATCCGAAGTTCTTTCGATGCTGGGAGGAGACCTGTAATAAGATACAATACAATACATTATTTTCATACTTTTCTCATGATCTAGCCGAGGTGGGCATTCCCATGTTGAGCTTTATAAATTCATTTACATGTACATAGGACAGACAATCGTCTGATGGTAGACTGATGATTCTGATAGAGCCATCATCCTTTTGGTAGGATGATTATCTGTGCTGCAATGCTGTACATTTCAATGTCTTTATTTTCCTGAATATATATCGCATCCCGGATGGATGAAACTAGATCCGGGGTCTTCAATCTCGTCCGATCCTCACTCTAAGTACAAGTCGATCCATGTGAGAAATGTGTTGAAGTCGAACATGGAAATACATCGCTTGATTACCAGTCAATGATGTAAACTGTTAACAAGCGCGAGAGGAATCACCGATAATGATGATGACCATCAAGGTACTGCAGTACAATTCACGTGGTGTGAATAAAGGAATTGGTGTCGAACACCATGCAAAATCTTTCGGTCGAAGGTCATTGATGTAGACCTGTCGCCGGAAGTGAGAAACTTGCCATTGAGGCATGCAAGCTTCAAAGTACTGAAGCGGGTGTTCCTAGATCAACTCCTTGGATAATGAGCTGATGTCGACAAGAAGCGATCCGTCAAAGGAGGGCCTTAATGAATCCCACATCAATGACACGGAATGGAGCAAATGATTTTGATGGAGGTGAAAACAATTTGATGATATATGGTTCAGGATGGCGGTCATGGAAAGAATGAAGTATAATGTATGGTAGTGGATGGGACACGGTTAGCTCCTTCTGAATGACTTCTCTTGAACATATCGGCAACACTTATGTGATGGATTGGTAGCATTTACCCCAAATGTGGATGGTATGGCGTGACCATGGTGATGTGACTGGTGAATGAAACAACCCAACCCGATTCTGGTACGGAGGAGAAGTGTCATGTTCAAGAGCGACTTGCTACCAACAAAGTTTCTTTGTGTTTTTCCAAATTTTTCCCCAGTCATTGCTGACCAGTACCTCTTTATTTTTGTCAAGCTTGAGGAGGATAACATATGCTTGTTCTATAATTTACCCTTCGGGTAAACCCATCGCTATGTTTTAACGAGCCTAGCGATAGTGAAACTCGTTCTCGTCTAAAGACAAGTTTGTCTCTATTAATGCTTTTAATGAGTCTAACGACAAAGATAACTCGGTCCTTTTCATTTTTAGAGAGTCTGAAAAGGTACATAAAGTTAACTCCGAAATTCCTTTTTCGTCATTTTATCCCTTAAGCCCGAAAAAGTATAAAATAATGCAGAAGGGATGAATTTTCGATAGTTTTAACGAGCCGAACAAGACAAGCGCTCGATCTTTTTGTGCAATAATCCCTCAGGTCCAAAAAGATTAAAATCTAGAGGAGGGATAGCACTTCCGGTCGCTTTAACGAGCTGGAAGGCCAAAACTCGGCAATCTTTTCATATTTTACGAGTCAGATGAAAAGAGCTTAAAGAAGACTCGTCTTTTGAGGAACGAGTGATAAACAGGGTAGCAGCTGATTCCAGGTAAGGCTTGGAATTTTCCAATCACGACAGTGTCACAAGGATGGCTAGTGAAATCACTCTTCGCAGCTGTTCCTCAAAATGGGTAAACAATCAAATGGAGGTGAATGATCGGCCAAATGAAAAGTGGAGGTGACGGTACAAACACGACCAAGGCTTTAATGGCTGATAATGCTACATTCACGGTGGTTATTTACCGGAGGATAGTTCATTTTTTAACGAGCTTAAACGCGGATTGAAACACTTGCTCGATCTTATGTTTATTTTTTAACGAGCATGAACTATGTGCTAAAACTGCTCGATTAATCCAGTCATACGATAAGAATGTCTCATGGAAGATTCCATTTTTTATGGAGCTTGCACTTTACAAAGCTTTGCCCCGGATCCTTTATTTATGCAAGTTCGGAAACGACTAATCCTACGAGTTTAAAGGGTTAGAGGTCCTAAAAACTTTAAAAATAAATAGTCGCCCTTCGCTTGCACTCCAAAAGGTTTGCATGCCCCCAGGTATAAAATATGATTTCAAGGTTACCCCTCAATTTGCAGACAAAACATTTTTTCTATCAGGAAAGGCCTACCTCTTTCAGGTCACCCAAAGATTGTTCTGTTGCAAACAGAACACTTCTTTGGCGATGTCTACCGAGATAAACAAAGGTAAGCGGCGCCGACACGCCAACTCACATAACTTTGACAAAAGAATCTTATTCTATAATAACCCTCTTCCAGCATGGTCGGGGTACAGACTAGTCATATTCTCCCGCAGAAACCTACCCTATACCTGAATTTTTCTTGCCGAAGCAGACCAGGACGCATGCCCCCTGGGTTCCAGTCATATCCCTCCGAATTACTCGCGCTCATCGGGAGGACGACCCGTGGGTTGAGACATTTCTTGCGTGAAGAGACCATTTAGGGATGGTATATGACTATTTGCTATGCGTGATCTGGGAAATGAAAGCTAGTCCACGAGCTTGACCACTCTTCCTTCTTGCGGAAAACACATTACTCTAAAGAGTGAGGAGACGATGGCTCCCATGCAATAAATATAGTCTCGTCCAAGGAGTAGGTTATAATCCAAGGGTCCTTGAACCACCATTACGTTCATTTGAACTGTCTTCCCTCTCAATGTTATGGGCACATTGGGAAGGATCCCTAAAGGTCGACTGGTTCCTTTATCAAAGCCTGTCAGATTTCTCATTTCAGGCAAAAGCGATGGTGAACCAAGCGCTTTCCAAGCAGTAGAGGAAAGGATACTCACAGAAGCCCCCTCATCAATGATGGTGCTAGCCATGGCCATTCTATATATTTGGACAATAATTCTGAATGGTATGCTTGTTGGTAAACAGGGTCTACCTAGTTGATTCCAGTCGAAGGAGACAACTAGGTTGCTTGGAGGTGGGACCGAGTAGACGGCCGGGTATGGCTCTGACGAACTTCCTTCCTGCGGTAAAGGAATGGGTAAATTTCCCCCTTGTTTGTCGGAGTCTGTGTTGATGAAGAGAATTTGGATGGTGTCATCTTTGTTCTCTTCAGTGACTGTATCATTCGAAGATAAAACCTCTGAAGGAAATACCGGGTCAACTGCCGCCTCAACCTTTTGACTTTTTTCTGGTATGGATTCAGTTGGTTCATCTTCAATGACAGGCACTTCAGCCGACCACTTCAGCGGGCCAGCTGGATTCTCAACTAACGAAGGACTCAGCAAGAGTTTTTTATATCCAGGAGGAAGTCGTAACGGTGAAACCGGACGATCATCCAAAACTCTTTTAGCTTCATCTAAGAAGGGACAACGGTGGATGGCGTGATCGCCTTCGCACAGTTTGCAGGGAAATCTAGCTCTCCCTCTTTGTCCTAGGGCTTCACTTTCGCTAGTTGATGGTGTGCTCTCAACATGATCACCAGAGGTTGACGACACCGGATTGTTCAAACGGGGAGACCAGTCCCTTAGTATCCAGGGGATGCAAGGACAATCTCTGTGAAAGTGGTCTCCCTTGCAAATGACACATGGCGATTTAGGCCTGGTCAGTGCAGTGTGTGGATTTTCTTTAGACGACACTTGTTTGCCCCCATGCGCCTTTGGCTCCTTCCTCTTCTTCTCTTTCTTCTTCTTTTCCTTCTTCTCCTTAGGAACTTTAATTTTGGCTTTGCCAGCCCCGTCAAGCGAAGAGGAAGGAGGAGAAGAAGAATTAGAGGAAGTAGAAGGTTGGTGGGAAACTCTAGATTCGTCTAATTGCCGATTCGATTGTTCAGGAATAGTGGTGTTCTGAACGACATTGGTTGAGAAGAGCCAGACAGGTAAGCCAATTGTCAATCCTGGAAGCGACAATGTGGCCATATGGGGCACACCAACATCTCCCCAAGAGGAGAAGGGACTAGGATTTCCACCAAGGGGAATTCCTTGGTTGGTAGGATCCATTTTCTCAACCGAAAGATCAACGTAGGAAAAGGGTGATGAATATTCCGTTTAAAATAAATTTTTAGACGCTTTAGACACAACTTGTTTTTTCAGTTTTTAAGAGTCGAGAAAAAACAAAAGATGACTCTAGTCTCCTTTGATTTTTAATGAGCTTGAAGTGACAAGTGCTCAGATGGACCTTTTCCATTAAGGAGTCTAAAAAGGAACGAAAGGGACTGCTCTGGAGATCTAGGTAGAGGGTGTACCAAACCAATCACAAAACTGCAGAATACTTTTTACGGTACGACAGTCAATCTTCCCGAATGTTGTGTTCGGTGCATTGCAATCAGTAGGGCGGCCAACACGGCTTCCTATGGATAAAAGGTTTTAAGCCTATAGGGGTCTCCAAATATATACTCGACGGTACGTGGGAGCACAATCTGTACTGGTACTTATCGTTTCACCGTGGAGGAATCACCCAACCACTCGACGGTAAGATACCAGGCTTTACGACGCCGGAACACGTCTCTAGCCTAGACCTCTATGTTGTGCGTTAAGTTACAAAGCGTTGTTAGATTCATTCAATTTATTTTAAGTTGATCTTTCTTAGAAGTTTGCCTTTTGGGTTCACCACGAGATGTAGATGTAATTCCTAAATGCAATCTAAAGATGATAAGTGAATCTTTTATCTCTTTTCGACAATGAAAATCCTAGCTACAAGGGGAAAAGAAAGACAACATCTTTTCTTAAAGAGCAAAGAGCACACTGTAAATGAACTTTTTCCTAAATCAAACCATACAAATGATCAATATGCAAATGCACAAGTGCATGTATTTGTTTTTCACTTTCTTAATATTGATGCCTAAAAAGAAAGTTGATGTACAAATCTGAATTTGCTTTCAAATGACAAAGACAAACAAGCTTTTTTTCGAAAACAAAAGGTAGAGAAGATTACGACACTTTACGATTTTCGAAATAAACACTTGTTTCGACACTAGAAAGTGAAAAATTCAAACCAAAGGCAAAATTAAATGTATAATCGACTGTCAACAGCAAATAAACTTTCTCCTAAGACCAAAGTCGATACTCACGACAGATCTGAATCAAAGGACGACAGTATGACTATTTCACTTTTGCAATGGAAAACTGTAAATGATGCCACAAACACACAAAAACACTCACAGTTATTTTGTACAAAGGAGGCGGAATTAAGGCAGAGAAAAGGGGTTTTCAGATAGGTACACACACTGGTCACAGGCTGCAAAAATCAGAGATAAAACTGGACAAAATGGAGCAAAGAACCTCAGCTGCACAGGGCAAGGCTGATCAGCGCACCTGTTGCACAGAGAAACTGAATTGCAGCGCAGGTAGCCCCTTCGGGACCTGCGTTGAAATGCAGAATCTCTTCACAGAGCCTACGCTGGGCAGAAACAAGACTTCTATCTGGGTTCTGGGTCACGGTTTGCAGTTTAATCTATGGTTTTTGGCCGTCGAGTAAAAGCAATCAGCAAGGTACAATTAGAGGGATGATTTAAAGGAGGACTAAGAGCTATCACAAAGGGAAATCAGATCATTTGTGAATCCACTGTTCAAATCATAAACAAATCCAGTGAGTGGATTGAAGTAGCAGCTGTCTACTTTGCATTTGATAATGGCAAATGCAGTTCGATTTGCTGCTTCCAAGTTTATGAGACAAACAACAAGAGAAACACAAATAAACTAATTAGACACGATCCCCAGTGGAGTCGCCATTTTGTTGTGGGGAAAAGTGCCTATTCAGGATGACCCTATCCACCTAAGGTGTGACAGTGCCTTAGCAACAAACAAAGTAACTACTTGAGTATTCTTCTTTATGAACTATGAACAAAGAAGGAAGGGATGAACTAACCGTTGTCTTCCGCTAGTTCCTTTGGCCCAGTTCCTCTTCTCTTTGATAGCTTTCAACCCCTTGCTCCTTCACTTGCCCAGTAGCACAATACCTGCAAGATCAAAGAAGAGAGAGACTACACAAAGACATATGTTCATATACATAAAAAGCTTAGGATCAGATTATAAGCTAAACATACTAATGCAACAATACAAGTATGTAGGAGAAACTCAAATAGTTTTATTGATAGAATAATAAAGGTTTAGGAGGAGATACAACCAAATGAGTCCCGATCCAGCATCAACCTCCCAGCAAAGGAATCCCTTCTTCACCTCCAACAAAGCATAAATCACCCAATAGTCTAATCTCAATCCACAAACCAACAACAATTCTCTGCAAAGTACAAAATTCCAGCCTCTGGATCTCTGGGATGAGGGATCCATATATAGATGTTTGCAAAGAGGATGAGTCAGCTTGTCATCTGACTAGTGTCCTTTCTCTCTGTCAGTTCTTGCTTCCACTTGGAGAGTGAGAGCCTTCCACTTGGAGACTGAGAGCCTCTTACTCATCCTTGGTCGAATTCAGTGAGGCAAGTGTCATTGGAGAAGATTTTGGAAGCTTCCATTGTTTCTCCACCTCGCAAAATGACACTGCCACTTGTCATTTCCCGCTCAGCGCACCCTGGTAGTGCATTTAGGTGCGTTGCAACGCACCTAGCTAGTGTACTGGGGTGCTATGCAACGCAGGTAGCTAGTGGAGCCACTGAAATGATCCTGATTTGACTGATTCTGAGTAGTTTCTGGTGGAGAACTTCTGGGAGAAGCTGTAGTTTGTTGACCTTGTTCCTTTAGGGGTAGGAACAATACTTTTAGGGACTTTGGATCCCTTGGTTTATGGACATTTCATGCTCAGAGCTGTAAGGCACAAAAATGTCTATAACAGGTTGTCTCGTGGTTCCTGCATAAAACGTGAAACAATACTGATTGCATAAGATAGATCATGGCGAGTTTTGTCAAATAAATCAAGTTGCTAATCAACTGTCTATAAGTAGTGTTATCCACCATTTCCCCCCCTTCAAATTTTGAAAGTTTCAAGTTTTGCTCCATGGGGGTAAGAACATGCTTGCAATCTTGCATTCCAAATCACTGAAGAACCTTTGCTACATACTTACTTTGAGAAATGAAAATATGATGTGTATTTTAGAAGAGTTCAACTCCAAGATAGTAGTGAAGTAATCCCAAATCTGTCATCTTAAAACCTACATGTAACTTCATTTTCACCTCTGCAATATGATCTTCATTGTTTCTAGTAATGATCAAATCATCTACATACATAAACATAATCACCAGATATTTACCCTGTTGACGCACATACAAAGTATCATCAGAGTCACTTTGTTGAAAACCAAATTTCCTAAGGTATTCATCCATTTTTGCATACCAAGCTCGGGGAGCTTGTTTTAACCCATATAAAGCCTTGATCAATTTGCAGACTTTATGTTCCTACCCTTCAATTTCAATACCTGGTAGTTGTGTCATATATACTTCTTCCTATAAATCCCCGTTGAGAAAAGAACCTTTTACATCAATTTGATGAACTTTCCATCCTTTCTGAGCAGCCAATGCAAGTGTTAATCAAATGGTGTTCCATTTAGCTATAGGACCAGAAGTTTCCTCATAATCAATGCTTTCCTGCTTCGTAAAAATTTTAGCAACTGGTCTTGCTTTATAATTTTCAAGTGCTCCATTTTGGTTGTACTTAATTCTACAAACCCATTCGCATCCAATGGGTTTAAAATTTTGAGGACAATCAACAAGTTTCCAAGTGTTGTTATCAATTACTACTTGATATTCTTCAATCATAGCCTATTGTCATTCTTTATGTTTTACTAATTCTTTGTATGTGGAAGGTTCAGTAAAATCATTTGCTAGCAAGGAAAAATTTCCTTCATTTTTGTGTGACTTCCTTATTCCTGTTTTATTCCTCTCATTAGGCCTAACATCTTTCAAAAGTTGAACTTCCCATTTTGGTAGTTGATGCTCACTTGTTTGAGATTCTGAAAAGTCACCATCATTGTAAAGAGGATTAATGTAAATTGGTGTTTATCGATCAATTGAAGATTCTCGAGGTGGAAATCACTATTTGAAGAACTGTTGCTGCTTGGAGATGCGGATGAACTACTAGAAGATCCAGATGGTGTTTTTGAAGTAGATGGACTCGATGAATCATCTTCAGATGAAGAAAAATAAAGTTCATACCAATTTGGTGAATTTGGTTGACTTTGCATATTTCCTTTTCTTTGACTGCCTTTAGTTTCTAACTTTTGAAGACTATTTTCTATTTCTTCAGCACTCTTACTTTCTGTTTCATAAAAAATTACATCCCTACTCACAATAAGTTTTCCATTGGTCAAAAGATGGTACCCTTTCTTCTCATCAGAATATCCAATCATTGTGCATTTCAAACTTCTTGAGTCAAGCTTAGTTCTTGTTTCTTTCGGAACTAAGGCATAACACACTGATCCAAAAACCCTAAGATGTTTAACTCGAGGTTTGAAACCAAAATAAGCTTCATAAGGTGGGATTCCATCTAAAGAAGAAGTTGGAGATCTGTTTCTTAAGTAGACAGCTGTATGAATTGCTTCTACGCAATATTTTGGACTTAACCTTTTGAAAGTTAACATAGATCTCGCCATTACTAACAAGGTGCAATTCATTCTTTTTACTACTCCATTTTTTTGTGGAGTGTAAACATTTGTAAGATGCCTTCTTATGCCATTATCATTGCAATATGTTTTGAATTCATTCGAAGTGAATTCTCCCCCATTATCTGTCCTAAGAGTGCCTATCCTTTCTTTGACTTCATTTTCAACAAGTTGGCAAAAAATTTTAAACTTTTCAAATTCTTTTGACTTTTGCTTCAAGAAATAAATCCAAGTCATTCTACTGAAATCATCAATGAATAATAATAAATATTTTCAACCACCGAATGAAGTTTGTAGTGGTCCACAAACATCACTATGAACTAGTTGCAGTAGCCTATTTGCATGCCATGAACTTGTTGGAAAACTTTCTCGACTTTGTTTTCCATAAATGCAAGCTTCACATTTTGCATTTTCCTTTTTGAAAGTTGGAAGTCCCTTAACCATCCCTTTTTTTTGCAATTGAGAAAGACTATCAAAATTTAAATGTCCATATCTTACATGCCATAATCTTATAGGTGAAATTCCTGTAGTCACTGCCCCAACAAAGTTAGAATGCCTTGGAATAACTGTCCCTTTCATCCTTAATAATTTTCCATCTTCATAACCTATCATCATAGTTTGCAAGCTCTATTTGAATGAATTAATCTTAACTAAGCCATCTTCCATAATTACCTGATGTCTTGCTTGTCGAATCGTGACTAAAGATAACAAATTTTTCTTAAAGGTTGGTACATACCATACATTTGAAATCATTTTTTCTCCAATGCCAGGGAGAGAAACTTTAACTGCACCTTTTCCATAAGGAGTATGTTTTGTATCATATACAAGAAAGATAGAATTAAGTTGGAAATCTTGAAAATTCCAAAAGAAGTCACATCGACAAGTCATGTGTTGAGTTGCCCTTGAATCCAAGATCCAGGCATATTCATAACCACTTTTAAGATGGGAGGAAAGTTGTAATTCCGGTGAAGAAGTAATGACATATTCTGAAATATCATCATCTTGATCATTTGTAAATTGTGCTGAGTGTTGATGAAACCTGGGGATTTTATCAATAGAAGTTCGACAATCTTCAACATAATGTCCAACTTTGTTACATCTTCGACACAAAATTTGACTTAAGTCTCTTCCTCTTCCTGGAGACTATTCTCTACCTCTGCTTTGACTTCTTTTTTGAGGTTTTCCTCTACCTTGATTATTATTTCCTCTTCCTTGAAAATAGCTTCTTCCTTGATTGTTTCCTTTGCCTTGAAAATTACTCATGCCTGAACTGTTGCCATTATTAAAGTTGTTTCCTTTGCTTTAGCTTCGACCTTGACTTTGTACATTATGTGCTACTTGATTCTAATTGAAATTCCCTCTGCCTTTGTTTCTAGAACTGTCAGTTGATGACTTACTAGTGTTGGCCTCTGTGAAAAAGACATCTTCACCAACTATCTTTTTCTTCCCAAAGGTTTTATCATGTTGGGTCAAAATTTCACAGAGCTCATCAAACTTTAGATTCTCTAATTTTCCAGTTAATTATAGACTTTCCAAAAGATGTGTGTAGGAAGAAGGAAGTCCAACAATTAAAATTATGACCATAAACTATCATCTATTGCTTGAAAACCAGCATTAATGATTTCCTGCTTAATATTCTTAAGTATGGAGATGTATTCAAGGACATCACCTCCTTAAGTCAATTTTTGTTGCAACAATTTTATTTGTAGATCAAATTTCTTTGATTCAGGCTGAGTATCAAAAAATTCTTGAAAAATTCGCAAAGCAGACCATGCATCTGTAGAATTTGCTATGTGGACATACATTTCATCATTAATAGAAGATTTAAAGAGAGCTAATGCTTTGGCATTCTTAACTTCCCATTTTGCTAGTGCAACTGCATCTGTGGGTTTATTTAGCTTAATGTCACCATCACATATATCATGCTGAAGTTCATTATAAATGAGAGTGATTTCAATGAGTCGCCATGTTTTGTAAGATTTTGTGCCTTCAAGTTTGTCGGAATCAGAAAACAAATTAAACAACTTTGACATTGTAGTGTTGAAGCTTCACACCAAGAATTAGGCTCAGAAAAAATATCAAGATTGGCAACACAACATGCAACACACTACGCAAAAACGATCTATCAGGGCTTGGCCTTGACCCTCATATAGTTGTTGGGGAAGAAAAATGGCTGAGCTTTGCACTAGGCTCTAGTCAATTTCTTAAATAATTAAAAGGTAACTTTTACAATGCTCTTGCAAATCCTTGTTAAAAAAAAAGTTACCCCCCCAAAACTAAAATTACTTTGAGTTACAATGTGATGAGCCCTAATTTAAATAAAAAATAATTCTTTGAGAAATTACCCAACTCACCTTATTTCTCCAAAAATATTATTTTACAAATAATAGAAAATTCCTTATCTCTCCAATTTACAAATTACAAACAAGAGAAAAATCCTTATCACTCCATTAACATTAATTCCTTTTTAATTTCTTTTAAACTCATTCATTTAAAAGAACTTTGTGAAAATCTTAAACGTGAATTAAAAAGTGAATGGAGGTAATGCTTATATCCTTTTTTTAATGTGAAAAAGCACACGTAATTTGTAAAGCCAATGCGTATCTTCTTTGTGAAATGTAAAAACACACAGCACCAAAAACCAGTATGTACGCAGAGAAAAAAACAGTTAACACATTCATTCACTTTCCTCTGATCGACTTTCAGGCTGGAAACTTCCACGTGGGTTGCTAACTAGCTCACGTTGGTTTTCATGTTGGCCTGGCTTCTTGCTGGCTCCTACTAGCTTCACACTAGCTCTCTTGGCTTCACGCTAGCTTCTGTTGGCTTTGTTGGCTTCACGCTAGCTCCTACAAAGCATTAATATTGATTTTTGAGTTTTGCTGGCTTCATGCTGACTTTATTAGCTTTGCTAGCTTCACGCTGGCTTTGCTGGCCGTGAGTTTGAAGATATGGATTTTTTTACAGCGTTGGTCCCTTGTGTGAGAATCAATTCAACTATTCATGTTATTAAGCATGGTGGACCTGGTGAAGCGTGGTGTAGTGTGCTCAAGCATGATGGACCTGTTGTCTACCTACCTATCTACCATTCTTTTCAAGAAAAACACCATAATATTTAAGTAAATTCTCAGTATAATGTGCCGACAATGCATCGGACCATGACAGAGACATCCCTTCCAATATCTCTTGAGATCTTGAATAAATTAGTGATTTTGTCTAATCCTTGTTTTCACAAATTTTTGAATCAACGAAATGCAAGCCCTCAATCGGGTAACAGATATAATATCATCCTTCTACTATAAATTAAATATTGGAAACCCTCCTTTGGAGAAAATATCACAGCCTCAAAAAATGATTTTCAGATTTAAAATTCTAAAATCAATAATAAAATTTCTTTTCCTTTTAAACAAAAAACTGGATAATTTCCATACCAATCATTTGTTGATCAATTCAATGGAGTTTTCCAAGAACTTGTAGAGCTGGAATCTCCTCTTCACATCAGTTACATTACTGGAGCTCTAATACCACAAAAATGACAGAAGCTTCATCAAACACACAATTTTATTAATCAGAAAAGAAATTACATAATAATTTTGCAAGAGTTTACACCCAAACAACAAAACACTCTTGCAATGAGCTATTTATAAGCTCAATGTCCTAACTACCTCTAATTATGGATCACTTATAGAATAACAAGTGTCCATTTACAATAAAAGCTATTCAAACAACTTACTAACAATTCTCCTAAATTAGAGCCTAAGATACGACACATTTGTAGAGTCATATCTTTTTACAACAATATTCTAATTCTAAATGTCTCCATTTAATAATTAAATATTGTAGATTAATAATTATTAATTTAATATATTAAATTAATAATTATTTTATTCTAACTTTATAACCTATGATAATATTTTATTGTTGATTATCTAACATGAATTTGTCCAACAGTTCAGAAGATCATCAATAATTCCTTCTTCAGCTAAGTAAACTTCTTGCTATCTTGAATTCACACAATGGTTCATAAGATCTTTCACAGATCTCCAGTCTTCATCCTCACCCAGAACTTCACCTTGTTCTGCTTCACAAATGGAAACTTCCATTTCCAACTCAGCTTCTGCTTCTCTGAGTTTTTCCACCAACCACTTCACTTGCCTCTCATGTAGCCTTCTCTGTAACTTAGACCATTTCACTGCCTTTTTCCTCAAGACCCACCTTGTCTTTGGTTTTACTCTAGTAGCATCATTGATACATCGAGTTTTTATTTTAACTCCACAATCTCCTTGTCAAGCTCCTCTTGACTCATTCTCTTGCCATTTGCCTTGGCATCCTCCTTCTTCACTTATCTTCTGCTGTGGTTGATGAACCCCATAAATGGGTAATTATATGGGCTCATTTAGCCTCCTAATTCAACTTAATCCACCATTCTTATTAGTTTATTGCATGTTTTTTTATTACAAATATGCTAATAGAGTGAATTGGGTTAGTCATTATGCCAAAAAGTCTAATGTGTGCTTTATGCAGATTTTTGGTCAATTTTGAGACAAAATCAAAGGTTTAATGAGCACTTAGTAGCAAAATTCATGGAAGAACAAGGGAGAGTATTTTTAGGAAGGTGTCCCCTTCATTTATGAGCCCTTACCTCGAATTCTCCATCAAAAACGCGGAGCACAAGGGGCAGCCAAGCAAGTCAAGTAGGACTGCTGTTAACTACAAGTTTTGGTAGCCGAGTTCCAAAAGTTTAGGAGGACTGTTGGGGTCCTCAATTTGTATAAATAAGAAGGCTTAGGGCCTTATTTTTGTTAGTTAGATTTTAGTTAGATTTTAGTAATTTTTTAAGTCTATTTTTGCACTCTAGTGCAGCCCTGTATCAGCACATTTTCGAGCTTTTTCTTGTAGACAGTCTTTGGGATGTAACTATTATTTTTTGATCAATAAAGATGAATCCAACTTTGCACCAGCTCTAATCTTTCTTAGGAGGCTGTATCTCTTGAGGTTGGGCCCAACCCAAGTGCCAATACCTCCTTTGTGTACTTTTATGTGTCTTTGCTGCATTCATAGAATAAATTATGTTATTTAGGTTAAGATCTTGCTTTGTTACTTAGGTTGTTTTTGATGATTAAAATAAATTTTCATGCTTCAGGTTGATTTGATAGTTTGGTACTAGAAAATATCTACAAAAAGGCCATCAAGTAGTCCTTGACCTCATCTCTGTCTCCTTGGGACCATGAGCTGAGACCAAGGCATACTTGTTGCCACAAAAACAATGTTTTTTCCTTTCCATGCAATTGCTAGTGTTAGATTTTTAGTTGGAAAAGTTGATACCAGTTGTACTTGCATGTTTAAATCTATTCTTGCTTAATTTCCATAGTTATCTTTCATGATTTCCTATCTATAAACTTCTGTTCATCATGTTTCTGGTTTTTAGGTCAAATTAGGTCAAAATAGATAGATCTCTAGTTTTTCTAGTCTTTGTTTGATTAGTTTTGGAAAATAGTGTGTAGAGAACCTGTAACACATCCCTGCCTATCCATCCTCCATCATACAACCTACTCCAACCCCTAATCCAAGATTCCTTCCCTTCATTTGCCACACTTTTCCAATTTTCCCTAATTTCTACATTCTTGTGCAACATTGCTCCTTCCATCTTTGAACGAATCCAACCACGTTAATCACTCCTTAGCCTAATTTACCAAGTCCTATGCCCCTTTTCATCCTCATCCATCATCCATATCAACTTTCCCACCATTTTTTCACCATCAACCCTCCAAAATCCTCTTTCGGATCTTCCTGTAGAACATCTTGTAGAACCCCTGCAGACTTCCTGTAGAAGTTCACATGAGTAGTTTTTCGAGATCTGATCACTGTGAAAATCTATGGAAGGGTGCTAAGGACCCCTTAGGCCCTCTTCTCACCTTCCCAACCTCCTACAAGTTCCTACCTCATTTCCTTTCGTCAATCAAACTCTGCAAAGTCAAAAATAGTTAAAGCACATGCATAATAATTCTGCAAAATTACTCAAAAATGCAAAAATATGTTTTTTCCAGATTTTACTGTAGAAGTAGCTTAGTCACATGCATTTTACCTTTCTAAAATTCAATGGCATCCATTTCCACCACTTTCATCTCTTTTCTTGCACCAGTAGGGCTAGTCGGTAAAAACTAGGGTTTGCTAGGGTTTGCATTTCTTTTCAGCTTTCAACTTCTTTCTGGAAATATGATAGCCTCTTTTGAGTTAGCTTTCATCCATCATAGTTAAAAGCTTCTTCTAAGAGCTCATAGAAGTTGGCTTAAGCTCCTAGCAGAATTGTGCCAGCTGATCAAGTGACAGCTTGCAGCAAGAGCTAGTACTTGTGCATACAGCACCGTCGCTTCCAAGTTTGTTATGAACAACTGGGTTGATAAAAGTAAAGAAGGGAGCCCCAGGAGTTGCAACATTACTGCTGCAATACTAGAGCTCACCCGTGGTCCTCCTTAGAACATATACTATGACCATCAATAGTCATTTTCTCCTCTATCTTCATGAGCTCCTCACTCACTCACTTACTATGAGCTGTATTAAATCCTCTGCAATAGCATGTCCCCCATGTTGCCACTTACCTCACCAAGATTTCCTTTGTACTTGGTTTTTTGGCAAGCACTTGTTTCTCTATTCTCTCTAACCTCTTTGAGCACTTCTCTCTGCTCCCTCTAGGATTCAACTCATCTGTACCTATTAAGAACACAATTGTCCTCTTGTATTTCAATCTCAATGAAATGCTAGTTTCTGGCCACCTCTTCTTTCACTCAGAAATTCTTACCAGCTTTCTTCATCGCTTAGCAATTCTACCCACATCCTCTATGGAATTTCCTTTATGATCTTTCCGTGAGCTGCAACAAAACCTCTCTAGTAACAATTCCTCCTTGCTACACGATACCTCACTAAGCTTCTCTCCTCTGAGCTCAATCTTTTTGCGTCTCTCTAGTTCTTTCCTCTAGAACCAATTGAGCACTCCTTGCTCTAGGTTGTTGCAATATTCTCACCTTCTTCTGCCTCTACCTTCAAGACCTCTGCATGATCTTGTTCTACCATTCACCTATACTTTGAATGGATTGTTCTTTGTTTCCTTTGCATCTGCAAATTCTGCTACACTTTATCTCTGTGTGCCCACTATTTGTCAGATTTAAAATCTGATCTCCTCTTGCCTGCATACACACCTTCAAAACATAACTTTGTTCTAAGTTTTCTCAAAGAATTCTTACACGCAGAATTTCCTTGTTCTTCTCCGATACCAAATGATGCCAACCTAAGCTGCAAATACGATAATGATGCAGCCTAAGCTGCATATACCCACAATATGCAATTAAAATTTCATGTCACACTATGTGTCTGTCACATCCCAAGATGAATACCACTATCAATGGTGAATCCCTCTTAACCAAAGTTTAAGTCTTTTAATTAATATCTAAGTAGAAAAATTATTTTGACTATCCATAGGTTATAACTTTGTTTCATTTTCACCTCCAATGCTTATCAAGCATACCCTGGTCTTTAGAATTTGGTTAAAACTCAAACTTAAACCATAATACATTTGTTGGGCTATGAATACGACCACCTTTTTAACACTTATTTCATCCATTTTTTCTTTTCTTTATCATGTTATTAATCACGGTTTATCATATAATTCTATTTTACAATGATTTATGCTTTTATGAAGGAATATTATTTATTCTCCTTTATTTCTAATAAATTGATGATTATGCATGATTTTATCAGTGGTAGTTTTAATAAATTGGTTGTAACATTGTTCACCATTTTTATCCTCCAAGATAATTTCTAGATTGAAGATTTGATCATTAAAAGTGCCAACTCAAAAATTCGTTGGAATAAGAAGTGACAGTTTTGCGGTTGAGATTCTGAGCAAATGAAGAAGAATCTGGAAAATATGGAACATGGGTTTTGTCCAGAACGGACCAAATTAACTTTACTAGAAAATGGTTTGCCAAAATTCGACTTGTATTGAGAGAAACACAGGGTTCTTTGAGCACGATTTTCTCATATTTGCTGTGTGGCTGTTTCCCAAATCTCAGCTACAAAGCCAAATTCGCCTTGCTCTTGTTGAAATATGAATGGAAATATACTTTCTTGTTGATCAATTGGTTGGAAACAATCCAATTTTGTAATAAAAATCATGTTGTAATTATCTCTATTGTAACTTCTCTCTGATCTCTCTCTATTTAAATGAAAATAGAGATCAGAGATGGGAATGGAAAAATGAGAGAGAATTGAGGATTCAGAATTGGAAATTCAAGAATGATGATGGGATAGGATAGAATAGGAGGAAAAGGGAGATTGTTGCATGTTTTAATGTTGGAATTAATATTGAGAGGGGGGGGGGGGGGGGGGGGGGGTGAATCAGTATTATCAAATCAGATACTTTTCATTTTTCATACTCAAATTTATATACGCGGCTTCAGTTCAGTCTATCCACCTATATACGCGACTGTGTTAAATGTAAATTGCGTACATACAATAATCTTATGATTCAGTTAGCTTATCTTCAGTAATTGCATCAGAACATTATTAACCATATTAACAGTAAACAATTGTAGTAAAACAGAACAGATCATCTACATAAGAAGCACACATGAACACCATGATATAAGGTGGAAACCCAATGTGGGTGAAAACCACCTGTTGCAATTCGTCTCTTTCTTCCTCTAATAAGAAACTTCTTTTACAATGTACTGGTGCAGTCCTTTACCAGCACACAGGCTGCAACCTGCAGAGGGCTACAACCCTCTCTCGTTTTCCAAATTCCTCTGGAAGGGAGCTACAACCCCCATAGCTCTTGCACGAGCCAAGATACTAGTATGTAGGTGCTGACCTACAGAAGGCTACAACCTTATTTTCTTCCAGGGACCATGTTTCATACATTTTCAGACTGGATACATAAGTACAAAACAATCACTACCGCAATACAATCATCAACTTATACTTGCATCATAAATCTCTAAATCACCCAATACTGAATCACTGAAACCCTGTTCAAAACACAGAATGCAAACTAGAGCCCAGAACTCTGCAACAACCACTAGAATCAACAACAACCTGAAACCCCAAATCTCATAATGCATACACTACTTGACTATATACAAATCGTGTGTATACGCGCTTTCACCAGAGACAACCTGCGTACAGATCTAAAGATAATTACTTATACCTTCACTGTCATATCCAACCTGAGCCAAGCATCAAAAACCCATAATCAGCAATACTAGATCTTCCCACTTCATCAGACATCCATTCCTTGCATCCCCTTTTGCGTAATGATCTTCTCCTTATATAGGTTAGGCTTCTCTCAATACCATGGTCCAAAACCATGTAGAAACAATACCATGGACCCAATACTTGGGATCAACACTTCTGACGAGATACCATGGTCCACAACCATAGGTTCAAATACCGAGGACTAAATACCATGGACCAAAACATAACTTCTCCCACATGCATGTGCTTTTCCTCATGTGAAAGTGCGTGTATATGCACACGCGTGTTCGGAATATCTAACCCGCGTGTATACACGGCTTTGTCACAATGAACCTGCGTATATCTCTCTCTTGACCTGCTGTACTAAGATTTGTCCTCTGATTTAGTTGCCATCACCTGTATCAACCTCTGAGTGAGTTGCCATCAAGGACAACACTTGTATCATAATGCCAACAATCTCCCCCTTTGGACTTGATGGCAACCACCACACCAAGTCACTCTCCCCCTTTGACATCAAGGGCAAAGGGTAGACCAAGAAGTTCTTTCCCTCTGCTATTCATACTCCCCCTGAGTACCTGTTGAAATCTCTGATTGGGCTCCCCTTTGTATATGCCAAGTTGGATCAATCCATCCATGCTCCCCCTGAGCAGATGCAAGTTCTAAGACCAGCAATCCATTCAAGACCATGATAGTCATTAGCCACTATCATACATCATATATGATCTGCACCATAAGCATCAACATCCAAACCTGCAATACCATTCCTTTGATCAAACAGCAAGATGTATTATTTAGCTTCATAAACTTCATTACCAACTTCTGACCATAATGCCAACAATGCATTATTTGAAGTATATGCTCCCCCTGAGCCTGTGCCAACCATTACATATCATGACCGAACCATTTCCTGAGTCTGTTCTGCTGCCTTTTCTTCTGATCTCCATATACGCGACTATGCAGCATGTAACTCGCGTATATACGCGACTTATCTTCATTATATCAGCGTATGCAAGATGGAATACTGAATTTCTTCACTTTCAGTTTCCCCTATGTCTGTTATGTCAGCTAACTGAGTTATGTCACACCTTTCTGTCTCTAATTCTATCTTCTTCAATTCCTAGAACTGTGATGATGTATGGTCCTCTTGTTTTGAATTTTGAAATTTTCTCCTGCATTCCCTTGCTTTATGTCCAAGTTTTTTGCATGTATAACATCTTACATATTTCATGTTCCTTCTATTGCAATCAATTGCTCTGTGTCCAAATGCATTGTAGGCAAAACAATATCCTCTGAAATACCTGGAATGTGATGATCTTTTGTGATGGTCTTGAACCATTCTACTTCTACATTTGGCTGCAACATGTGCAAGATTATGACATACATAACATTCAACATTATTCAGTGGAGGAAATAATCGTCTATCACTTCCATAGTTAGGAGCAAAGGATTTTCTTTGAGGAATTTCTTTCCTTGGTTGTTCCTTGAGCATTTCATATTTCTCATTAGAGTTTCTTGCCTCACCTTTTGAGCTAGATTCACCTTCAACAGATTCATAAAAGCCAAGACCAGTTTTGATAATAGGGGATATTTGACTACCAAGTGTTATCACTTAGGTTGTCCTTAAGCTCCGGAAAAGGATACGACCGAGGTAACCACAGACCAACTTTGGACTGCAGGTTCTAGCCCACCTGCAATCAGAGAGGGCTCTCTCTTTCAGATTTTAGCTTTGTTGAAAAGGATCTTAGGCTAGTTATTGAGTTCAGGGGTTTTTTGTTCTGATTTTGGTGGGAAAATTGATGTTCTCAAGTAGAGAGGCAGAGCATAGTCTGAAAGTTTCAAACCATTGGGCGTGGAGTCGAAAAGGAGGACTGCTGGTGCATTTTCTTGGTCCCAAGAGAGAAAATGGAGCAAGGTAGCTACAAATGAAACAATGTTTCAGGTTTAAAGGATGGGATGAATGCTAAGTAATGAGGGGCAGTTAAGAATCCCTCAGTCAGCTTAACAGGGGAAGATAACAGAGCTCTACCTAGGGGCAGTAAATAATCCCTAGATAATCGGCACACACAGGTGAATCGGGGTAAATATGAGCCAGAAGGAATTCATATTCATTACCAATTCATTCAGAGGAAAACATAAAGAAACAACAGAAATTTGGCATAGAGTGTATTTAAACAAATTCTAAGCTAATCTTTCTTTCTGCTATTTAGATAATGGTAAACAATAAACAGAGGTAAGAAGCATTTATTGAATCAGGTTGCAGCACAAGAATTCCATCTTCAGTCTCCAGGAAAACATTAATAACACATCAAACAGTCTCTTCTCAGAACTTTCAGCAATCTTTGATTACAGAAACAATCTTCAGGTATACAGTGCGAGTCTCTAGTGAAAAATACCAAATTACCAACCCTTGAAACAATGCCGAGGGCGGTATATATAGGAAAAACTCTCTACAATTTGTTCATTACATCTTGACCTAAACAGGTCCTAAAGAATAATTAATTTGACCTAATCCTATCTGAAATAAATGCATGAAAATATCTTTGGCTACGCTGAGGGCTACCGTATCAAATGAAGTGAATGTTCTTGTCCTCGGTGGCTTGGTGTAGTTTCCTCTGCAATAACTGTGCATGGGTCTCTGCTCCATTGTAGTTTGGTGGCCTTAAATGCTTCAACTGTGATTTGAGAGCTGGGATGGGCTTTCACCGCCTGATTTTACTTTGTTGGTGGCCATTCAATGTTAACCTGCTTTGGGAACTGAAGGTTTCCATTAAACAATTTAACTGGTACACTTTGCTGCTTCTCTTTCCTCTGATACTCTCTGACAAATGAATTGGGTTGCTTTTCTCCTTTGCTGTGGGTCTAATCACAAGTTAATGGTCGCTGTTCGGCCCTCGGTCTTCTTCAAAACTGTTTTCTGCTCCTTTCTGCATGCTTCGCGAAGAAAAATGGGTCATTCGGCGGCTTTCGGGCTTGCTGAGGGCTACGCGATAAAAAGATTCCCCATTTTGGCCTAATTTATCTAGCGATTTGCGCCTAGAACCGCCTCAGAAACTGATTCCGTGGCTCTAGAGTGCGATTTTCGCCCTTTGCGCCAAAATTGTTGATGACATCAACATGACGGACCTCGTACGGTGGATGACGTGGCGAGATGACGTCAGCATGATGACGTCAGCATGTACAGAGGTGACGTGGCAGTATGGTAGGTCTGATGATGTGGCAGGACACGTGGCAGGGTGACTCGGCGGTACGGTGGCAGGAGGCCACGCAGGCGGACGACGCGGCAGGTGACGTGTGGCTTACATCACAAGGGGGGGTGGTAAATGGTTTCGGGCACACCGCCTTTAGGCATGGGTGGTTTTGTCAGAGGGGGCTCCGCCATGCCCAGGAAGGTGACGCGTGGCGGGAGTACGGCGGCAATACCGCCCATCTCCTGGACGCTAACCTTCGGGCGGCTTGGGAGATGGGAACACCCGCCCACCGTTGATCTGCGGGGCAGGTGATTGGATGGTTGGCGGGAGGGACGGGGCAGCGGGGAGTTAACGTACAGGGCGCGTGGAATATCTGGATTTTAATACGGCGCGGTGGGTGGGGTAAAAACTATGGTTTATGTGGGTTTTTGGGGTTAAAATGAGTGCGGGTTAATGTATTTACAGTGGGGACTTAGGGATAGGGGTGCAATATGGGTTTTTGAGTGTTAGGATTAGGAAACAATGGTTATTAGCTTGAAAAAGTGTCAAACTAATTCCTTTAAGACTCGGATGGGCTAAAAACAGCCCCAGATAGACTGCTTTTTCCCTAACTTAGAAGAAATATGGCTATAATGCCAGGGAGGGGATATTTACATAGGGGAGTATTATATACATAGTTTTAGTAGGGGAAGGGGAAAACTTATAGGGAGTTATGTACTAGAGTTAGTAGTTAATATGGAGATGATAAGAAAGTGCTAAGGTAAGGGTCCTTAGGCTAATTTTGGGGAAAAGAACTTGTAAATGAGAAATAAAGAATTCTTGAGCGAAGCAGATCTTCACCAAGACAAATGACATGGAGAATGATGAAATTAAGAGGAATCAAGCAGATCTTGACCTCTTTGGGGAAGTTAGTAAATGACATGGGAAATGAGAAGAAGGGGAAATTAGTTATGGCTAGCTCGATCTCCTCCAGATGAAAACTGCCTAATAACTGTGATATGAAAAGATATAAGACTTTAAAACACAAGATTGATCATGAATCATCATTCTGCAACCTCAGAGCTACCTACCCGGCCTACCTTCCTAACATTTTTTCTTCTTTTTGGGTGGGTTCACTTAGACTTGCAGACCCTGATTTACAATTTTTCTTTTGAATGCTTTCCTATCTAAATCTACACTTATTTCTGCCAAGGGCCCAGATTAAGCAGTTGGGTCCCTGTGATTCTCTACCTATCTACAAATCTGCCGAGATTAAACTGTTTGGACAGATACATTCTCTATATTCTAAACAAGAAATTGAAACCTAGGGAGACCAAGATTAGACTGTTTGAATCTCCCTTTAAAAACTCTTCAAAACTGGAACAACTCATCAAAATTGGAATACAGGAGTGCCATTTGGACTAGCACAGTTCATGGCATTTTGTGGAAATATGGAACACTGCAGCCTGCAAAGTATGACATATTTGGCATGTAAAAATGTCAATCATGAAAGATGAAACCCTGTTGCAACAGGAGGCTAACACCAAGGATGTCATCCAAAATCTTAGTACTATCTTGAAATCGTAACAATTTATCCTTTTCTTCTAATTTACCTTTTAAGATATTTACCTCAACCTGATGTTGTTCTTCCTTTTCCAGACACTGTTTCCTTAGGTCTTCTTCAACTTTTCTTCCTTCTTCCACTTGCTGCTTTAATTTGATCACTTCATGTTCTTGTTCTTCAAGAGCTTCTTTGTTCTGCTTCTTTGATTTTTCAAGATCTTCTTTGAGAGAGAGGATCTTTGATTCAAGTCTTTGAATTGTTATGCTCTGATCTTTTAGTATATCCTAGAATTTCTCCCTTTCCCTGGTTACTGACTCCAATTGTTTGTTTAATTTGGTAACTTCTTCAGTTTCTGCATCCTTCTTTTCATATGCCATGAGACTTCTAATGTCTTCATTACCATTGAATGAGTCATTACTTTTAACATGGGTATAATAGCTTCTATCACCTTCTTCAGACATCTTTCCTTTGTTATGGGGGCATCTAGCAGCGTAGTGACCAACTCTACCACATGAAAAGCATTTAAAAGGTAGCTTACCTTCGAACCTTCCAGTTCCCCGTTCAAGATTCTTGACAAAATTTACCTCATCTTCTTCTCCTGACATGTATCCTGATGCTTTGAATGCGGCTTCTAATGGTCCCTCTTTTCTCATCTCAAAAGCAGTTAATATTCCGTGAAGCTGTGACATGGTGATTTTCTGCAGATTCTCCTTTTCATCTATGGCAGACACTTTGGAATCAAATTTAGCAGACAGGGATCTCAAAACCTTTTCAACTAAGACAACTTCTTTAAGTTCTTCACCCAAATTCCTCATACACTTTACAATCTCATCTATACGCAGGAAATAATTAGCTATGCTTTCATTACTATGCATCTTAAGATTTTCATACTGGATTCTGAGAGTTTGAAGCTTTGCTCTTTTTACCTGTTCATCTCCTTCGTAGCTTAGAATGATTTTGTCCCATATTTCCTTCGCTGATTTGAAATGCATGACCTTCATAAATTCTGATTGTGTCAAACTTCCCAATAAGACAGTAACAACTTTGGCATTGAGCTCATATTGCTTTTTCTCTATTGTATCTGTAGGAATTGCTCATGGGTATTTGTATCCTCCTTCCACGATTCCCCAAACTTCTACTCCAAGTGATTTTAGATATGTTGTGGTTCTTATCTTCCAGTGGGTAAAGTTGTTCCCCTCAAAGATTGGTGGCCTGATGTGTGCCTCTCTTTCTGGATTAGCCATTCTGATGGATCTTTCCTTCAAGCGATCAAGCTTCTTCTAAAGGACCTGCTCTGATTCAAATTGTTGGAAATAATACTAAGAGGGGGGGGGGGGGGGGTGAATCAGTATTATCAAATCAGATACTTTTCATTTTTCATACTCAGATTTATATACGCGGCTTCAGTTTAGTATATCTGCGTATATACGCGAATGTGTTAAATGCAAATTGCGTACATACAGTAATATTATGATTCAGTTAGCTTATCTTCATTAATTGCATCAGAACATTATTAACCATATTAACAGTAAACAGGTGTAGTAAAACAGAACAAATCATCACGCATAAGAAGCACACATGAACACCATGATATAAGGTGGAAACCCAATGTGGGTGAAAACCACCTGCTGCAATTCGTCCCGTTCTTCCTTTAATAAGAAACTTCTTTTACAATGTATTGGTGTAGTCCTTTACCAGCACGCAGGCTACAACCTGCAGAGGGCTACAACCCTCTCTCGTTTTCCAGCTTCCTCTAGAAGGGAGCTACAACCCCCTTAGCTCTTGTAGTAGCCAAGATACTAGTACGTAGGTGCTGACCTACAGAAGGCTACAACCTTCTTTTCTTCCAGGGACCACGTTTCATACATTTTCAGACTAGATCCATAAGTACAAAACAATCACTGCCGCAATACAATCATCAACTTATACTTGCATCATAAATCTCTAAATAACCCAATACTGAATCACTGGAACCCTGTCATCAAAAACACAGAACGCAAACGAGAGCCTAGAAATATGCAACAACCACTAGAATCAATAGCAACCTGAAACCCCAAATCTCATAATGCATACACTACTTGACTATATAAAAACCACGTGTATACGCGCTTTCACCAGAGACAACCCGCGTACAGATCTAAAGATGATTACTTATACCTTCGCTGTCATATCCAACCCGAGCCAAGCATCACAAACCCATAATTAGCAATATTAGTTCTTCCCATTTCATCAGACATCCATTCCTTGCATCCCCTTTTGCCTAATGATCTTCTCCTTATATAGGTTAGGCTTCTCTCAATACCATGGTCCAAAACCATGTAGAAACAATACCATGGACCCAATACTTGGGATCAACACTTCTGACGAGATACCATGGTCCATAACCATAGGTTCAAATACCGAGGACTAAATACCACGAACCAAAACATAATTTCTCCCACATGTATGCGCTTTTCCTTGCGTGAAAGTGGGTGTATACGCACACGCGTCTTTGGAACATCTAACCTGCGTGTATACACGGCTTTGTCACAATGAACCTGTGTATATCTCTCTCTTCACCTGCTGTACTAAGATCTGTCCTCTGATTTAGTTTCCATCACCTGTATCAACCTCTGAGTGAGTTGCCATCAAGGACAACACTTGTATCATAATGCCAACATGTAATTATCAAGCTTTTGCTGTTGTAATGATTTCACAATTTGATGATTAATATATGATTTGGGAGTTGTTGTTCATTCCTCTCGTCTGAAGTAGCCCAGCAGCATCCGATGGCGGCTAAGGGCCCAGCCTCTGGTGGATTGTGCTGCTTTTGTACATTATCTTTTTGGTCTATGCATGGTTTTTCTTATCAGCTTTATTCGGTAATCTGGTATGTTCTAATATTTTACATATCACAGTTCTGTTATATCTGATTTATGTTCATTTGAATAATATCGTTCTCTATGACAGGAATTTCGTATTGATTCATCTTGACTTGGTAATGCATTGATGTTCTTTTTATCATTGATATAACGTTTCTGATCCTTACAGAATGTATTGTTGTTCAATTACAGCGTATCCGTGTTGTAACACTTATTAATTGATATTACTGAATTCATATTAGAGATTATATTTCCTTGCGATTGTTGAATCTATTGACGTTGCTGTTCCATTACGAAATACAGTCGTATTCTTTATAACAAAGACTGATAATTGGATTACCAGATCAGATTACTATTAAGGTGTGCCGTGTGTTAAGTTATTATGCATTTGTATTTGGCTTTCAAGCGCTGTTCCATATTCTATCATTAATCAACGTTTTTCTATTTACCGTGTGCTATTCGATTCATCTTTAAAGATAGGGGATTTCCATTTGATTTCTGTAGAACACGATTGTTGCATTTATTCTTGTAGACTAAGGTGTGGTTGCTTATTAAACTTAGTTGCTGTTACATTTCCTAGTTGTTGTTGCATTTCCTGTTATTTGCGTTATTGATTGCTTTGGTGTGTAGCAGGGTTGTCAACTGTAGAGAACATTGGTTAATGCTTCCTTATTCTCAGATTGATTGTCTTGTTCTAGTTTGATTTCAATTGTATCAATCTCTAGAGGAATGAGTTATGGCTACTGTATCCTCGATTGATGTTTGCTGAGTGAATAGTTGGATTTCAGAGCATTTTAGTTTATGTTGTTGTAGTTAGATTTCTTTTCAAGCATCCATTTACTTTTAAGCACTATATTGCAAAACATTACTCTTGAGTAAATAGCCGCCTCAGACTGAGTACACTCTTGAAATAAAAATTCGTCCCTGGGTTGACAATTAATGTGAAGATAATTAGGAGTTAAAAAGACACCTTTTTATCGCTCGACAACATTAATCCCACTTGTTTCTATTATAATTTCCATATAATAGAAATATTTCATAATCCAAACTTAAACCTTACCTTCCTACCATTCTTCAAACCTTTGCACATATATTTATGCTCTCCTTAGCACGTTAAATCTCTGCCATCGATCTCATTCCTCGATCCAATATTTATTGCGTCACCCAATCGCCAACTAGCTTGGCTGATCTCCACCATTGATCTATCTCATCCGATCCAACGACTTTCACGTCATTGGCTCGCCAACTAGCCCATAAAATCTCCACCATTGATCAATCCAGCTCAATCCAATGGCTATCGCGCAATCCCGCGTGAAATCGTGCATGACTGATATCAAATCGAGAGCGTGCGACAAAAGTGGTTTTCTCTTTCCATCGTGTGCTATGTGTTGGCCGCTTACCACCTTTATGGTGCACGATATACCACTTCCCATCTTTGGAAACTGCTTCGTCCTTCTGCTAACACGTGGTTTGATCTCCACCATTCATCTTCTTGAATTTATTTTGCATGACTTAATCTTAGCTGTCTATCGCACACAACTTGATCCAACGATTCCTGTGCACTACTACGTTCTTTTGTTTCTTACTGTGTAATAGTCCATTCGGCTTTCTGTATGTGTATTTGTTTAGGCCTTATGGTATTCGCTTGTTCTAATCTTGATCTCCACTCTGTTACATCATTCCTTCATGACTTTATGCTTCCTTCATAAATCCTGAGGTTTTAGGAAACCTTACAGTTATACCTTCACTGTAACATTGAAGGTTTTCTCCAATACTATCTGTGTGTAAAACTGTAACACTCTTCTCTGCACTTCTTCTCTGATTCTGCACACCTGCAACCTATGTTACGCAGAATTACTCTAGTTCACACACAATCTATAATTCATTTACTCAATAAACATCACACAAACTCATAATTGAGTTATCTGTATTAAATACCAAACATTTACAGAGTGAATTCCTTCTCGGCCTGATCCTATATACCAGTGGCATTTCCCTACTTACCCGTAGGCTTAACTGACTGACTAATTGCTGACTACTTGAATCTATGCCTTTTAGGCTTACATTTATACAAAAGTTTTTGTTAACCAATTCTGGTTCAGATCCTTAATCTACTGAACTAAATCTTGAATATCCTCTAAGTCCACTTTTAACACTAGTAATCCCTAAGAATCCTCTCTAGTTCCATGAATCACGACACCATTTTCTAGTCTAAGATTTACAATTGATTTCCAACTCTCTCAATCCCCATTAATGACTCATCATCACTCATGCTCTCCTACATTCGAGAGCATTTAAAAATATCTAATTAATTCTTATTCCAATCTCTCAAAACATAAATAATTACAGACATATGAATCCAACTTCCTTGAAAACACAAGACCCCCTAAGTTATCCAAAATGTAATGAAATTGCTGAGTTGGATGCTCCTGCATCAATATCCCTAGTATTTTACACCTCAATACCATTCCCAACCTACCAATCAATCATTTCAGCCATATGCTTCCTCACAACCTCAGTGGAATACACCATCACAGGGGTGGAGACCACCATACAACTGATAAGCCTCATTATTGAGTAATTATATGGACCTTAATTGGCCTTAATTCACCTCCTGCCTTAGTCAAACCAACTATTCTCACAACTTATTGCATACTATTGATTATATTTTGTTTATGAAATGAGTTAGAGTTGGATATTTGGCTTTGTGTTCTAATGTGCATATAACATGGGAATAAAGGATAAAATCAAGGAGAAATGTGGGTATAAAGGATAAAAGCAAAGAACTATAGAAAAGACCTTGCTCAAGACTCGAATGGGACAAGGTAGAGGAATTATAGGAGGTTAATCCTCCTCATCTACTACTCTTCCATTCAAATATTCCTCCATCAGCTCGAAGTGCAAATAGCCACATCATGAGGACTAAAGAAGACTGCCAAGCAAGTGAAAGGGACAGCCAGTAGTTTCCTATCATTAGAGGCCAAGCCTCCCTAATGAGAAGGAAGTTGTTAGAGATTTCAAAATGTATAAATAGAAAGGTTTTGGACCTCACTAGGATTCAGACTTCATTTCTAAAACTCTGTTTTATTTTTGAACTGCAAAGACTTGTGAACTTGCTCTGTGTTAGTGTTAGTGTCTTCACACTTCCATCAGTGATCAAATTGCTCTTTTACATGCATATTAGGTGTCTCCTTTGATCAGATGCATTCCATCAGGTCATGGATCAACTAATGGTAGTGGTTTCATGTCAATTTCCCTCATGACATTCACCTGCTGACCTGTTTACACATGTTTTTAGTCATTCATAGTCATCTTGTTTCATTTCATTTATAAAAACCAGATTTAGGGTTTAGTTTCACTAGGTCTTAGGATTTGTCATCATGATCATTTGAAATTGATAAAAATGTATGTAGGCACATGAGGAAGAATAAAAAGGTTCATAGAGTCATAAGTTTACTTTTGTTATGCTAAATAAAACTCTTTTACCTCAAAACTCTGTTTTGAGGTGAAATTGAGCATTTTCAGTTAAAGAATCACTTGATGTAATTTTATGTAATTTTATTTTCCTAATATGTAATTAAATTGTTCCTGGTGACCTGGTGACAAAGTTAACTCTTGCCACTGCAAAAATTCAATGTAATAAGTCCACCTGCAAAAAGGCAAAAGTAAGATGTAAGTGAAAAAGAGTATGTTGAAAAGCTGAGAAAACATTACAAAAGTGGGTTTTGGTTAATGAAAAATTAAAGGAGAAGGGATATAAAAGCCAATTCATGTGTTTCATGTATTCATTGTTGAATTGAAAGAGCCAAAGGGAGAAAATCACGATTTTGAGTAAAGAATGCAAAAAATCAAGACATCTTCCTGGCACTGTGCACCTATTCCTTGGCGCTCCGCATTAAAATGGCGCTGCACACATATTGCAATTTTACAGTTAAAACTTGGTGTGGCGCTATGCATTAAAAGTACTCTACACAC
Source organism: Pinus tabuliformis (assembly GCA_031772625.1). Classification (NCBI taxonomy): domain Eukaryota; kingdom Viridiplantae; phylum Streptophyta; class Pinopsida; order Pinales; family Pinaceae; genus Pinus; species Pinus tabuliformis. The sequence continues at coordinate 110,866,255 of CM062810.1, read as the reverse complement.
CTGTTCCTTGGCGCTACGCACTTGTTAGAGAAGCCCGAATTGCCTCTAATCACCTCAAAACTTCCTTAAAAACAATTGATTCCTATTCCAAGTAAGTATATGACTCCTCCTTGCTAAGAAAAGTTATTCTTGGTTGCTTGAGTGTGTATGGCTTCCTTTAGAGCAAACCCTAGCTAAATGGTGAACACAAACCCTAACTAATTGCTAAATCATCTCTTACAAGTTATCAAAGGTAATTTGCTCTTCTTTCTTACTCCATTCATATTGAGTTTTCCAAATCCCATTCACTCTCCCTCAATCATCAAAATACACTCCCCAAAACCCCACTCTCCTTACCAAACCCTAGCCCTATACCCTATTCCCAAACCCTAACTCCCACATCCTACACTTTCACTACATCCACTTCACTATCAAACCTTTATTCCACAACACCATTCACTCCCCTCATTTCCCAAAAGAAACCCTTCCCCCAAGCATTCACTTCCTTATACACACTACTTACTTCATATTTTAAAATCTCTTCATACTCATCTACCTTCACTTCAAATTTCATAGCCCATCATATTACCAAAAGCATGGAGACAGATTCAGATTATGAGAGGGAAGAGGAAACTCTTAGTGATTCTTCCAGAGAAGCTCCTATGCCAAGAAATCCACACAAAGGAGGAAAGATCATCCGAGAGAAGTCCACCACTCTTACAAAATTGTTTGCTTGCCCTCTTGCTGTAGCTAGCTTTAAACACCAGTCTTGTTATCATTTTTGCGAAATGGTAGAGAGGGTAAAATTTCATCATGACCTTACTAGGTTGTTTGTTATCCATCTCCACAATGGCTAGGTGAACCTTGCTGGTGTCTCTTTCACCTTGACACATGCCACCATTTTAGTAGCAACAGGCATCCCTAATGTAGGTGAACAATGAAATAAGGGGCAGTATGTGGGCAGAGAACATTATGAGCCTTACATTAAGGCTAGATATCACGGTCAAATCAGCAGGGTTTTTCCTTTCAAATACTTGCAGAACATTTATGCTCCTCTCATGAAACTCATCATCAAGTATTTCACCTGTGAAGGAAGGTTTTACTGCCTATATACATATCATATTAAGTTGTTGATGCATTTCACAAGAGTAAGGATGATGAACCTCCCTTACTTTATATGCAGGAATATTGAGAAGATGGCTCACTATGTGCAAAGGAAACCCTTTCCTCAACAACTCAACAACATTTACCACTTCGAACTGATTAAAATTTTTGTCTTTCATCGGCTAAGCTTGCTGAATATAACACGGGATACCTTTATTGCCCATGAGATTTTCAAAGGCCCTCAGGTGATTCCATCAGTGCCTCAGGAGGAAGGAGGGTCATCAGGTTATCTAGGTGTTCATGAGATTGAAATTATAAGTGTGCCAGTGTTTGTTACCTATGAGAGAGGCACAAGGAGGAGTTTTGTTACTGCTAGGTGAGTACTATCTCCACCAGGGGTGGAAGGGGTTTCATTTTCTTCACCAGACCACAGGAAAATTTTATCTTCACCAGGGGTTGTCACACGGAATCAGTCAATAGTGCGGACACAACCGACCTTCCTAGAAGTCTAAGACATTCTAATGACAAACAAAACAAACTAGAGCTATCCTTCTCTAAACATGCATTATGATATGAGAAATCAAGTGTTTTGTTCTTACCTTTGTCCAAACGCTGTTGTAGAAGTCCAAGCTTTGTTGATCTGGATGAGCTCCTCCTTTTCTCCAAAACCTGCAATCACCAACAGTCAAACCATTAAATAGCACCTGATTATAACATAAAACAAAGCATATTCAACATATAGACCAAGGAGTATATGAAATAACTCATAAACAACAAGTTATTGAGAAGAATGGACTAATTTGCATTAAAGGTAATCAAAGGAACCATTACAACCTGAGCCTTGGTGTTGTGCAAGCTCCTTCCAGGGTCCACAAGAGTTCTCCTTTACTTTGACAAAGCTCACCCACTTCCAAATAGAACAAGCAAAGATGGCAATCTCTCCTCACAAGCTTCTAAATGGGAGTCCTAATTCCTGCAGCATTTACCCTTAGAAATGTATAGCTTTCAACCTCTCCTCCTTCTGGCCCAATGCCTGTACTTATAGTGTTCAAGAGGAAGTTAATCAGGTCCACCATCAATGGGATAATCTCCTCTTTGGATGGGATAGCTCCCCTATTGATGGGATAAGTTCCTCTTTGGTAGGAGTGCATGAACCATCTGGAGGCGCTCAATACACGTCGAACAACCTTCTAGAATGCTCTAAAAATGACCACAAGTGACTTTTTAAAGATGAAACTTGCGCATTTTAACCTTTTCAGGGGGACGCACCTGCCCCTTTACATACAGAGCGTCCAAAGACGTAGTTTTTGTGAACATTGGGTGCGTCCCCGCAGGTAAGGTTGAGAGAACCTGCGTCCCCAGAGATAAATACATTTAGAAAGACTTTCTCTCTTTTTTGGAGTTTGACATGGAGAGCAGAGGCATAAGACTTGCCTAAGAGGGTAGCATGACTGTTGATAGAGTCATCCTAACTGTAAATAGTCATGGTGACATTTTTTAGTGTAACAGATTGCCCCCTAAAGTGCGAAGCCTGGAATAGATTAGGGTTTTGTATTATCTAGGAAGGGTGAAGCGCTTTATCATTTCAAGGATTATCTCGTGGAGAGCCTGGTCAGAACCTGCAATTTTCAACACAAAATACATGTATAAGATTATATCATCACTGAGGTAGGCATTCCCATACTCAGATTAAAACTTTAACTAACAGACTAACTACTCTGATACAGGAATGATCTTGCAGTACATCATAATCATAGACTTTTGTAGACACAGTATGGACGCAGCCATCTGTTTATGATTAGTCTACTTAGATAATGAATACAAAACTCCTCGCAGCCTGGATGGTAGAGACTAGATCCAGGGTCTTCATCTCTACTTCTCGAATTGGTACGATTCTAGCCATGCGAATAAATGAGTTGATGTCGAACATGGTAGAAACCACTTGATTACCAGTCGATGATGTAAACTGTTAACAAGCGTGAGAGAGACCACCAGTAATGTCAATGGTTCTCAAAGTACCCAGTACAATCCATGAGATGTGAATGAATGAGTTGATGTCGAACATTTCACGGAATCCTTCGATCGAAAGTCAATGATGTAAACTGACGTCAAAGGCGAGAAACCTGCCATTGATGCATGCAGACTTCAAGGTACTGACGATTTCTAAGTCATCTCTCTAGATAATGTGCTGATGTCGATAGAAAGCGACCCGTTGCAGGCAAGCCCGCAACACGAAATCATTGTTCAAGTTGAAGAAATGTTGTTGTAAGGACTGACTCAGGGATGGTCAAATGGATGACAAGTATTTTGCAGATGAAAGTTTTGCTTGCAGACCTCTTGAACACATAACGACACGACAGATAACTCAAAGTTAATCCCCGGAACCCGGCTGAAGACTTTCAAAGTGGTTTGATCAACTGTGAGGTAAAGAATTTCCCAACCCAGGTGAATGAAAAGTGTCGTGTTCAAGAGTGGTAATAAAGTTTCTTCTGAGACAAAAGGTAACAAATAGGCTCATTCTTCTCTCTTTTCCCCCACCATTTCTGGCAAGTACCTCTTTATTTTTAACAAGCTTGAGGAGGATAACATATGCTTGATTATAAGCTCATCCTTCGGATGAGTCCAACCTAGTTTTGATTCGAACCCTAGGAAGGAGTGGTTCGTTCCTGTTTGTAATTGAACAGGTCCTTTACTGTGAAATGTTTAACGAGCCCAGTATAGGAGAAACTCGGCGTTTTTCAATTTTAGAGAGTCTGAAAACTTAAGAAGACTCCAAGTTGAACTTTTTCGTAGATTTGTGTCCCTCAAGCCCGAAAAAGTATAAAATAATACCTGGGGGAACCGCTTGATCTTGCGACCAAGGAGTACTTTCATAATTAGTGTCACTGACCTGAAAAGTAAAAAGCGATCAAACACGTCGTTTTATTTCCGTATCGAGTTTGAAACGACAAAAACCCGGCAATCTTTTCCTGATTTTACGGTCAGAAAAGAGCTATAAGGGGACCGTCTTTTAATTCCGTTTTAACGAGTGTAAAAGAAACGCTCGGCAATCTTTTCATTTTTTAGGAGTCAGAAAAGGGCTTAAAAGATGACTCTGATATTTTGGTTCGTGAAAAATGACAATTTTCCCTCTAAGTCCCTTTGTCCTGCACAAAAGCAACACATTACTCATACCTGTTTAAGATAGGCAAAAATACATCGAAAAACATCTTTCCATGGTGAAAAATGAACAAATTCATCCAAAAAACCTATAAAAAGACTTTTTACCATGTCATTTTTACCGTTTGACTGTTGAGGTTGAAAAAAGAGCTTTTGGCAAGAAACTTCCCGTGGTCGCTGCGGAAAATCCGACCGTCAGAATCGAACGCCGTCTCTTCCAGGTATTTTACAACATCCTACTCTTCAATTTCATCCGATTAAAGTTGATTTTTAGGTTTTAGTTTTGTTTTTTGGGGGGTTTAGGTTTTAGAATGCGCCCCTCGGTGGACGCAGGTGCCCTTCGGGTGACCTGCGTCCCCCGACTTTTTCCTATACAGGAAAATGGTCAGGGGACGCAGCCCACCTTCAGGCCAGCTGCGTCCGGACGCCCTGTGTTGTAAACGCGGGGTGCGTCCTCCGTGAAAGGCGGATTTTAAAACCCCAATCTCCACAAATAACCATTCAAATTTCCCAAAATCAGTTCTAATCATTGTTTCTTGGTGTGTAGGGCACTCACCATGTTGGATTGGAGAGAAAGAGAGCATGAAGACGTTGATTTAGCTGCAATTGAACATCAACCTTCCATTGATGCCCTAAAATAATGCGGGCTATATAAATACTGGGCCATACCTGGCATGAGGGCTCAGGTAAGATTCTTAGAATGGCTGGTTGAGAGATGGAACATTCAAGAGCAATGCTTTTACATAGGAGGGCACCAGCTCGAGATAGAGCCCTCTGATGTATACTTTCTCACTGGCTTGCCAAATAGAGGCGAGCAACTCAATCTAGCTGGGACTAGGCCGGGTGGCCAATCCCTTGTTAGTCTCCGGGAAGATTGGTGCACACCTGGTGCACACCATTCGAAAGGCGTGGAGATCAAACACATCTCTCTGCGTGAACTCAAAGTTATAGCGTTCACGGTTACCAGAATTTGCGGCGCGGCCGCTTTACACATTGCTTCCGGGTCCCAAATGCGGATGGCAATTGACTGTTACCAAGGCACCATTTTCAACTGGTGTGATGCTGTGTCGGCTAATGAAGAGCCAACTGACTAAGGCAAAGAACGGACGACTGAAAACTTTTGGATATGGGCCTTTAGTCGTGAGCTTTGCCTTAGAGAGAGTTCCGATGCTGATCCCTCAGCAACTCACTGTTGATATCTTGGGTCCTCGGGAGCCAAAGCTGGTACGATGGGTTGCGGTGATGGCCCGGCATCCTGACGAGGGCGCGACAGTTGTTCGATTTTCTGATAGTTACTTTCACTGGTTAGAGGACCAGGTTTTCTCGATTCAGGACTTTCCGTATGCCGGAGTAGATTTTCGAGGTGATCCGGACATGGTTCTTCCACAGGGAGAACAATGGGATGACAGAGGTACTTTATTTTTCACAAGTTTTCAAATTATGTATTTTTTTTGTTTTTTATATATATCGTCTCAAAACTGACAGTAAAATTTTCAAAATGCAGATGTTGGTCCACAGCGCCCAGCCAACCTCCGGCCTTTTGAGAGGAGACATCCAGTTGCACCGGTACCGGCCCCACAGGACGCGGCGGCTGCAGAGGTACTAGCTGAGTTGGAGCATGATCTAGAGCGTCTGACGGCGGATATTCCTGAGACTACTATGGATGATATTCCTATCAGACTTCAGCGCTATGTAGTCGCGGTCCCTGGACCGTTTAGGAGATTTTTGCGTAAGGTAGCCCGTGCAGTGGTGTCGTATAGGGAGCACCACCAGTGATTGGCTAGTCACTTTGTAGACACATGTGACATTTTTGACTTTTTGTACTTTATCATTTTTGCCGATCATAAGGTGTTTTTCAACCTATGATCGAAGACGATGTATATTTTTTGACACACTCCTATCTATATATATATCACTATTACCGGCTTATCTTGTTTAACATATGTGATGAAATGTTTTTAAATTTACTTGCATGATTATCGTAAATGTCTGTCCAACACTCGAGAAGCAATTGCATCTGCTAATGTATTTAAAGACCTTGGAATATGCTGATATTCAATGTAATCAAATTCACGTTCCAAGAGACGCACTCTCAAAAACAACCTTAATAACACAGGATTTCTAATGGCATAAACTCTATTAAGCTGTAATACAACAAGTTCAGAATCTAACCTCACTATCAAACGTCGAATTCCAAATGAAATAGATTCGGATAATAATTCAACCACTGCACTGTATTCTGCAATGTTGTTCGTTGTTTGACCGAGGCTTACCCCATGCATAGAAACTAACTCGTCAGAGGGTGAATAGATAACCCAAGCTGCGGAAGAGATATTCCGTGTACTACGACAAGCACCATCAGCAAATCCAATGTATGTTTGGAGAGGCGTCGACATCTGCAATATCAAGAGTAAAACCAAGATAAGCCAGAATAACGACGAAAAACACACTTGCTAAGCTAAGCACACTGACTAACTAACAAACATACTAGCTAGAAAGAAAACCTAACCTAACTAAAACTTCTCCATACCCACCATTTAAGCATAATACCTCTTTAGGTAAAGTCCATTTCTGGGTTTACCCAAAGAGTCCCCATCAAAATCTACTAGCTCATAAGCCCCTTTTGCTAGCTTTCGCTTTACAATATAGGGTCCATGCCACATAGGAACGAATTTTCCAGCACCTAGCTTATCGTTAGCTTGATCATATAATAGCACTAGGTCTCCCTCCGAAAAACTTCGAGGGGTTACATTTCTATCATACTGAGCTTTCATTCGCTTTGCGTGAGTCTCGATTGCCAATGCAGCGTCACGTCGAGTCTCATCTAATTTAGCTAAGTACAATAAACGTTTCTCCTCTTCGGAAGTAGCTGGGAGTAATTCGACAGCCATTTGAAGTGATGGGATTTCGCATTCAATGGGTAACACAGCTTCCAAGCCATAAACTAGCTGGAAAGGAGTGAACCCTGTTGAAGTTTTCACTGAGGTTCGGTATGCCCATAGCGCCGAAAATAACATGTTGTGCCAATTCGACCGATGAATACCAATGGTTCGTCGGATCATGATAACCAGAACTTTGTTGATAGACTCAACCAAACCGTTGGCTTGCGGATAATAAGGAGTAGAGCTATCGTGGCGCAAACCAAGCTGGCTTGTAAGCTCAGTCATCATGATGTTTCGAAAATGGCTCCCATGGTCAGTAATGATTGCTTGTGGGACACCAAACCTAGTTATAATATGATTGAATACGAAAACTGCAGCTGTTTTGCCGCTTGCGTCGAATGTAGGCATCGCCTCGGCCCATTTAGTGAAATAATCAACCGCGAGGATGATATACGCATGCCCCCCGGCCGAGTGAGGGTTACAAGTAATAAAGTCGATACCCCATTTGGCGAATGGACCAACGGCAATTATAGGGTGGAGAGGAGCAGGTGGTGCGCGCATCTTTCGATCAAACACTTGGCAGTTGTGGCACTTCCGGACTGCAATGATACAATCTTTAAACATAGATGGCCAGAAGTAACCAGCGCGCAACACCTTCTGAGCTGTGGCATACCCAGACATATGACCGCCACATGCTCCAGAGTGACAATCATTCAAAACCCTCTCAGCCTCTTCGTGAGTTAAACAACGTCGAAAAACTAAGTCTGCCCCCCGGCGATAAAGTGTATCTCCAATAATTTTGTATTGCTGGGATTGAAACCGAATTTTTCGACGTTCCGCCTTTGAAGCTTCAGGCCGAAAGGTTTGGGTTTGGAGATAGATGATTATATCCCCGTACCACGGATCTAAAGTACTGATAAGAAACAAAGATTCGTCCGCAATGGACTCCTCTGCCACAGTCTCTGTGTCAGCACGCGGGAAATCACACATCAATTCCGCAAAAACTAAGGATTTCTTAGACTTGGACTTCTCGAACTCCAAGTCGAACTCTTGCAGGATAACGATCCATTTAGAGTACTTGCCCCCTAGCAGTTGTTTTGTCAAAATGTAAATCATAGGGTTGCAATCCGAAATAACTGTAGTTTTACGGAGAAGAATGTAGTGACGAAAACGCTGGACAGCTTGAACGGCTGCCAGGGCCAATTTCTCCACATGCGAATATTTTAGCTCAGTGGGATTTAAGGTCCTACTGAGATAATATATCACATGCTCCGCTCCGAATTCATCTTCTTGAACTAACACCATTCCAATGGTGGAATGCGAAGCTGCGAGGTATAAGAAGTAGTCCTGGTTGTAGTTGGGAGGATGCAACAACGGTGCATGGGTCAACGCGTGTTTAAGTGCATCAAAAGATTGTTGGGCAATCTCGTCCCAAAAGAATTGAACGTTCTGTTTCAACAACCGTGTAAAACCTTTAGTGACCTCGGCGTAGTTTGGGATGAATCGGCGTAAAAAGTTCGCTTTCCCTTGCAAACTTTGGAGTTGGCGCAAACTCGAAGGAGGAGGCAATTTGATGATAGCCTCGACTTTCGAGGGATCGACGCGAATGCCGGCTTTTGAAACAACAAATCCCAGCAATCGACCTGTTTCTATACAGAAAACACACTTGTGGGGATTCAACCGAATTCGATAATGCCTACACCTCATAAAGATTGCTCGTAAGTGGACAAGGTGATCAGCTCGATGTAAAGAATGAGCAGGCAAATCATCGAGATACGGTTGCACAATGTGCTTGATGTCATGAAATGCGTAAGACATCGCCCGTTGAAAAGTGGCCCCGGCATTCTTAAGCCCAAAAGGTAATTTGCAATAAGCAAATGTCCCCCATGGACAAATGAATGCCGTTTTTGGTTGGTCGGCAGGTAGAATATTGATTTGATTATAGCCCGAAAAACCATCCATGAAGGAAAACATTTCACTTCCGGCACAATCATCAATAATTTGATCGATATAAGGCGTAGGATAGTTGTCTTTTGGACAAGCTCGATTGATATCCCTATAGTCGATACAGATTCTTATTGTTCCTTGTTTCTTGTTGACCGGAACAATATTCGATACCCAATCCGTTAACGGGATCGGATAAATGAAACCTGCTTTCAACAGCTTTTCGACTTCTGCTTTAATCGCAGCCGCTTTTCGAGGGTGAATCTGACGCAACCGTTGCCGGACGGGTTTAGCATCCGGGTAGGTTTTTATTTCATGAACAACAATGGCAGGATCGATTCCCGGCATTTCCTCGTAAGACCAGGCAAACACATCGCGGAATTCTTGGAATAGGGCCTTGTAAGTTTGGATTTCATCGTTTGTACATGCGGCACCTATATGAATGTTCTCCTCAATTCCGGGCTTCACTGAAATATCAATGGGAATAGTACGAGAAATATTCCCTAAATTCAACTCTGAATCAGAATGTTTCGTTGGATCCTGAGCGTCTTTGACATATTCAGCGGTAAAGATAGATGAAAAATCATTTTCAAATGCATCATCCTTAGGTAAAAACGAAGATCTGTGATGGAGATCCTCCCATGGTAGATCGTCTACACTTAGGATTTCGCGAAGTTGTTCGTCAGATGACACGACTTCGGGAAACGCTATCCGTTCTAAGGTTGAGGTGAAAAGTGATTCTTCACTGACCACATTCATTTGGTCGATCTCGGTTGAATGAGAGTCGGTAAAAGACATGAGAGCTTCATAAGCAATTTCATATGGACTCAAGGGCATAGCATCACCGAATGAGTCTATCTCAGAGTCAGATGGGACAATCCAAGGATCATCATAAATAATGTTTTCTGATGTAATCATATGAATTGTTGCAAATGAAGGTTCTACGCTGAGTGGAGGGAGAGGAAAAGTTCCCAGTAAACCGGAATCTTTAACTAAACCTACACCAACGTCCCTATAAGGGATTGTCGTCTTACCGACATGCTGGATACTCTCTGAAGAGGCTGGGTCGGATGAAAAGTATGTCAGCTGATCAATAGTCACGATCTTACCGTTATGTGGAAACTTAATTACTCTGAAGACCGATGAAACGACCGCTGTCATAGCATATGACCAACTTCGACCCAAAAGAAGGTTGTAGTCTAGAGGGGCATCAACCACTTCCACATCCAGACTAACGGTTTTACCTTCTACCCCTATAGGCAATTCCTGTAGAATACCAAACGGACGGAACCCACGGCCATCAAAGGCCTTAAGGATGGTGGGGGATTGGTTCAACGAAGGAGAACCAAGGGATCTCCAATTGAATCGACATAATACACGTAGAAGCTCCCTCATCAATCACAGTCCTATGAATAGGCCTGTTTTTGACTATCACTGGAATTTGGAAAGCCATTTGATGGGGGAGACGCGGTGTACTATTTTCTAGATCGAAGATTATTAGATTCGGGTCCTGAACATCAACAGCTCCTATAGCCGACAAAAGTAATTTTCGTTGTGCTGGGCATGATTGCAGCACTTCTAATGCCGACATTGCTGAGGGTGAAACAGCTAAGTCCTCAACAATGTTGTAATTCTGGGCTGCTCTCGCATGTGGATTGAAAGCAGACCTTCGAAGTACACCCTTGGCGGGCGGTTTAATTACTAAGTCCGGGTTAGGTTTCTCGATCTGTAGTGGATCGGAACCAGGAGCTGAGGTTGATGGGTTAGAGTGAGAAGATTCTGCTTCCTTACCATCAACAGGATTCTTACTACCATAATCTTGCGATCGAGTCGCAATCCTCACATGAGACATCATCAAAATGGGTTCTTCACTGGCATTCGAGGAAGAACCTATCATCTTATTCTCCTGCTCCGGAAATGGATTTTTTAACACAGCAGGAGTGGGAGAACCTTTGACTATTTTCACAACCTCGGCCCGATGAGGGCAATCTCTCGTAAAATGATCCTCTTCACAAATAAGACAAGGATATCGAGGTTTGCGCTTTTCGTCATTGGTTTCCGACTTTTCTGTTTTCTCCTTCGGAGCCTTGTCTGCTTTAGCCTTCTTCTTTCCTTTCTTCTTTCCGCCGTTTTTTTATTTGGCCGTAGATGACTCTACAGCGTGAATATCGGCGGTAAGTTCAGGAGAAGACTCTCCTGTCGGGGAATCGGGCAAAGTGATAATAGGAGTAGTTGAAGCCTTGGAAGACTTCTTCTTGCTCTTTGTATTCACGATACCAATCATACCATCAGCGGCATGAGATCCCGAAGGAGCAGCAACGATTTGATTCGACTTTGGAAGATCCGGAATCTTCTCGTGTAATGTACCCGACTGAGTGTAAACTAAGTCAAGGTATTGCGCCTGAGCAATGACTTGCTCCTCAGTAACTACTCCGGCCTTAGCTACATCTTCAGTAATCTTCGGTAATAATGATTTAACAAACCATTCAGCTAAGATTTGGTCCGGGATAAAAACTTTCACTAGCCTTCTTCGACGTCTCCACTCATGAATGTGATCAGAAATATACGTGGATGTTGATTGTTTTAGTGAAGTTAATAACTCCGTGCCGTTATCGTATCTGACCGGCAACTGAAAGTGAGTTAAGAACGAGGTAGCTAACTGGCTAAAATTGTAAAAAGAGGCCCGTGGTAACTCAATGTACCACTTGGCCGCGAGACCAATGAGTGTACGCTGGAAAAGACGTAAGCGGATCGAATCATCCGAGATAGAATTTGAAGCACACCAGAGGTGGTAAGTCATCACGTGATTGGACGGATCCTCTCCAGACTTACCTTCGAACTTGGGTATATCGCTGGGCAACTTATTTGGCATTGGCGGCCAGAACGGAAGATATTGAATTGGATCGTTCGTTAGGTGCGTCAAGTCTGGTAAATCCAAAGTTGCGATAAACGGTAACTGCCGGTTAGGATCTCTAAAACTCTGGGTCACAATACCGGCTCCAGGAGGAGGATATCCAGGATAACTAGGAACAGGAGTCGCATTTGGGATATTATATCCTCCTGGAAAACCAGGATTAACCGGACCGTACTGGGGTTGTTGAGGTTGTTGATAAGTGTACCCAGGATACGGTTGATACTGGTAAACCGGTTGTTGGACAGCTTGCCCAGGTTGGTACTGTCCCTGGTACGGTTGGTGAACAAATTGAGGTTGAGTAGTGACAACCGTACTTATACCAGGCTGGCCTACAGGCATCTGGACCGTGGTTTGAATCGTAGATCCAGACAACGGTAAAGATGTCTGAGGAGTGGTTACAGAGACAGTAGAAACCGGAGCCATCGATACTCCAGAAGTGAGTATGGTAGATGTGGCGGTAGTTGCAGCAGCCATTTGAGATGGAGTACTAGGTGAAATTGGCGACTGAGTAACTACCGAAGTTACAGAACTTTGAACACTTGACTGGACAGGTTGCGGTTGCTGGGGTGGACCAGAAACTACGGTTTGTCCAGCCTGAGGTACCAACTGTATACTTGGTTGCAACACCTGTTGACCCTGTGACGGATCCCACACTAACATTCCAGGGTATTGACCTGTAACAGGTTGAGGATACTGAGATCCATAGCCGGATTGAGGATAGGATTGATAACTGTAAGGTGCAGTTCCCATACCTTGACCATATGATTGACCTTGAGGTGGTTGATAACCTTGACTTGAGTATTGACCTTGAGGTTGATAACTGTTAGGACTCCACTATGTATCATTTTTGCTATATATTTTGACACCACTCTACTCTTAAACCATGAACTTCAGTGTCTTTTTCATCTACTTTATCCCAAGGTATATAGAAACCTCTTCTTTATTATATGTTTAATCTGTCTTACATTTAATTCCGCAATACTCTTATATTTTATCATTAATTGAAGTGCATTGTTGCTAACACAAGTCAAAGATCGCAGATAAGTTATATGCCTTGTTGGGAACGAGCGGCCGTTACTGAGACAGCTGACTTCGTTGCTGAAACAGCTGACTCCGTTGCTGAAACAGCTGACTCCGTTGCTGAAACAGCTGACTTAGTTGCTGAAACAGCCATCAAGCACGCAAATCCCGTTATGCGTAATTTGCGATTCTGGAAGAACTTTTTGTGGAATAGTAGCAGCAGCACGAAGATACGGTTACCTGGATCATCCTGAAGATAGCACTTTTATTGTCTCGGTTGTAACAGCATCTCTTTTTGAAAGAACAGAATAGTCCTGTTTTGGAAAAGAAAGCAGAATCGAGATAATGAAGATTCGCTCTCATGTAAATTGTAAAAGATGTCTCCTCTTTAAAAAGAGGATACATCATCATTAGAGGGGGGTTGAATTGTAAGTTACAGGAGAGTATTGTGTGAGAACTGGAGCTAGTCTCCTTTTGTAATGTATCAGTTACTTTGACAGATGAATAAAATCTTCTTTTGAGCGTTTCAATTTAATTCTTTCTCCTGGGGAATCTTGTGAGAAGGAAAGGGCCCGCCTTCCTCACAAGATTCACCCTTTTGGTTCCTGTAGTTTGCTTATTTCTTTATGTGTTTGCACTTCCCTTAATTCTGTTGTTGGACACTAGTTACACAGTTTTGCAATACTCTGTTTCTTTAGCGCTACACGTATTGAATGCATGAATGAATGATGTTGGGAGCATGTGCTGAAGATTCCTGCATAAAGGAATAGGGTCTTGCTCCCATTGATTGCTTTCCTTTGCCTGCAGTGTGATTAGAAACAAGAGGACAAGTGATGAAGGTTCCTGTTCCTGGGATAGGGTCTTGATCTCTTGAAGTTACTTTTCTTACAGTGTGATTAAGTGCCAGGCAGCAGGTGCTGAAGTTCCTTACCAAGGAATAGGGTCCTGTTCCTGCTATGGTTGAATGATTTCTTTCTTTGTAGATTGATTTTCCTTTGCTGTAATAGAGAAATCGTTTCTGCTATAATTTAATTGACTTCAGCTTTGATTAAGTAGAGTGTGAATTAGTAGATTGATGAATTTAATAGGTGTGTATCTTTCTTTTACTACAACATCGATTCCGCTTTTGAAATTGAGCATATCCAGTGCGTTATTATCTTTGAAATAAAAAGACCTTCTCGGGTTGACAATTTATGTGGAGCTCGAATTGTGAAAACAATTAGAGCGACCAACATTTTGGCGCCGTTGCCGGGGAAGGTAATTATAGATTTCAAAAGCATTCATCTTTTCTTTTTAATGTGCAGATTGTATGAGAGGACGAGGAAACCAGAAGAAAAATAACCGCACAGGTGGCAAGGGCTGGGGAGGACGAAAAACTTTTATTGACGAGATTGTATCGAAGGCTGAATCATCACAAAGATTAAGTTCTCGGAAGTCAAAATTTTAGCGTTCCCCTCAGTCAGATTACAGAACAGAGGAAGTTGTGGGTCCTGAAAATACAGAAGAACCAGCAGTCAGTGCTGAAGAGTCGGAGGAAAGTATTGGCAGATCAGTGGAACACATTGAGGAAATAGTAGAAAGCGTTGGACGACCGGTAGAGAACATTTAAGAACCAATAGAGGATTCTGACGATCGAGAAAGTGCAGTAGGAGGGCCAACAATGGAAGATAACAATGATGCCTTCCTCTTTGGAGGAGGACGTGCAGGTCCTGAAGAAGAAAGAAGGGATGAAAATTCCCTCTCTACCTTGGGATTTCCCATCAGTGATCTCCCTGCAGGAACAATGAAAAATATTCCATTGTCTGCTCTACCTAACTTTCATGGTTTATCCACTGAAGATCCTGACGAATTTATTTTTGAATTTGATATATTATGCAGAAGTTATGATTATGTTACTAATGCTCAAAAGTTGAAGCTGTTTCTAGCCATCTTAAAAGGGAATGCTTTAAGATGGTTCATGAGCCTTGGAAGTCAGGTAATCACAACATGGGAGCAGATGAAACAAAAATTTCTGCTTAAATATCAAGACTACTGCCGGACGAGAGAGAAGAAGGATGAACTATTCAATATGGCACAAAAGTCGGATGAAAGTCTGGAGGACTACATAGAAAGCCTGCAGTACAACATACAGAGATCTGATCATCCGGATATAAGTAAGGAAATTCGTAAAACAATATTACTTAGAGGTTTAAGGGATGATTGTCTAAATATGTTAAATATGCTTGCTAAGGGAGATATATCTAAAGAATCATATGATGAGATTTGTGAACTTGTTAAAAGGTGCTCTAGGGGAGCTGCAAGAAACAGAATAAGAGATTCCACCTATTCAAGGGTGCAGAAATCAGCCAATGGAGGAGCAACAAGAGCAGAAATAGGTAATTTACTTGAAGAATTTAAAACCGAAATGTTAAGTTCTTTTGCTTCGCAGATTGACACTTTGCAAGTCAAGAAGAAGCAGGCCGAAGCAGAAGCAACTCTGGCTGTCTTTTGCCCGAAATGTAGAGACAAACATCCACTAAGGGAATGTCCAAGAGATAAAATACCAATTTGCACCCTTTGTGAGAAAGATCATGAGACAGAACAGTGTCCATCTCTACCAGGAATAAAAGCAGCGTTGCAGCCAACGGAAGAAGAAGCTGAAGCAGTTTACCTGCTAACTCAAAGAAGACAATGGCAACCTAAAGGGCAAGGTACGAACTCTGGTATGCCATTTAATCGTTGGAACAATTATTCTGCTTTTGGCCAAACAAGTTACCCCCCCTTCAACCAAATGCAATACCCACTTTTCAATCAAATGAATTTCCCACCCATGCAAATGCAAAACCCTCCCTTTGTTGACCCTTCAATGTGGACTCCTTGGCCTCCACAGCAGCCACCTCCTTTCAATCCTTGGAACCCAAATTGGAATAGTCAATCACTCCCGTACCCAAATCAATTGCCTCAATTCCAACAATCACTCCCTCTGCCATCAAATGCTCCACCAAACAACCAAATGAGACCCCAACTACCTGTGCAACCAAATCCTAACCCCAATAATAAAGTTGTGCAAGTCATTGATATTCAGAATCAGTCTATATTTCCTACTATGCAATGTAATGATATTCATTTGAGATCTGGAAGAATAGTAGAGCCTATTATTGATGACATAACTGATTCAGATAAAAATGAAACCGAGAAACAAAAAGAAGCTCAACCACCTACTAACAAAAATGTTGAAATAACAGAACCACCATTCCCTGAGCGTTTGGTTTTAACCAAAACAGCTGAAACACCTGCTTTTAATTTTATGGGGGAATTGCAAAATTTGTATATTAAAATTCCACTTTTACAAGCATTAAGAGATGTACCAATTTATGCCAGAACATTAAGGGATATTTGTGTTAAGAAACCTGGTAGGAAAACCAAGGATCCCCTTACAGTGCATGTGATGGGAGACTTGTCTGCATTAATGTCCGGAAAAACCCCTCCTGTAAAATATGGTGATCCTGGCCATCCTACTGTCACAGTTCAGATTGGTAAAACAATGATTCCCCGAGTTCTGGTAGACTTAGGTGCAGCAATTAATATAATGACTCTGGAAACTTCACAATTGTTACAGCTGAATAACACAATCAGAGATACACCCACCATCTTAGAGTTAGCTGACCGTTCCACAATTAAACTAGAAGGAATTGTTGAAGACCTACTCATTTCAGTCGAATCCTGGAAATATCCAGCTGATTTTGTTGTATTGCAGACTAAAACAAAGCTGGGGGGACATCCCTTAATTCTAGGAAGGCCATGGTTGGCCACAGCTGATGCATTTATTAGTTGCAGATCTGGTTCAATGACAATTTATAATGGTTATGAAACAAAACAATTAACTCTTTATCCTCACGCTACGCCAGTAGTCAATAATGAAGATTCTATATGGATGGATTATGATGATAATGCTGTTCAGCCTATTCTAACTATAGGACAAGCTTTAACTCTTAAAGACAATACAGAGGATGAGATAATCAATAATTTTATTTGTGAACCTTCTTCTGTCATTGCTGAAACACACAATCAATTAACTGCAATTTTTGAAACTGATGCACAAGAAAAGATTGAACCTGAAGATTCATCTCAAACTTTAACCACGATCTCATCTAAAAGCATAATAGTTGAAATTGAACCCGGCAAGACATTAAACATAAATCCTGATCTAACAGATGCTGAAACACAACAACTAATGAAGTTATTGCACGAATATAAGGAGGCATTTGCCTGGGATTACACGGACATGAAAGGTATTTCTTCTGAATTATGTACTCACCGAATTTACATTAAAGAGGGATGCCGACCTGTTTGTCAACCCCAAAGACGAATGAATCCTAATTTACGAGAAATTGTTAAAGAAGAACTTCAAAAATTGTTTAACGCAGGATTTATATACCCCATATCTAACAGTGAATGGGTTTCCCCGTTAGTAATTGTTCCTAAGAAAAACGGGAAATGGAGGGTATGCGTCGACTATAGAGCTTTAAACAAAGCTACTCAAAAGGATCACTTTCCCTTACCTTTCATTGATCAGGTGTTGGACAGCCTTGCAGGGAAGAAATTCTTTTCTTTTCTAGATGGATTCAGTGGGTATAATCAGATAAGAATTGCACCCCAAGACCAAGACAAGACCACTTTCACCAGCCCCTGGGGAACTTTCGCCTATAGAGTTCTTCCATTTGGGTTGTGCAATGCACCAGCAACTTTTCAAAGAGCTGTTATAGGAATTTTTTCCGATATGCTGAATGATTGTATGGAAATATTTATGGATGATTTCACCCCTTATGGTGTGTCTTTCGAAGAGGCATTACAAAACCTTGAGAAAGTACTTAAAAGATGTATACAAGCTCACCTCTCCTTAAGTACCGAAAAATTCCATATGATGATGAGTGAGGGAATAGTGCTTGGACATTTTATTTCATCTCAAGGTATTCAGGTAGATCCATCTAAAATATTGGTCATTCAGAATCTTTCTGTTCCTAAAACTCAAACTGATGTGAGAAGTTTTCTGGGACATGCTGGTTATTACAGGAGATTTATTAAAGATTTCTCTAAAATAGCTTCTCCATTATTTGTATTGCTTATGAAAAATGTTGAATTTAAGTGGACTAATTCTTGTCAGAAAGCTTTTGAAGAGCTGAAGCATCAGTTGTCTACTGCTCCTATTTTGAGGGGGCCTGACTGGAATCTTCCGTTTCACATATCTTCTGATGCTTCAGACATTGCTATTGGAGCGGTTTTGGGACAAGAGGAAAATCATCTTCCTTATGCTATATACTTTATCAGTAAGAATATGACCCCTGCTGAGCTTAACTATACAGTTACCGAGAAAGAGTTCCTTGCAGTAATCTATGCCATTAATAAATTCCGACACTATATCACTGGTTATCCTACTTTTGTGCACACTGATCATTCAGCTATTAAATACTTAATGAACAAATCTGTCACAAATGCTAGAGTTACCAGATGGCTATTATTATTGCAGGAATTTGATATTACAATTGTAGATCGGCCTGGTAAAGAAAATGTGGTGGCTGATTTTCTTTCACGGTTAAAAACTAACAATGATATTCCAGTAGATGATAGTTTTCCTGACGAATATTTGTTTGCAGTTTCTGCTCACTCTCCATGGTATGCAGATATTGCTAATTATTTGGTTGCAGGAAAACTACCAGCACACCTGTCATATAGAGAAAAGAGAAGAATTGTTCAACAAAGTGCCAGGTACAACTGGATAAGCGGGTGTCTCTTCTATACTGGGCTTGATCAGGAGATCCGAAGATGCATTAGAGAAGATGAAGTGTATGACATATTGAAAGCTTGTCATGATGGCCCTTGTGGAGGCCATTTTGCTGATAAAAGAACAGCACATAAAATTCTGAGGATGGGTTACTATTGGCCCTCATTATTCAAGGATGCAAAGAAGTATGTAAGGGCTTGTGACAGCTGCCAGAGAATGGGTCAACCCAATCATAGAGACCAAATGCCATTAAACCCCC
Organism: Pinus tabuliformis; assembly: GCA_031772625.1. Classification (NCBI taxonomy): domain Eukaryota; kingdom Viridiplantae; phylum Streptophyta; class Pinopsida; order Pinales; family Pinaceae; genus Pinus; species Pinus tabuliformis. The sequence continues at coordinate 110,847,233 of CM062810.1, read as the reverse complement.
AGGTAGTTTCCGAACCATTTGAAAGATGGGCCTTGGACTTCATAGGACCCATTAACCCTCCATCCAATCAAAGAACCTATATATTAGTCTGCATAGACTATATGACTAAGTGGGTGGAGGCCAGAGCACTTATTAGAGCCAATGAAGAGGCTGTTCTAGCCTTCTTATTTGAAGAGATTTTCACTAGATTGGGAATTCCTAGAGAGCTAGTTACTGATGGAGGACCTCCATTCAATTCTCATGGTTTTAAATCTACCCTTCACAAATATCATATTCAACATAGAATGACTACACCATACCACCCCCAGGCCAATGGACAGGTGGAAAGCACAAACAAAGTTTTAGAGGCCATTCTAACTAAAACAGTGAAGGACAACCGAAAGGATTGGTCCCAAAGGCTCCCTGAGGCATTATGGGCTTACAGGACTACTTGGAGAAACACTACAGGTTTTTCTCCCTATGAATTGGTTTATGGTAAAAATGTTGTTTTTCCTGTGGAATTTGAAATTAAAACTTTAAGGACTGCTTTAGCTGTTAATCTTGATTTGAATGATGTGCAGACAGCTAGATTGCAGCAGCTTTTGGAGTTGGATGAAAAGAGATTAGATGCCATTCATCAAACAAACATGATACAGCAACAAAGGATGAAGTGGCATGACAAAATTATCAAACACAAGCAGTTCCAAAAAGGTAATTGGGCCTTGTTGTATGACTCTCGGTTTGAAAATTTTCAGGGAAAGCTACGTACACGTTGGCTTGGACCATATGAAGTAGATGATGTTTTTCCAAACGGAACGGTAAGACTTGTAACAATTGATGATGCTAAAACACCTCTACTAGTCAATGGCCATAGGCTCCGTCTATATAAGCGCCCTGTTTCTAAAGAGGATTTCAAGACTGCTTGCATGACTGATATTCATTATCTTTTTCTAGGGGAGTCTTCTGCTCCTCACAGCACTTAATTTTCTGCACTATATTTTTAGTATTAGATTAGATTTAGCACTAATAATCCCTGTTAAGGATTGGCATATTACAATTGAATTTTGCAGATTCTGGAAAAAGCAATAAGGAGGATAGATTCATCATGAGAAGATCTGAAGCTTTAAATCAAGAAGCTTCTTCCCATCATTTTACCCTTTTTCCTAAAGCAATATCCCTCCATACCCACATTATTTCTATTATTCCCACTCCCACCATCCCTGAAATATCCTCCTTCAGTCAGTATTTCCCACCCCTTACTGCTGAAATGAGCCCTTATCAAATATTTTCTCCATTTATAGACCTAAGTCATTTATCCCATTTCTCTGATTTTTCCCGTTGCTGAAACACCTGTTTTAGCAACGTATCATTAATTTTCCTCGTTGCTGAAACACCTGTTTCAGCAACGTATTATTGATTTCTCCCGTTGCTGAAACACCTGTTTCAGCAATGTATCATTCATTTTCCAGTTGCTCAAACACCAGTTTCAGCAACTTGTTATCATCAAAACAGTATCCCTCTTTGATGTTATATGAGCTTTCTAGTTCTCCACGATTATACTTCAGATCCTTTTGGTGAAAATTATTCAGCACGTACCAGATTCAATTACACTCCCGTTCCAAAAAAATCTACAGATTCTTCCATGTACATTAAAGCTATTTTGAAGCAACCGACACTTCGAATTATTAAATCAAAGGTAAAATGTAAGGTATAAGGTTTTAATGTAATTCGGTTAAATCATATTAAAGAGAGGATTTCATTTATAATGATTGCATATCTTTACACATCCAATCATTATTACACCATACGTAGGGGGGGAATTCCAAAAATAGAACAATCATTTCGCATGAACCAAGATGCCGCCCGTTGTCATATCTATTTCTGCCGTCATTTAGACTATGCAGCCTCTGTTGCAACAACTAGCGCGATCAGGGTCTGTGTTCACTGTGTCGGTGCCTCTGCGGAAAACTCAAAGCTACAGCCATGGGAGGGTCGGCCGTTAGACATGAGCCCGGCTCCATAAGTCTTCTTCAATTATGTCCTGAAGTTTATCAGATCTTCCAACAAGCGGGATGGACAGTATATTTTGGAAGGTTGGGGGAATTTAACCAGGAACAAGTCTTAGAATTTGCACAAAACCTTGAAGACAATTTTTCAGTGGTCCAAGGGGTTCGCATTTCAGTGACAGAGGATGACATAGTTCAGGTATCAGGGTTGCCAGCTGAGGGTACTCGCTGGTTTAGCAGGAAGTAGGTCGTTCTTAACGCGCAGCAAGAATTTCTGCACCCGGATGAGCAAGTGGAACCCAGAGGCCGCGGGATTAGTCTGCACTCACTTCCTCAACCATGGCCATCAGTGGCAGAGTTCATCAAACACTACTTAACATGTGAGGGGCATTATCAGGTAGTGTACAATCATGATTTTGTTTTGATGAATCACTTGAGGAATGGACGACTGATTAATATCCCCTATTATCTGCTTGGTTGTATTAAAAACATGTCTTATTATTGTAAACGAGCTAAATCTCCAATGTCATCCCTTACCCATCACCGTTTATGCCAGTTGCTGATACAGAGGGGTTTTGCTCAGCAAAATCCCCCTCTGCACGCCCCACCTGAAATTCCCCAGCCGCCCGAAATTCCTCAACAAGCCCCGACACCCCAACCACCCGAAAATTCTCAGGATATTCCGGAAATTCCTCAGCAGGACCAAACGCCCCAACCATCTGAAAGTCCTCATGACATTCCAGAAATTCCTCATGAAGAACAACAGGAAGGAATTCCACATTCCCCAGTTGACCCAACCCCGAGCTCGCCTCATTTAGTAGAGCCAACTGCCCCCACTATTTCAGTCCCTAGTGACGACTCTCTAACACCCCCTTCCTCACCCATTAAGAAAAAGAAGAAAACCTCAACAGTCGCAGTCTCCAGTCCACGGACAAGGTCCACATCTCAAATTCTTACCCCTCCGGAAAACCCTGTCCCCAGAAAGAAACCCTCCCTTTCAAAGAAAAGGAAAGGCAGTAATTTTGCTGCCTTCCTACCAAAAAGAAAAAGGAAAACGACTGTTGAGACAAAACTCACCTCCATTTTCCCTGACCCTGCCACTATTCTACTAAAACCTTTATCCCCATCCCAAACTTCCCAACCTGTCTCGTCCGAAGGCACTGCCACACAAGAACCAGTGCCCCGGGATAATATGACATTGTTTATGGGCCAAGAAGTGACTGCTCCACAAGAACCAGTCACTTGCCCAGTGACTGAAACACAAGAACCAGTCACTGAGGCACAAGAATACACCAAGCAAGACGACAGTGGGAAATCACCAGTGACTGAAACACAAGAACCAGCCACTGGAGCACAAGAACCCATTTCTCGCCCAGTGGATGAAACACAAGAACCACCCACTGTGGTACAAGAACCAGCTACGACTGTGCATCAACAAAATATTCCAACAGAGCCAACCAGCACACAAGGTTCACATACTATGACATCTCTACTGGAGGAGAATGAGTTCCTGAAGTCTGAATTAGAAGCCTACAAAACTGAACTAACCATGGCTCGAGAGGCTTTTGAAAGAGAACTGAATCTCCATACATTAGCACACGTAGCCTCAATGCAAAATAAGGAGCCATGTATGGAATATATGTGCAAGGAGTGTGGCAGCATTTACCAGGATGCAGGCTACAAAGTAGTTAAAATTCAGCTCCCTGAAGCATCTACGACAGATGGAATAAAAGAGGAATGCCCTACTGCTCCACAAGAACCAGTAGGACCCTCTATAAAGCAAGAAGAAGAAATCAAACCACAGATATCCCATCCTTTGCAGGTTGATGCAGCCATCCAGACAGAGGGAACCACGTCCCAACCCACTACTTCTGATGCAGCCATCCAGACAGAGGAAACAACGTCCCAACCCACTACTTCTGATGCAGCCATCCAGACAGAGGAAACAACGCCCCAACCCATTACTTCTGATGCAGCCATCCAGACAGAGGAAACAACGCCCCAACCCATCACTTCTGATGCAGCCATCCAGACAGAGGAAACAGTGTCCCAACCCACTACTTCTGATGCCAAGACACAGACTCTGCCATGGAATCAATTGGAACAGATGAACAAATGGAAGAAGCAATATGCTGAAGAACAAGATATAATATTACGACAGCATAAGTTACAATGGCAGAACCATGTATATGCCAACTGGGATAGTTGGGACCAAATAATGCAAGAGCACAGGAAGTATAAAAAGGAAGCCAGACAGTCTAAGGCAAAGATAGCCTTGATGTTTTCATTAGTGCGGAAATTGATGGTTACGCGCAAACCCTCTGTAAACTACTCTCTCTTTCTTTCTGAACGATTAGTTTATTTCCAATTAAAAGCAATCGCAAATGGCAGACCATATGAATTAATGACTTCAGAGAAATTTGTTGAGACCTTTAAGGAGGCCCCTGAAAGTGACCAGCATCTGCTGTGCGAACTCTACCTTCATAATGAGGCCATTCCTGAAGATAGGAGAGTTAATCTTATTCCAATTGCAGGAGATATACAAATAAGGGCATTTGCTTCATTTTTGTCTAACCAGCTCACTTGGCAGACTGCGTTCACTGCAAGCAGTCATAATGAGGAGAATAAACTCCTGTGGATTAGACCAGAGCCTGTAGGCCCAGCCACGTTTATAGCACAATATTATGAATTCTTGCAGAAGCCAGGAATGAACGAGTACATGCAGCAATTACAAGCTTCAATACTTTTTAAGTGTCAACAGCACATTAGAATGAAGGGTACTATTGCATTGAAGGCCAATGATATCTTTTGGCAGCAGTCATGTAAGGAAAGACAGGATTATCATCCTTTTAACCCTCTCAATCTTCAAGCTGCATTATCTAGGGTCCCTAAGTACATTGATTGCATCCAACATTGTGGAGTAAACTGGATCGGGTATCATTTCCGTTTTCCAATTTTATGGCTGCCTTCAGACAAATATCAATGTCATTACCAGTTGACTGACAGAGAGGAAGCCTTGGCATGGCAACATTTGCAGACCGACAGCGGATTCCGAGCTCCTACAGATGCCACCTTCTCCAGCTACTGCTTGAGTAATTTGCATGCTCAGTCCCAGTACTCAGACTCTGATTCAGACTAGGGGTTGCCTGAGGACATGCAACATTTTTAGCTGGGGGGGATGTTAGGACTCCACTATGTATCATTTTTGCTATATATTTTGACACCACTCTACTCTTAAACCATGAACTTCAGTGTCTTTTTCATCTACTTTATCCCAAGGTATATAGAAACCTCTTCTTTATTATATGTTTAATCTGTCTTACATTTAATTCCGCAATACTCTTATATTTTATCATTAATTGAAGTGCATTGTTGCTAACACAAGTCAAAGATCGCAGATAAGTTATATGCCTTGTTGGGAATGAGCGGCCGTTGCTGAGACAGCTGACTCCGTTGCTGAAACAGCTGACTCCGTTGCTGAAACAGCTGACTCCGTTGCTGAAACAGCTGACTCAGTTGCTGAAACAGCCATCAAGCACGCAAATCCCGTTATGCGTAATTTGCGATTCTGGAAGAACTTTTTGTGGAATAGTAGCAGCAGCACGAAGATACGGTTACCTGGATCATCCTGAAGATAGCACTTTTATTGTCTCGGTTGTAACAACATCTCTTTTTGAAAGAACAGAATAGTCCTGTTTTGGAAAAGAAAACAGAATCAAGATAATGAAGATTCGCTCTCATGTAAATTGTAAAAGATGTCTCCTCTTTAAAAAGAGGAGACATCATCATTAGAGGGGGGTTGAATTGTAAGTTACAGGAGAGTATTGTGTGAGAACTGGAGCTAGTCTCCTTCTGTAATGTATCAGTTACTTTGACAGATGAATAAAATCTTCTTTTGAGCGTTTCAATTTAATTCTTTCTCCTGGGGAATCTTGTGAGAAGGAAAGGGCCCGCCTTCCTCACAAGATTCACCCTTTTGGTTCCTGTAGTTTGCTTATTTCTTTATGTGTTTGCACTTCCCTTAATTCTGTTGTTGGACACTAGTTACACAGTTTTGCAATACTCTGTTTCTTTAGCGCTACACGTATTGAATGCATGAATGAATGATGTTGGGAGCATGTGCTGAAGATTCCTGCATAAAGGAATAGGGTCTTGCTCCCATTGATTGCTTTCCTTTGCCTGCAATGTGATTAGAAACAAGAGGACAAGTGCTGAAGGTTCCTGTTCCTGGGGATAGGGTCTTGATCTCTTGAAGTTACTTTTCTTACAGTGTGATTAAGTGCCAGGCAGCAGGTGCTGAAGTTCCTCACCAAGGAATAGGGTCCTGTTCCTGCTATGGTTGAATGATTTCTTTCCTTGTAGATTGATTTTCCTTTGCTGTAACAGAGAAATCGTTTCTGCTATAATTTAATTGACTTCAGCTTTGATTAAGTAGAGTGTGAATTAGTAGATTGATGAATTTAACAGGTGTGTATCTTTCTTTTACTACAACATCGATTCCGCTTTTGAAATTGAGCATATCTAGTGCGTTATTATCTTTGAAATAAAAAGACCTTCTCGGGTTGACAATTTATGTGGAGCTCGAATTGTGAAAACAATTAGAGCGACCAACAATAACCTTGAGGTAAATACGGATACTGGGTTGACCTTGACCTTGAGGTTGGTACCCTTGAGGTTGATACCCTTGGGGTTGATACCCTTGGGGTTGCCATCCTTGAGGTTGATATTGATACTGAGGTTGACCTTGGGGTACATATTGAGGCTGGGGTTGACCTTGAGGTATGTATTGCCCCATAGGAGCGTACTGACCTTGAGGTTTCCCCCCAGACACAAATGATGTACCTTGAGGTTGCCCCCCAGGCATTAACTGAGGCTGCCCCCCAGGCGGTAATTGGCCACCTTGAGGTTGGGAAACGGGAACTGAACCTGACATCATGTAAATGTTTCCTACACCCAATGGTACATTACCACTGTTTCCAGCTAATAACCCATGATCAACGGGTTGAGGAGATGCCCCCGCAAAGGTACCAGAAAGAGACTGATACCCAGTGGGAACAGAAGGACCGCCATGTAAAAAAGATTCAGGACTTTGAGAAAACACGGACGACGGACCAGCCATATTTACCAGAGTGTGAATACCTCCAGGTGGAAAAGGAGTACGAGGTGTAGAAAAACCTAGCCCAAAGTTGTCTAAATAATTGGTTAACGAAAGGTACCAAGTAGTACTTCTAGGAGGACTGTAAAATATAGATTCACGCTCCCTTAGATCAATAGTAAGTTGATCTTCAAGATTAGAGACGCCTATTTCTTCCTCTGGAGCAAGTTCTTCGATAGCAATCAAACCAGTAGGAAGATTTTCGGTGATAATTCTTTCTATTCTCGGTGAATCAGGAACACTAGAAGTCGGAGTAACAGGTTCAGATATTTCTGGTTCTTCGCCTGTATCACTAGCAGACGAAAAACTACCAACAAGCTCAGAAACTGTAACAGCTTCGGGATTATAACCTGTCTCTAAACTTTGGTAATCTGGATGGACTACCAAGGAAGATTCTCCTTCTTCAGGTGAACCTACTCTACTGCCACTAGGAGGAGTTACAAGGACCTTCAACCCTTCGTACTGACCCGGAACGTCTTCAGGAGATCCACCCCGCGATCTACGGAGTTTTCTTAACAAATCTGTTCCGGTAACAATTTCAGGTGACTTGCCCCGAAGTCTATGGGACTGTCTCGGTAATTCCGCCACAGCTAAAACTTTTAACTACTACACACGAAAACAAAATAAAATTTCAAATCAAACCACCTAAAGTCTCTAAAGAACCAAACAAATTTGAATCACACGCCTAAAGAATCTAGAGCGTCAAACCAAGCACAAACAGTAGCCTTCCAGACCGAAAGCGCTAGTTGGTGATGAAGCCCAACATCGCTGGATTTAGTACAGAAGTGGCGGGTGGAACAGTTACCCCGGCAACCTGCTTAATGAATAGACTGGACCAAGTTCCTCCACTTTAACCGTCTCGAGTGAAGTGAATCCCCCAGAAAATCCAAGTGAGTCTAGCTGACGTCTGCTCCAGGTACAGTGGGATCTTCCCTCCACCATCACCTCGATAGAATCCTAAAGATAATGGTCACTAAGGTTACCAACCGCAACAAATGCACCTGGGGGAACAGTCTAAACTCCGACAGCACGCAAGGGCAGAGTAGCAAGCTCAATCCCCTTGCCGGCTCCTTGACAATAATCCAAGGTTTACCGACAAGTGACCCCTGGCTCCTCGACAATGGTTAATCCGAGGTTTACCGTTTGTAATACATGCGTGTCTGGCGTCATTCCCAACGAGGGGGGATTGATCCCCTCACTGGTTAGGACACGAGCTCGTGCTTCTCCTTTAAGAGGAGCTTTCCCAGAGTACAAGTGAGACAATTGGATTTATTCTATCACAAGATAAGCTACTTGTTTGGTTTTGTTGTCTTGGAGAGTTAATTACTCACCTACTCCAAGATACTAGACTGATCTAAATTGGTGTTTGAGAGCCCTAGTAAATAAAAGTTACTACGTCGATTTTACTTTAAGCGTTAATTTTATGGTTTTTCTTTAAAGACAAAAGGTAGCGGAAGTGAAACCAATGGTGTGTAGACTCGACTCAAACCACTACAAAGATGAACCTAAGATGATTTACGCTACTTTCCTTTTTCAATGAAATTCTTAACTAAGAGAGTTGAGAGAATGCAAATTTTAGAGAAAACAACTTCCTTAGAAAAGACAATCAAAGAAATAATTCTCTTTTTCTTTTCAAGCATGCAAACATGACCACTCTTTACGTGCACGAAAAAACTCTTTTTCTTTCAAAACTTTTCAAAGCTACTTGAAACAAAACTTTTCAAAGGAGATGTTTTTGTATTTTCTCTTTTTAATAGAGCATATAAACCTATCTTAACAAAAAACAATTTCAAAAGCTACAAAATTTATGAAAACTTGACTCACAAGAAAATCAAAAGGGAAATTACTCTACGCAAACCTAACAAGGCAAAAGCTCACAAAGATGATTCTAGGTTGTTTTACTTGACCAAAATCAAATCAAGGACCAGCTAATGCAGAATCAAAAGACTAGTCAAAACAAAACTCAAATCTTTTTGTTCTTTTTGTAAAATGGAATTCAAGACTCAATCAACAATCACTTCGAAATATGCCCAAAGAGACAATTCAATGGTAAGTTGCTCTCACAGGTAGACTTTAGGACAGGCCTGACTTCTTAGAATGCTGACAAAACCAGAGAGATCTAAGGCTTGACAACTTCTACCGCCAAAGTCACTACAAGACCTACTCAAAAATCAAACCCTAGGGCTTACACTTCGACGAAATCCACTAAAACACTCAATCCTATCGAAACAAGTTCAGGTGAAGATCTTTGACAAGGGACTAATGAATCTGGGAAGTAAAAACTAAGAAAAAACAAAATCTAAGAGAAAAAATGCAAAAAATGGAATTTTCTCAAATTTTAGCAGGGGACGCAGGCAACCCGTTAGCACAGGTGCGGGCCTGCTCTGTGCACACAGCAAAAGTGCATCCAGGGACGCACTGTGCAGCACTCAGAGGGTGCGTCCTACTGAAAAACTGAAGAAAAACCAAAATGAATCTAATCCTAAGCTAACCCACCCACAGACAAAGTCACAGAGCCAAAACCAGAAAAATAAACCAATTTTCTCAAAGCAAAGTTCACACAAAGGAAAAGACTTTTCTCATCAATGGATTCCCCAGTGGAGTCGCCAATTTGTCACACGGAATCAGTCAATAGTGCGGACACAACCGACCTTCTTAGAAGTCTAAGACATTCTAATGACAAACAAAACAAACTAGAGCTATCCTTCTCTAAACATGCATTATGATATGAGAAATCAAGTGTTTTGTTCTTACCTTTGTCCAAACGCTGTTGTAGAAGTCCAAGCTTTGTTGATCTGGATGAGCTCCTCCTTTTCTCCAAAACCTGCAATCACCAACAGTCAAACCATTAAATAGCACCTGATTATAACATAAAACAAAGCATATTCAACATATAGACCAAGGAGTATATGAAATAACTCATAAACAACAAGTTATTGAGAAGAATGGACTAATTTGCATTAAAGGTAATCAAAGGAACCATTACAACCTGAGCCTTGGTGTTGTGCAAGCTCCTTCCAGGGTCCACAAGAGTTCTCCTTTACTTTGACAAAGCTCACCCACTTCCAAATAGAACAAGCAAAGATGGCAATCTCTCCTCACAAGCTTCTAAATGGGAGTCCTAATTCCTGCAGCATTTACCCTTAGAAATGTATAGCTTTCAACCTCTCCTCCTTCTTGTCCAATTCCTGTACTTATAGTGTTCAAGAGGAAGTTAATCAGGTCCACCATCAATGGGATAATCTCCTCTTTGGATGGGATAGCTCCCCTATTGATGGGATAAGTTCCTCTTTGGTAGGAGTGCATGAACCATCTGGAGGCGCTCAATACACATCGAACAACCTTCTAGAATGCTCTAAAAATGACCACAAGTGACTTTTTAAAGATGAAACTTGCGCATTTTAACCTTTTCAGGGGGACGCACCTGCCTCTTTACATACAGAGCGTCCAAAGACGTAGTTTTTGTGAACATTGGGTGCGTCCCCGCAGGTAAGGTTAAGAGAACCTGTGTCCCCAGAGATAAATACATTTAGAAAGACTTTCTCTCTTTTTTGGAGTTTGACATGGAGAGCAGAGGCATAAGACTTGCCTAAGAGGGTAGCATGACTGTTGATAGAGTCATCCTAACTGTAAATAGTCATGGTGACATTTTTTAGTGTAACAGGGGTCAAAGGGGCTTTGCCTTATTCTCCAGATATACAAGTTGGCTAGCAATCAAATGGCAGAGATAAAGGGAAATGAAGGATGCATGAAAAGAGCCCTCCTAAAGGGCACGATAAAGAGCTTATTCTGATTGAGGAGGATGTTAATGATTTGGGCTCAAAAAGCTCAAGACTCAAGGACATGATTATCAAAGAGAAGGAGGCTGAAATACAAGCCTTATCACTTAACCTTGAGAGGGCCAAATGGATCATCAACTTTCTTAAGCAGGAAAACAAGCAATTGACATATAAGCAAGCTATTATGGAGCTGCAAATGATTAGGGAAAATAGGTAAGAGGCAAAGAAAAGAAAGATCAATATGACCTCCCTTGAGCAAGAAATTGAGGATGACCGAGAATCATGGTTGGAGAGGGTTAAAATTCACCTTGAGAAGATGCTTGAGAAAGCCAACAAAGAGAAGAAAATGTTGCGCCATATGGCCTATCACTACCTAACTTGGAACAAGATTTGCAAAACAAGGGTAAAGAGGCTAAAAGCCAAGCTAAAAAGAGCTTTGAGGAGGAAATAAGAGCAAGATAAACTCAAAATCTTGGGTGAAGCATCATTGGCTCATCAAAGCACTTAAAAAGGGTCATTCATGCCAAATTTCAAGAAATTTGGAGAATTGTTTGACATTTTTGAATTTTTGAAATTGAAAAACAGGCTTTACCAATAGGTGCACAGCGCCACTGGCGCTACGGTTTTGTCGGGGACATCTTCTTGGAAAATTATTTACATTTTTTGAATCAGCATGGAAAAATATGAAAGCTCAAAATTAGTGAGGAATTTTGGACAAGTTATAGGTCTCCAAAAGGGCAAAAAACACCCAAAAAGTGCCCTCTCTGCGACTTTTTTGCCACATAGGAAGTAGTCTTGGGAGAATCAATTTTTGGAGGGGAAACTAGACTCCAAATTCAGAAATTCAAGTTTGTCCAAAAAGATGATTTAACAAGATTTCCAAAGAGCTATCTTGCAACTAATTTTGACTCCAGGAAGGCTTCCAAAATTGGCCTAGAAAAAGCATTGCGCATTAAAATTTTGGTGCTATGCATTAAATGAATTTTGCTGGTTTTGCCTGATTTTCCAGATTTTTCCTAGTTTTCTTGGGAGATCACTTTTTCCTCATTTCTTGGTAAATGTAATCATGGTAAATGATGAATTCGATGTAAATATGGTTGAAAATCACTTCATATGGTAGATACATCAAGTTCCAAGTGGTTTTGAGCTGCAATGAATTGGTTTCCTTGGTTTTAGAGGCAAGTTGTTTGACCTCCTATATTCCTGTTCTTAGTTTAGATATGGTTGAAACCACCCCTTTTCTCATGGTTTTGACCCTGATAACTATCTTGAGTAGTTTCCTTGCCTATATCATGTACTTTTTTATTCATTTGTAAAGGTTGGACTTTGGTAGAAGTGTTGGACTCAGTCAACATTTGTATTAGTAGTTTGGCAGCGAATAAAACCAGGTTTCACAACTATTTTTTGTTGGAAATAATACTGAGAGGGGGGGTGAATCAGTATTATCTAGCAATTTACCAAATCTTCCTTATTTGATCTTTTGAAATATTCTTGCATATCAGTACCATAAAACAATGAGCATGAATAAAGAAAATAGACAGTCACACCAAAGAACACAAGATGTAAGGTGGAAACCCAATGCGGGAGAAAAACCACCTGCTGCAATATGTCTCTATCTTCTTTCAAGAAATTCTTTTTACAATGATTTTGTACTGGTGCAGTCCTTTACCAGCACGCAGGCTGCAACCTGCAAAGAGCTACAACTCTTTCTCGTTTTCCAGTTTCTCCTGGAAGGGAGCTACAACCCCCTACTTCTTTTCATGAAGAATCAAATGATCAACAAGTATACAACAGATACAGTCTACTACAGATATCGGATCAGTAATTACATAAACAACCCAGAACACCTTATGAACAGAAATATACAGTCAACAGATCATCTTAATACAGGGACGCATATTTTCTTTCTGTGGCCTGCGACTGGACGCAGTATACCTTATGCTGTTCTGCGTGCAGACGCACTGTTCCTTTTTGCTTTTCTGCGACCGACGCTCCCAGAAACACTATCGCGCCGCGTCTTTCACTTCAGAGACGCACCTGAGTCTTTACTGTACTGCGTCCCGGCGCACTTTCCCTTCACTGAATCTGCGTCCCTTCAGATATAGAAGATAAGAGGACTTCAGAACCAACCCAAACACTCAGATCCACAGATCTGATCATGCGCCATATAGATCGTAGTCCATTAGAAGATTTGCCCTTATAGATTTGGACTAGATCTCACCAAGAGATGTTCAACCAAGATGATGCTTAATCCAAATGAACTCCTTTGCTTTATATAGGCAAGCTTCTCCCCAAAGCGTGGAACAATACTACGAGCCGACACCATAGAAACACAAAACCGTCGGCTAGATACCACACAAGAAACCCCCACGTGCTTTTCTCTGCCTTGAAATGTGTGCACTGGGCGGACGCACCTCCTGAACGGCTGGACTGCGTCCCTGGACGCGGGTTCTGTATGGTATACCTGCGGGGACGCACTTGCTGAACATATTTCCTGCGTCCTTCTTGATTTACCACCTGAATGAGTTTGCCATCAAGGACAACACCTGAATCATAATGCCAACAAACTCCCCCTTTGGACTTGATGGCAACCACATAATCTTCAGCTTACATAATCTTCAGCTTCATCATTCTCCCCCTTTGACATCAAGGGCAAAGGGTATGCTCCCCCTATGCTCATGCTTCTCCAGATCTGTAACCAGAAATCCATCATGAAGGAGACAGAGACATATTGTAGCTATTTCCAAGATCTCCTTCTCCATAATGCCAACAATGCATTATGTGCTCCCCCTGAGCCTATACCATCAATAGGAAGATGATCAACAGTGAGATGATGCATCAACAACCCCCAGCTTTTGCCTGAGGTATTCAAAAGTGTCCCTGGGCAATGGTTTGGTGAAAATATCAGCAACTTGTTCCTTAGAAGGAACATACTCCAACTTGACCTTCTGTTCAAGTACTTGTTCCCGGAGAAAATGGTACTTGATTGGTATGTGCTTGGTTTTTGAATGCATAACCAGATTCTTTGAGATGCTGATTGCACTTGTGTTGTCACATAAGATAGGAATAGGAGGTGTACAAGTGATTTGATAATCCTGCAAAGTCTGCATCATCCAAAGAAGTTGGGTGCAACAAGATGCAGCAGCAACATATTCCGCTTCAGCTGTAGACAAGGCAATTGAACTCTGTTTCTTGCTGAACCAAGATACCAGTCTGGGACCCATAAAGAATGCACCACCACTTGTGCTTTTCCTGTCATCCACGCTTCCGGCCCAATCTGCATCTGTATAAGCATGAAGAGTGAGATCTGTATCTCTAGGATACCATAGGCCATAATTTTGAGTCCCTTGAAGATATTTGAAGATTCTCTTCACTGCTTGAAGATGAGTCTCCTTTGGATTTGCCTGAAACCTTCCAACTATTCCAACTGCATGCATGATGTCTGGTCGGGTACCTGTCAAATATAGTAGACTTCCAATCATAGATCTGTAGGTTGGTTGATGTACTGCTGCAGATTCGTCATTTGCACTGAGACTACATCCTGTGACCATGGGTGTACATACTGGTTTTGCATCTTCCATGCCATATTTCTTCAAAATCTGCTTGAGATACTTGGTTTGAGATAAAAGGATTCCTCCTTTCTTTTGTTGGATTTGCAAACCAAGGAAGTATGTCAGTTCTCCTAGCAAGGACATCTCAAATTCTTTCTGCATGACCGAGGCAAAGCTTTGACTCATAGCTTCTTCATTACTGCCAAAAATAATGTCATCTACATACACAACAAGTATTAGTAATTTGTCATTTTCAACTTTTATATAAAGATTGCTATCTGCTGAACCTTTTGAAAAACCTTGTTGATGAAGATATTTGTCCAACCGGTAGTACCAAGCCCTTGGAGCTTGTTTGAGACCATAGAGAGCCTTTTTTAATCGGCATACAAGATTTGGATCGTTTCCAAGAATGAAACCATCTGGCTGTTCAATGTACACTTCTTCATCCAAGTCTCCATTCAGAAAGGCTGATTTCACATCCATTTGAAATACTTTGAAGTTCTGACAACTTGAGAGAGCAAGAAACATTCGGATGGCCTCAAGTCTTGCAACAGGAGCAAAAGTTTCTTCAAAGTCTATTCCTTCTTGCTGTGCATACCCTTTACAAACAAGTCTGGCTTTGTTTCTAATTACTTCTCCATTTTCATTCAATTTATTTTTGAAAACCCATTTTGTTCCGATAACATTCTTATCCTTTGGTCTAGGAACCAGCTCCCAAGTGTTGTTCTTTTCGATTTGCTCAAGTTCTTCATCCATTGCTTTCACCCAACATTCATCTTTGCATGCCTCTTTCACATTTTGTGGTTCAGTAGAGGAGAGTAATGCCAAATAACTTGAAGCTTCTGCAACTGTTCTTCTAGTTTGTATACCTGCTTCTTTTTGTCCCATGATCTGAGATTCTGGATGGTTCTTTTGAACATATCTGGATGGAGTCTTTTCTTCTATTCTTGTTCTTTCTTCTGCTTCTTCGTGAGGTCCTTCTTGAGATTGTTCTTGCGGTTCTTCTTCTTCATCATCTTGTCTTTGAGGGTAGCTTTCATCTTCTTCAATGTCTTCACGATGTATTTGCCTAGGAATGTATCCCTTCTCATCAACCACTACATCAATGCTGTCAACAATTCTGCCAAGTCTTTTATTGTAGCATTTGTATGCTTTGCTATGTGGAGAGTAGCCAAGAAGAATTCCTTCATCTGCTCTAGGATCAAGTTTTCCAAGCTGCTCCTCAGTATTCTTGATATAGCATTTGCTCCCAAAGATTTTGAAGTGCTTTACCGAAGGAGTTTTACCACTCCAGAGCTCATGAGGAGTTTGAGTGCTGTTCACTCGGACATTTGTCTTGTTGAGAATAATAACTGCCGCATGTGCAGCTTCACCCCAGAAGGTTGCAGGAGTTCCTGATTCATCAAGCATAGCACGAGCCATTTGCTGGATTGTTCTGTTCATTCTTTCCACTACTCCATTTTGCTGAGGAGTTCTAGCTGTAGAAAATTCTCTCCTTATCCCATGTTCATCACAGAAGTCGAAAAATTCATTTGAAGTAAATTCTCCACCTCTGTCGGATCTGAGGCACTTAATCTTGTGACCTG
This sequence comes from Pinus tabuliformis, assembly GCA_031772625.1. NCBI lineage: Eukaryota > Viridiplantae > Streptophyta > Pinopsida > Pinales > Pinaceae > Pinus > Pinus tabuliformis. The sequence goes on along the minus strand of CM062810.1, from coordinate 110,831,177 downwards.
ATTCATTTTCAACCAAAGCTTTGAAGGATTTGAATTTTTCGAAAGCTTCATCTTTGTGCTTCATAAGTCCTAACCAAACAAACCTGGAGAAATCGTCAATAAATAATATCAAGTATTCCTCTCCTCTAGGTGTTCTTTTTCTGAATGGTCCACATACATCTGTATGTACTAGCTCAAGAGGCATGCTGGTTGATCCTTCTTTCTCTGGAAAGTTAGTTCTGGTCTGTTTTCCAAACTGACATGATCTGCATATGGTGTTGTCAGGAATTTTGATATCTGGAAGATCGCGAACTGCCTGATATTTGCAAGCTTTCCTTATTTGTGAGAAGCTTAGATGTCCCAACCTTCGATGCCATAACCAGTGCTCTTCATCCTTGCTTAGATAGCATTGTTGTTGTCCTTCATCAAATATGTATAGATTATTTGGAGTTCTTTTTCCTTTGAGAACTGTTTTACCTGTATCAAGATCACGAACAAGACATCCATTTGATCTGAATATAACCTCGGTTCTTTGATCACACATCTGGCTTACACTTAGAAGATTATGCTTTAGTCCATCAACAAACAAAACATTTCCAGCCTTAACATCTTCTTTTAAAGGAGCAATACCTTTTCCTTTTATAGTTGCAGGAGTATCATTTCCAAAAGAGACTTTCTTTCCCTTTTCTAAATTAGAATAAGATTCAAGTTTTTCTTTATCACCTGTCATATGCTTTGAACATCCACTGTCAATGTACCATAGATTTTCTTGTCCTTCTGCATAGAATGCTATCCCACATCTTTCTGTTTGAGGTTCCTTTATTTTCCATGTTTTGGTGCCTGAGGTTTGTTCCCTTTTTTGTTCTTGTACCTTTCTTTCCGGAAACCTGCTTCTGCATTCAAAATCTTCATGTCCAAAATTATTGCAAATAGAGCATTCAACTTCATTTTCAAGAGCTGAAAAATTGTTATAGGTCCTTTTTGTAATCCCTGTCATACTTCTTTGTTTTTGAGCTTCCCTAGTCATGATTGTTTTATACGCAACACATTGAGCTGCTTTGTGACCAAAGTTATGGCAAGAAAAGCATTGTCCATTGAAGAAGTTTCTGCGATTATTGAATCTACCAGCCAACTGATTGTAATTTCTATTTTCATCTATTCTTGAACCAAATTGGGAAGATTTTACCTGTGTCTGGTTGTGGCTTTTGTTCACCCTTAAGCTGGATTGCCCCTGATAGTTTCTGTTTGACGTTTGTCCTTGCTTTACCTGATGATCTTCCTTGTGCTCTTGCTCATTTCTTCTTGCTGCATCAAGATAACTTTTTGAAGTGGATGCTTGAGAAGTTTCTCCATTATAGCCCAGTCCTGTCTTATTTAGTGGAGACCGCTGCACACTGATAATCTCATTCAACGTTTCAGATCCTTTGACAAACTTGAGATTAATAGTTTTTGTTTTCTCAATTTCTTTTCTAAGACCAACAATTTCACCTTCTAATTTTTCAAGATGTTTTTCCTTTTCATCAATCTGAAATTGTAGAGTATCAATAATCATGTTCTTTTCTTCTATACATCTCTTGAGTCTAGTAATTTCATCATAAAGGTTATCCACATCTACAGCATCCTCATAATCATCATCTTCAAATGCCATTAACAATCTATATTTGTTACCTTGTTCATCTTCATCACTGTTTGATAAGCCATCACTATCTTCATGGGTGTAGTAGCTTTTCTTATTTGCACTCTGTTTCCTGTTCCATCTAACTGGTTCCTTTCCTTTATCCTTATAAGAGCATTTTGCAGCATAATGACCTACTCTTCCACAAGCAAAACATTTGAAAGGTAGCTTACCTCTGAACCTTCCAGAACCCCTTTGAAGATTTCTGACAAAATTTGATTCTTCTTCCTCTTCTTCTGGAACATGACTTGCTTCATAGTGATCTTCTTTGCCTGATGCTTTAAAGGCAGCTTCCCTTCTGTCTGATGGACCTCCCTTTCTCATTTCATAAGCAGTTAGAATTCCATGCAGTTGAGACATAGTGAGAACACGGAGATTTTCCTTTTCTTCTACTGCAGATACTTTAGATTCAAACTTGGGGGATAAAGATCTTAGAATCTTTTGAACTACTATAGTCTCTTTTATTTCTTCACCCAAATTTTTCATACAATTAACAATCTCATCTACCCGAAGAAAATAATTAGCCACACTTTCATCATTATACATCTTGAGAGTCTCATATTGAATCCTGAGAGTTTGAAGTTTAGCTTCTTTTACCTGTTCATCTCCTTCATAGCTAGTGATCATTTTGTCCCATATCTCTTTTGCTGATTTGAAGTGCATGACCTTCATGAACTCTGTTTGAGATATACTTCCTAATAGAGTACTGACTGCTTTTGCATTTGTTTCATACTGCTTTTTCTCAGCTGGATCTGTAGGAGTAGCTGAAGGAAAGGCATAGCCTGATTCTACAATGTTCCAAACTTCTGTACCAAGAGATTGAAGATATGCAGTAACTCTTACCTTCCAATAATTGAAGTTTGTCCCATCGAAGACGGGTGGCCTGATTGATGCTTCTCTCTCGTAGTTGCTCATGATGAACGATCTACCTTCAAGCGATCAAGCTTTTCTGAAGGACCTGCTCTGATACCAATTGTTGGAAATAATACTGAGAGGGGGGGTGAATCAGTATTATCTAGCAATTTACCAAATCTTCCTTATTTGATCTTTTGAAATATTCTTGCATATCAGTACCATAAAACAATGAGCATGAATAAAGAAAATAGACAGTCACACCAAAGAACACAAGATGTAAGGTGGAAACCCAATGCAGGAGAAAAACCACCTGCTGCAATATGTCTCTATCTTCTTTCAAGAAATTCTTTTTACAATGATTTTGTACTGGTGCAGTCCTTTACCAGCACGCAGGCTGCAACCTGCAAAGAGCTACAACTCTTTCTCGTTTTCCAGTTTCTCCTGGAAGGGAGCTACAACCCCCTACTTCTTTTCATGAAGAATCAAATGATCAACAAGTATACAACAGATACAGTCTACTACAGATATCAGATCAGTAATTACATAAACAACCCAGAACACCTTATGAACAGAAATATACAGTCAACAGATCATCTTAAGACAGGGACGCATATTTTCTTTCTGTGGCCTGCGACTGGACGCAGTATACCTTATGCTGTTCTGCGTGCAGACGCACTGTTCCTTTTTGCTTTTCTGCGACCGACGCTCCCAGAAACACTATCGCGCCGCGTCTTTCGCTTCAGAGACGCACCTGAGTCTTTACTGTACTGCGTCCCGGCGCACTTTCCCTTCACTGAATCTGCGTCCCTTCAGATATAGAAGATAAGAGGACTTCAGAACCAACCCAAACACTCAGATCCACAGATCTGATCATGCGCCATATAGATCGTAGTCCATTAGAAGATTTGCCCTTATAGATTTGGACTAGATCTCACCAAGAGATGTTCAACCAAGATGATGCTTAATCCAAATGAACTCCTTTGCTTTATATAGGCAAGCTTCTCCCCAAAGCGTGGAACAATACTACGAGCCGACACCATAGAAACACAAAACCGTCGGCTAGATACCACACAAGAAACCCCCACGTGCTTTTCTCTGCCTTGAAATGTGTGCACTGGGCGGACGCACCTCCTGAACGGCTGGACTGCGTCCCTGGACGCGGGTTCTATATGGTATACCTGCGGGGACGCACTTGCTGAACATATTTCCTGCGTCCTTCTTGATTTACCACCTGAATGAGTTTGCCATCAAGGACAACACCTGAATCATAATGCCAACATTTTTGTGGGATTCTTGTGATAGTGAGTTTATGTATTTTTTTTTCTTTGTAATGAGTTTTTTCTAATGTTTTATATGTATCCACATCTCTCTCTCTCTCTTCTAAACTAAATGAATCAAGGTGAATAGACAAAATACACTAATTTACAGTGCTTCGTCTTGGGAATGCATTTGGTTTTCAATGTTTTCAACTTTTTGAAGAGGATTCATAGTTTCCTTATGCCCTCCTCAACTCCTCAGTTGTCTCAAAATACCATCCTAATCCTTTTCTAGTACATAAACCCTTGTCTACCTTGCCCCACAGAACATGACTGTATCCCTGAGTTGATTTCCCAGACCCAATCTACCTTCTCCAATTGACCCAGCAACCAAAACCTAAAATCAAACAAAATTCTCTGATATACTATACCTAACCTAAAATAAGCATTCATTTTAGTCATCGCAAGCCCTAGTTGCCAATATACTAATTGAGATTAACTAGGAGAGAGCCCTCTCCCAAATTGGTAGGGCTAGCTACCAAGTTATGTGTGGTTTGATGTTACCCTAGACCTGCCTTCATTCATCCTGGGGTAGATTTAGGCACTAACATAGTGGCGAACATACTGGGGAAGAACTAAAAAATATTACCCTAGTACTTTTAAAACACATTCTAGACTTTTGGACGATAGGTTTAGAATTCATTAAGCTGAAAAAATTGTAATGTCCATTTGAATTTGGGGGAAAAATTAAACACACTAGCTTCAAGAAGATACACCAGGGCCAATCATGATCCTGATCATCCTCCCGTGTTTGAAAATCCTAACATCATTCCAATAATACTCAGGCAAGAAAGTTCATTAAGTCCTAGACCAGTTTTCAGATCTCATTCATGCCTAGTTGAGTTTCAATATCTTGAAGATCTCCCTTTTGATGAACACTTTGATTTATATTTGTTTGAAACCAAATCTGAAAGTGCGATTGGTGATACCATTTTAAATCCACAATTTGTTGAAGACTTTGAAACTGAAAGAGTGAATAGATAAATTGATGATTATGTTTTGAATTCTCTTCAATCATCTATTCTGGCCACCAATATCCCTGAGCTTCTAGAATCAGCATCTGCTACTCTTGGTTCATATACTATCTTGTTTAGTTTTGAGGTTCATTCCCAACCTCAGTTTATACCTACCCTTCCCGTTCAACCTAGCATATCTGATCAGATATCTATCACCTCTACTACTCCTTCAACCCCTCAAACACCCATCACATCGACTTCTGTTGTTGTTATAAATCCTCCTGTTTCTCCAAGGCCAGTTTCCAATCCACCTTGAGTAATGGCTGCTAAATATGCACCTATCATTTTACCACAGAACTTGGATGCTATGCCTGCTGATTACCAAAGTAAGATACCCTTGTTTGATTCTACTCTAGGTATCATAACCCACCAGCATGTTGACAGGATGAACGACTTCTTTGATCTTCATGAGATAGATGAAGAGAATGTGACCATGCGATTATTTGTGCAAAGTTTTGGAGGCGAGGTTCGAAAGTGGTTCAGAGAACTACCCGCGGGGACTATCAATACATTGCCGGTTCTTCACAAACAATTCCTAGATCATTGGGAGGTAAAGAAAAATCCACTCCAAATTCTTTCTGAGTATGAAAATATAAAGAGGAATGCTGGTGAAAGTGTTCAGGATTACTGTGTGAGATTCAATACTGTCTATAATGCTATTCCAGTTGATATCAAGCCACCGATGGGGCTGGCTTTAATAAAATTCCCCTATGGTTTTGATCCTAACTTGGCATATCAATTGAGAGAATGAGATCCTGCTACATTGGAGGATATGCAGAAAAATGCAGTGAGTGTGGAGGCAAATTTGCTAGCTAAGAGAGCTAGGATGAAGACCGAGAAAAAAGTGACCATAAAGGAAGAGGCTTCTTCCTCAGATGTAAAAGCTGATCATATGCTTCGTAAAAGTTAGAAAATGTTTGATAGATTGACAATTGCAGATAAGCCCTAGACACTAATCAGATATCCAAATTTCCGCGGTCAACAGCAACCACAATTCAGGATTAAACAACAAGAGCAAAGAGCACAAGATCAATCAGCAGAACAGCAAGTCAAAACACCTCTACAACAAAATTATGTGCATGGCCCAGAGTCAGAAGATGATGAAGATCTAATAGGAGAGGAAAATCACTTTTTTATGGTAGATGGATTTCCTATCTACATCATGGAGGATAGGGAATATTCAGAGATTCTAGCTATATAGAAAGATGAGGATTTTATACTAGCCAATGAAGTAGTCCTAGAAGAAGAATCAAATGAATATCAAAGGGGATATATGAATGCATTGACAGTGCAACAAAGACAGTAGTCACTCAGGGGCAAGGATGTACCAATCAATCCAGTCCAAAAGCAAAAGGAAACAACATAGCCTAAGAATGATTCTCCAAATGTTCAGAAAAAAAAGGAAAGGAGCCAGTAGATCCTACTTCTAGCAAAGTAAATCTGAAAATCAGAAGAAAAAATCAGCCAAGTATAGCAAAGTAGAAGTCTGAAAAGAAGGATTCTCCGGTCAAAGAGGTAGATAACATTACAGCCTTTAGCTTAGAGAATGACATTGCTAAGTTAAAAGTGTCGATATCTCTAACAGAATTAATGAAGAATAATAGTTATAAGAGTCCAGTGTCAAAGATTTTGAATGTAGATCCCCTGTCTAATATGGTTAATGTGGAATATGACCAACCCGAGCTTATTTTTGGTCCTACATTAGAAGGCCAATCTGAGGATAGTGAAGTAACCCCATTTTACATCAGCCTTAGATTGCATGAGTATGTCTTGCACAACGCCATGTTTGATTTAGGAGCATCTCACAATCTGATAGCAAGGGCAATTATGGAAAAATTGGGTCTTGACATCACTCGTAAATATCATGCTCTTTATTTTTTTGATTCCGGTAGAGTCAGATGTATTGGTCTCATTAAATATTTGGTTGTGACTTTAGATCATATTCCAGTAAAGAATGTTCTCATGGATGTAGTTGTGGTAGACATTCCCCCTAGATTTGGCATGATTTTATCTAGGTCGTGGGGTGCAAAACTGAAAAGGATATTGCAATTAGATTTCTCCTATGCCACTATTCCCGTGTTTGGTCAGCTGAGAAAATTATATAGAGAGAAGAAGATGAAGTATATGATCACAAGCAAGGAGAAACTTTTGAATCATCCAATTAACTCTGTACATTCAGATTTAGAATCTTTTTTTCTTTATTCAGATAGTGGTTTTAATGATGTAAATAGCCAGCTAGTTGACGTGGAAGATGTTCCAGAGATAACAAAAAATTTCAGGGCAGTACTTGATCAAGAGAGGAAAAATCTTGCAAGTACCGCTGAGCAGTCTACGTTCCGCCAACAGAAAAAAATTGATGGACAGCAGCCAAAGGTAGAAGAGTAGACATAATTCTAGCACTTGGAGGAAGAAGCTGGTTTATGGAGTATGGATTTCGATGGAGTAGTAGGTAAGGATGGTGCAGGTGTTGGGATTTGGATACACAGCCTTGTTTTCCTACAAAATAAAGTCCCAAGCAATGTAAGAATTTGTTCAGATAAATTGTCCTTCGATTGTTCTAACAACGAAGCCAAGTATGAGGCAATGATTGCAGGGTTGAAGATACTCAAGAAGTTGAATGCAAAGAGAATTTCAGTTTATGGATGATCTGAATTTGAAACTACTTGTAACTTGTTTTCAAGGTATTCAATTAAGAAGTATACATGTTTAAAAGATTTCCATGTCTTGCAGAAAGAAAACAAATGAAATTTTCAGTTGTTCATGATCCATTTAAGCATAGCAGATTTATTTCCTTTTACTGTTTAACACACTAAAACGAATTTGTTCTGCAAAATAATTCAACCACGGATGCAAAAGAAGTTGATAAAGCAGTTCACCCCTCCTGGGCTACGTCTGCTGGGTCCAAAGCTCCCAAATGGGCTTGTCCTTGTTTTCATTAAATGCTCAAATTGAATACACAGCTGAATAGAAGCATCTACAAGTGAAATAGATGGTAAAAATGGATTCAAAACACTTGAATCCTTCAGGATTGACTTTTGGATCACCTCCAATGGATACCTGCAACCCTATACAGTGTTCACAAAACTGGGCCCTAGTGGCTCCTAGAACTTTCACGGCTCCAAAAACTCTGCAAATGACCTCAGATGGCTGTAAGACCTCCACCAATGGCTTCAGAAGGTCGAAAATACCCAAAATAAAAAACAAATTCGTCCAAAACCACCTTTCCTAGCCAAAGTTATGGCCAATTAAAGTTTTCCTCCAATTATGCCTAGAAACACTCCAGCTAACTTTAGTTGGAGTCCAGTTAACTCCGCCAATTATGGCGGGTCCGCCAAATTCGCCACGTGTTGGGCTACAAAAATGGCACTCATTACCATACATTTTTCACCTATGCTTCCATTATTTCGCTCACTATTCATCACCTTGTCACTCCATTTTTCCTACTATTCACCATTAATGGGTCTCATTCATATTTTCCAAATATTGTTTATTTTTAAGCATTTTTGAGAGAAATTCTTGATTAAATATTAGAAAATAATATATTTTACTTTATATATGGAAAGTGGGTTGTTTTGGTGACATGTGTAGGTTGCAAGGAAGCTTCCAAGACACCTTTATGTGGCCTTGAATGATCAAATTCGAATTTGATAAGATAAACCTCATGGAAAAGATCATGGACCTCATGGAGGAAATCATGGAGGATAGGGTTATGTGTCTAGATGGTTGAGAAATGTATGGAACTAAAGAGAGATTAGTGGATCATCATTATGAGTTTGTTATCTCCTCTCATTGTATAAATAGGAGTACCTCCTCCATTCCAAAGAGAGGACTCTTGGAGCATTGTATCCAATTTATGATGGCATAGAATAAAGCTTCATTGTTCATATATTTCCATTATGTTGTTTTAGATTTAATTTTCCTTAATGTAGTATATGGAATAATATGTCTTGTTCTTAAGAGAATTGAGCTCACTCTAAAAGGATGAGAGAAACATTTTATTTCATATTAGATCTTATTTCATTTACTTGTTTAGATGTTTGAGGATTTGTTTGTGATTGATGAATGAGTTTTAAATTAGAATCTAATCAGCATATGAGAGGACAACTAAGGGTCTAAGTTAGGCTCTCTCTCTCTATTTGATTTGTATAATAATTGAAATTCAGTCTTTTGCTTTTATGTTTCAAGTATCATATGAGGAGATAACCAAGAGTCTAAGTTAGGCTCTCTCTCCATTTGATTCACATGATAATTGAAATTCATCTTTTTGCTTTTATGTTTCAAGTTATTTCATTTCTTATGGTTATGAATGACTATTAGTTTAGTTTGGATTAGTACATGAGAGGACAATCAAGAGACTAAGTTAGTCTCTCTCTCTCTACTTGAATCTGAACAATAATTAAGTTCATTCTCTTGTCTTCATTTCAAGTTTTTAGTTTTATGTAATCAATGATTTCTCTATGATACTATAGGGAAGGACAACCAGGACCTCCTTAGTTAGGAGCCTCTTCCCTTGCATATTGTATTGAATCTTAAATATTTAGCTAGACATAGAGTTAGTTGCCTACTCCTGCATATATTTTGCTGGCATCATCACAAGCTTACGAGTTTCCCTGGTCGATAATTTATGCAGCAATTCAAGCCCAATAAATTGCCCAACACCACGTCCACCAAAATTTCCTCCAAATCCTAACTGTTAGTTAACTGCCCGCATGTGACTGCAATCTCGGCGGGTTGTTTGCCTTAGATTTCGTGCCCGGTGGATAATGGTCTCGGCCCATGGTTTTGGGCACCCGGTCATATGGTATGCGGGGGCTGGCCCTTAGCGGCTGGCCCCCTTCGTTTCCCGCCCATCCACCATTTTAAAATTTAAATAAATTTTGGTCACCACAACATTCAAGTCCCACTCCCATGGTGTGTTGGTAAGGCATGGCGTTTGGTTTTGGTAGGTCATGGGTTCAAACCTCACCGCCACCAAAGTTTTAACATGCGCCCAACACCTTTACTGACGTCATCAAGGGCCACGTGGCAGCCTGTGAATGGTTGCTGAAAAAGGAATATTCGCTAGAATATTCCAAGGAATATTCTGTAGAATATTCCTTTTTTAATTTTTTTTTTCAAAAATTAAAATTTCCAATGTTATTGACAAATTCTTCTTTTTGCCATAACTTCCTCATACGGCGACCGTTTTTCGAACCATTTGCGACGCCAGAATCAGGAAGACGAGCACTTTTCAGTCGTTCAACTTTGAATTAGTTCTAAGCATTTTAAATTTTGAGCATTTTACGATACTTAGGACATGAGCACCTAATCACGCCTCCCCATTGGGAAGCTTTTGGACCCCAAAAGCCTTCAACTACCTGTTAAAGAGGTGAGGGTACAAATCCCTCACTCTGTCTACCTCCATCCACTTTTCCTTGTTCGGTTTGCTGCCTTTGAAACCAACCCGAACATAATCTACACTGCCCCTCCTTGAAGTGTGTGTCCTTCTATCAAGGATTGTATCTTCTTTCAGCTCATCTAAGAATTCTGGCGAGAAATCTTCTATAGATGGTAGCTGAACAGCACTTTCATGATCAGCAATCAAAGGAGGTTCATACAAACGTAAGTTCTCCACATTGACAACAGAATAAATTTTCATGTAGGAAGGCAAATCTAATTAAAAAGCATTATTTCCAACCTTCTTGAGGATTTTGAATGGACTATAACGAATAGACTTCAACTTTTTACCTTCTCCTTGCATCCTTTCCTTACTAATGTACAGCCATACCTCATCCCCTTCTTGAAACTTGTGATCGACTCTATGCTTGTCGTGTCTTTCCTTGTACTTGGCTTGACTCTTCTCAAGCTGTCTTGAATTCGCTAATATATTTGCTGAATTCTTTCAATGAAGGAACGAGCTTTGTCAATATCACTATGTCCCTCAATGGCAACATCTTTCTCAAGAATGAAATCAAGAGGTGATTTTGGCAAATAACCAAAACAAGCTTCGAATGTTGAGATGTTTGTGGAAGAGTGCTTGGCACGGTTGTAAGCATGATGTATGTAGTGCAAATGTTCATCCCAAATCTTGGGATGCTTGCTGCAATATCCTCTCAAGAGGTGCAAAATGGTTCTGTTCACAACTTCGGTTTGTCCATTTGTTTGTGGATGGAAAGCAGTACTTTTCTTCAACTTGGTGTCCATCATCTCCCATAGGTTGGACCAAAAATTCCGCACAAATCTGGAATCCCTGTCACTAATAATGGAACTAGGCAAACCAAAGTGAATCCATACATGATGAAAAAATAATTCAGCAGTTTGTTCAGCAGTTATAGTTTTCTAACAAGGCATAAGTATACACATTTTGCTGAAACGATCAACTACTACATATAAATAATCATGCTGCTTTCTAGATTTTGGCAAACCTCCTACAAAATCCATAGAGATGCTTTCCCATGGTCTAGAAGGTACCGGAAAAGGAGTATACAAGCCAAGCTTCCTATTGCTAGGCTTGCTTGTAGCACATAATGAACATCCTCTTATGAACCTTGAAACAAAATCTACCATGCGAGTCCAATAGCAATACCTCTGTAGATGTGCAACTGTTTTGCTCACACCAAAATGGCCAGCAATAAGAGAAGAATGAGCTTCTCTTATGACATTTATCCTCTCCCCCTATGGTATACACAACTTGCCCAAATGAAACAACAAATTTTTATGCATGTGATAGTCATTTTCCTCTACATGATTCCCTTTACTCAAGTTAGCATACACATCTTTAAAGTCATCATCAGATGCATATTGTTCTATGTAACTATCATGTACAATGGAATCATTCTTAAGTAAAGTAACAGCACCAATAATAGGCCTTGAAAGCATATCAGCAACCTTATTCAAAGTACCTTTCTTGTACCTTATTACCAAATGGAACTGTTGCAAGAAGCCCATCCATCTGAAGTGTCGTGACTGTTGTAACTTGCTTTGTGATTGCAAGTACTGTAAGGGCTGATGGTTGGTATGTATAACAGTTTCTTTTCCCATCAAATAGTGTTTCCACTTTTTGATGCTTTGTACCAACGCATACAACTCCTTATCATATGTAGGATGATTTACAATAGCACCATTAAAAGTTTCAGAATGAAAAGCAATAGGCTTACCATGCTGTAGAAGAACTGCACCCATAGCATAATCGCTAGCATCAGTTTGTATCTCAAATGGATTTCTCAAATTCGGTAATGCAAGGACTGGAGCTGAACTAATCTTCTCTTTCAAAGATTCGAAAGCTTTTTGTTGCTTGCCTCCCCATTGGAAAGCATGCTTCACACTTGTCACTGCATGCATAGGAGTTGCTATAGAAGAGATGTTAGAGATAAACTTCCTCCAATATTGAGCTGCACCCAAAAAACTTCTTACCTCTGTTATGGATTTGGGAGTAGGCCACTTCACAATAGCCTCAATCTTAGCAGGATCAATTCTCAAAGCACCTCCTCCTACAAAGAAGTCTTTCCAAATTCACACTTTGACATTTTAAGAAATAACTGATTCTTCTTCAAAACATCAAGTACTTTCCTAACATGCATGACATGATCTTCTCTAGACTTGTTGAAAATTAAGATGTCATCTAAGTATACAATAACAAAATCATCAAGAAAAGGATGCAAGACATTATCCATTACCCGCATGAAAGTTGCAGGTGCATTGCACAAACCAAACGACATCACAAGCCACTCAAAGAGTCCTTGTTTGGTTTTAAAGGCTGTCTTCCAAATGTCACTTTCTTCAATTCTTACTTGATGATATCCACTGCGCAAGTCTAGCTTAGTGAAATATCGAGCATCTTTTAGATGGTATAGCAAATCATCTATCCTTGGGAGTGGGTAACGATTCTTTACCATTATCTTGTTCAAGGCCCTGAAATCAACACACATATGCCAAGTGCCATCTTTCTTTGGAATCAATACAATCAGTGACCCACATGGCGAAGTACTTGGCCTTATGAAACCCTTGTTCAACAAGTCCTTGATTTGCTTCTTTATTTCAGCATTCTCCATAATAGACATGCGGTACATGCCTATGTTTGGAAGAGGACAATCTGGATGCAAATGGATTTCATGCTGAATCTCCCTCTTAGGAGGCAAACCTGTTGGCTCCTGAAACATCTCATGATATGCATCAACTACATCATACAGATCTAATTTATGTTTTGGCTCAAAATTGTCAAATGACTCATGATTCACATCAACCTTGGGCTTAATCATAAGAAGAACAAAATTCTTACTTGAATTAACCAGCCTTTTTACCTGTCCTACATTCACCATTGCTATATTTGTCTTCTTGCGATGAGCTCTAACAATGAACTCCTTGCCATCTTTGAAAAGATGATATTTGTTTTCATGGCGATGAAAGATAGCTTTCCTATCAAACAAGTAAGGACTTCCCAAAACAATTCCTGCTATATCAAAAGGTACCACATCAAGTTCAACTGTGTCAATAAAATGTGCAGTAATTGCAAAGCGCAATGTGCACTTTCTTGAAACTTGTAAATTTGCATCCTTGCAAATCCATCCAAGTGGATATGGCTTCGGATGTGGAACGGTCTCAAGTTTAAGCTGCTTGACCAAGTCATCTGATATAAGGTTTTCTTGTGACCCACTATCAAAAAGTGTGTCAATTTTAGTATGTTTTGAAATCACCCTCACATGAAACAGTTCAATTCTTTCTTCCTCATTAGGAGCTTGTACATGGCAGTTTGAGGTACTAGTGTTGGCTTGAGTTTCAATTTCTTTTCCCTTCAAGTTTTTCAAACCCATGGCTGCAATTTTGGTTTCATCACCTGAATCTTCCCCTAAATCCTGTGGTGTAGATGTAGTAGCAGCAGTTTTCTGTTTCCCTTTGGATTTGTTAGATTGAGGTATTTTTTCAGGATGTAATTTCCAACAGTTTTTCTCCTCATGGCCTGTTTTAGAACAGTGTTTACAGATCACTTTCTCACTCTCCAGTTTGACAGATGCATTCTTTTTGCCCTTTCCCTTGGAGGTTTTCTCTTTTTTTTTCCCCTTGGGGGGCTTATTTCTACCCTCTTCAAATGTGTTTTTTCCCATTGCCTCTAAATGGGTAGCCTGGACACAAACCTCGTCCAGGCTAGTAGGGTTAAATATCAAGATGGTGTGTCTAAGGTAGCTATGCAAGCCACCAACGTATTTCAGCAAGGATTCCTGGGTCTGTAAATCTACCCCTAACAAGAGAGCTCTTCTCCTGAATTCTTGGGTGTAGTCTTGGACACTCTGACCCTTAAGTTGTCTGAAATTTTGCCAATTCATAATGTCTTTCTACATGTGAGCAAGACGATAAAACGGTTTTTTAATGGATAACAGAAATTCAGGCCATGTTAAGGTAACCTTACCAAATTTCTTGATCTCCTCTTTAGTCTTGACCTCCCACTAGACCAATGTTGCTCCATCCATTCTCAAAGAAGCTAACTGAATCTTTGTGGCATCATCATGCATATTCTGGATCCTCAAGTAAACTTCCAACTGCCTAATCCAGTTGTCAAGATTTTCTGCATTCACTTCACCATTAAACATAGGTAATTCAAATTTTACATAAAGCTTCAAAAAAGGACTTTTTCCAGAGGATCTATGCTTATGCACAGAAGAAGAAGACGAGGATGAAGAGGAAGAAGGTGGCGATGGGGGTGGTGGATCACCATTTCCTCCATGTCCTTTCTTGGAATGATCATCATCCTTCTTACCTCCTGAAGAGCCCTCTCCTTCATGTGGATGTTTGGACCCTTCTCCAGCCAATTTCTCATTTCTTTCTTGGTACAATATCCTCACCATTTCAGTGAGGTCCAAGAAAGCCTTTCTGAAGACTCTTTCTTCTTCTTTGGATCCATGTCTGCAGGAATTTCTCATTCATGTGTAGAAATTCTTGAAGCTTCTGCTGAGACTCTTGAGGGTGAAATTGAAGGTGGAGGTGATGGCTCTCTGGCCTTCCTTGACCGAGGATTCTCTCGTTCTCTAGTCAACTGTCCTTCCCCTCTTTTAAGTTTCAACCTGGTAAGCATCAATACTTGCAAGACAGTTAGAAGATCTTTGCACAAAACCCTGCTCTAATACCAACTTGATCTGAATTTGAAACTACTTGTAATTTGTTTGCAAGGTATGCAATTCAGAAGTATACATGTTTAAAAGATTTCCATTTCTTGTAGAAAGAAAACAAATGAAATTTTCAGCTGTTCATGATCCATTTAAGCATAGTAGATTTATTTACTTTTACTGTTTAACACACTAAAACGAATTCGTTCTGCAAAATAATTCAACCACAGATGCAAAAGAAGTTGATAAAGCAGTTCACCCCTCCTGGGCTATGTCTGCTGGGTCCAAAGCTCCCAAATGGGCTTGTCCTTGTTTTCATTAAATGCTCAAATTGAATATACAGCTGAATAGAAGAATCTACATGTCAAATACATGGTAAAAATGGATTCAGAACACTTGAATCCTTCAGGATTGACTATTGGATCACCTCCAATGGATACCTGCAACCCTATACAGTCTTCACAAAACTGGGCCCTGGTGGCTCCTAGAACTTTCACGGCTCCAAAACCTCTGCAAATGACCTCAAATGGTTGTAAGACCTGCACCAATGGCTTCATAAGGTCGAAAATACCCAAAATCAAAAAAAAAATTCGTCCAAAACCGCCTTTCCTAGCCAAAGTTATGGCCAATTAAAGTTTTCCTCTAGTTATGCCTAGAAACACTCCAGCTAACTTTAGTTGGAGTCCAGTTAACTCCGCCAATTATGGCGGGTCCGCCAAATTCACCACGTCTGCCAAAATTTCCTCCAAATCCTAACTGTTAGTTAACTGCCCGCATGTGACTGCAATCTCGGCGGGTTGTTTGCCTTGGATTTCGTGCCCGGTGGATAATGGTCTCGGCCCATGGTTTTGGGCACCCGGTCATATGGTATGCGGGGGCTGGCCCTTAGGGGCTGGCCCCCTTCGTTTCCCGCCCATCCACCATTTTAAAATTTAAATAAAATTTGGTCGCCACAACATTCAAGTCCCGCTCCCATGGTGTGTTGGTAAGGCATGGCGTTTGGTTCTGGCAGGTCGTGGGTTCAAACCTCACCGCCACCAAAGTTTTAACATGCGCCCAACACCTCTGCTGACGTCATCATGGGCCACGTGGCGGCCTCCAGGCCTACCACGTGGCAGCCTGTGATTGGTTGTTGAAAATGGAATATTCCCTGAATATTCCAAAGAATATTCTGTGGAATATTCCTTTTTTAATTTATTTTTTTCAAAAATTAAAATTTCCAATGTTATTGACAAATTCTTCTTTTTGCCATAACTTCCTCATACGGCGATTGTTTTTTGAACCGTTTGTTTCACCAGAATCAGGAAGACGAACGCTTTTCAGTCATTCAACTTTGAACCAGTTCTGAGAATTTTAAATTTTGAGCATTTTACGACACTTAGGACATGAGCACCTGATCAATGGAGACTCAGAATTAGTAATCAAATAAGTCAAGGGTGAATACCAAGCCAAAAATCCATGAATGAGGGCTTACCATAATGTAGTTTTAGATATTTTGAGGTTGTTTCCAGATCATACCTTGACATGTGTCCCTCATACACAAAATGTCATTGCAAATTTTCTTTCTATAGCTGCAAGTAATTTAAAGATCCCAATGAATTCAAACAATAATTTTGAAATTCATGTGAAGCATTGCCCAACTTTCCCTGATAATCTGAGATATTGGCAAGTGTTTTAGGATGACAAAGAAAATGATGATTTTCTACAAAATGAAGGCAAGTATAAAGACACATCTATAGATGGTGAGCAATATGATGGTGAACCAGAAATAGAGGTAAATCAAATGGAAGTCTTACAGTTGAAAGATAATGTCATCCCTAAAGGCCTTATACCTTTAGAGGAATTATTTGATCAAGATGATGTAGCCTGAAAGCCAAGCTTAGTGCTGACTGAGAAGGGTGTTGAAGATGTAAATATTGGAACAACATAGAATCCAAAGATTGTGAAGTTTTCAAAGGCATTACCTCCTCCGGTAAAAGCTAAATACATTAGTTTATTGTCTTCATTTTCTGATGTATTTGCTTGGGACTATACAGATTTAAAGGAGTACGACAAAATTATAATTCAACATATAATTCCTATTAGGCCAAATCAGAAGCCATTTCGCCAAAAGTTGAGGAGGATAAATTTGAAGTTGCTGCTGTCAATAGACAAAGAGGTAAATCTATTGTACAAGTTCGGTATACTCGTTATGATCATAATTTCAAACTGGATCTCCAATCTGGTTCCCATGAGGAAAAAGACAAGTGAGATCAGATTGTTCATATATTTAAGAAATTTGAATAAGTGTCATTAAAAGATAACTACTTGCTGCCGAAAATGGACCACATTCTCCAAAGAGTAGTTGGAGCATCTCGTATGTCACTACTTGATAGATATTCTGGCTACAATAAAATTTTGGTTCATAAAGATGACAGGGATAAGACAAAATTCACCACTCCTTGGGAAACATTCCACTATGCCAAGATGCCGTTTGGTTTAAAGAATGTCGGAGCAACATTTCAGCGTGCCATGGACATTGCCTTTGCAAATGAAAAAGATGTGTTTCTAGTAGTATATCTTGATGATTTGACTGTCTTTTCAAATTTAGATGAAGAGCATCTTTACCATCTGAAAATTGTTTTTCAGCATTGCAAAAAATATGGAATATCACCTAATCCCAAAAAGAGCTTTTTTTCTATAGATGAAGGGAAGCTTCTTGGTCACATAATATCAAAGGAAGGAATCTGCATCGATCCTGCTAGGGTGGAAGCTATATAGAAGATAGATTTTCCTCGTAATAAGAAAGAGATCCAAGCATTTAACGGTAAGATGAATTTCTTACGTCATTTTGTGCCTAATCTAGCTGAACACTTGAGGGAAATTACTAATATGTTGAAGAAGGATAGTGTGGTCAAGTGGACTGAGGAAGCTATGAAGTCTTTTAACCTGGTAAAGTTGGCTCTTTCTTCAGCCCCGATTTTGATCAGTCTGGATTATTCACAGGATTTCATATTATTTTCATTCACTTCTGAACATACTATGGCAGCAGTTCTAATGCAGAAAAGAGATCAGCTAGAAAAACCAATTGCCTTTTTTAGTAGGACAATAAGAGATGCAGCCTTGAAATATAACATCATTGAGAAGCAAGCTCTTGCCTTAGTTAAAGCTTTGAAATATTTCCGGGTATATATTTTGCACTCTCATATCCTTGCTTATGTCCCTAACACAACAGTTAAAGATGTTTTGGTACAAACAGATCCAGAAGGAAGGCAGGGCAAATGGATCGTAGCATTGCTAGAATATGACTTGGAGATAAAGCCAACAAACCTAATCAAGGGGCAGGGTATAGAAAAGTTAATGGCGGAGTCCAATCTACATGCATTGGATATAAATCTGATTGCAGCAATGTTTGAAGAAGAAGAATATAGTTTGCTGATTCAGGTGTCTGAAATTTTTCTCCAATCTCCTTGGTATTCAGAAATTGTGTACGTGCTTCAGCATATTTCACCACCACTGGGATGGCTAAAAATAAAGGTATAACTCTAAAAATTAAGGCTGCTAGATTTTTTGTTCTAAACAATGCACTTTATTGGAAGGATCCTAGAGGCATTTTGCTGAATTGCTTAACCAAAGATGAAGCCCAATAGGTCATGAGGGATTTTCACAAGGGAGAATGTGGAGGTCACTTATTTTGGAAGACGACGACTAACAAAATTTTGAGAGAAGTGTACTACTGGCCTACCTTGTTTTCTGATGTTTATAAAATTGTCACAAGCTATCATGAATGCCAGATTTTTCAAGGAAGAAGAAAGTTGCAGCCTCTACCTCTCAAGCCAGTCAAAGTTAGTGCACTGTTTCAGCAATGGGGCCTAGATTTCATCAGAGAGATTCATCCCACATCTTCAGCTCAGCACAAGTGGATCTTAACAACGACGGATTATTCTACAAAGTGGATTGAGGCAATCCCCACTCGACAAGCCAGGGACTTAGTAATAATTTAGTTTCTTGAAAAAAATATTTTGTCACGTTTTGGCTGTCCTAACAAACTTATTACGGATAATGCAACCGCTTTCAAGTCCAAAAAGATGATTGACTTTTGCAGGAAATACAAAAGTACCTTAGGACACTCTACTGCATATTACCCACAAGGTAACGGATTGGCCAAATCTTCAAACAAGTCATTGGTCAACATCATTAAAAAGCTACTGGAAACCAATAAGAAGAGTTGGCATAAAAAATTGGTTAATGCACTATGGGTTGATAGAGTAAGCCAAAAGAAGTCAATAGGAATGTCTCCATTCGAGATTGTATACGGTATTGACACGGTATTCCCGACATCTCTTGCAGTCCTGGTTGTTAAACTTTTGCAGGAAGCTGGCAGCGAGGAAGATCATTTTTAGTGGAGAATAAGTCAAATGATCCATTTACAGTAGACGAGAGAGGAAGTTTTTCAAAATACCTTCAGGCTGCAAGAGAGAATTAAAATGATTTATGATCGGAAGGAAAAGGTGGACAAATTTCAGATTGAAGACATAGTGTTACGATGGGATGCTAGAAATGAGGATAAAGGCAAGCACGACAAGTTCGAGAACCTGTGGAAGGGACCATACAAAATTGTTGCATATAGAGGGTAAAATGCTTTCCTACTCAAAGAAATGAATGGGGAAGATTGTTCAAGAGGACCAGTAAATGGTCGGCTTCTGAAATGGTACTATCTCTAAGGAATTTTCTTCTATCACATTTTGTCATTGTACATACCATTTTATTCCTTTCATTGCAAAGTTTGTATTGTCACGATTCATTTAGCTTGGGGCCCGAAGTGAAAGCTATAAAGCTAAATGTCTGGCTTTAGTTTTTATTATTATTTAGTGTTAGTTGTTTGAGTTAGTCTCAGTTGAGTTGATTTAGCTATGAGTCTTGAGTCAAGGTGTTTGTTTTGGTGTTTCGAAGTTATTGACTCCATATTTCCCAATGGATGAAGGCACTAGTCTGCTTTTCCAAAGATCTGTGGTTCTTGGCACCTCCCAGGAGCTACCATCCCCATTGGAGCCAATGTTAGTGTCAGTGTCTTCACACTTCCATCGGTGATCAAATTGCTCTTTTTCATGCATATTAGGTGTCTCATTTGATCAGCTGCATTCCATTAGGTCATGGATCAACTGATGGTAGTGGTTTCATGTCAATTTCCCTCATGACATTCATCTGCTGACCTATTTACACATGTTTTTAGTCATTCATTGTCATCCTGTTTCATTTCATTTATAAAAACTAGTTTTAGGGTTTAGTTTCACTAGGCCTTAGGCTTTGTCATCATATTCATTCGAATTTAATAAAAATGTTTGCAGGCACATGAGGAAGAATAAAAAGGTTCATAGAGTCATAAGTTTACTTCTGTTATGCTAAATAAAACTCTTTTACCTCAAAACTCTGTTTTGAGGTGAAATTGAGCATTTGCAGTTAAAGAATCACTTGATGTAATTTTATGTAATTTTATTGTCCTAATATGTAATTAAATTTTTCCTGGTGACCTGGTGACAAATTCAAATCCTACCACTACAAAAAGTCAATGTAATAATTCCTCCTGCAAAAAAGGCAAAAGTCAGATGTAAGTGAAACAGAGTATTTTGAAAAAGCTGACAAAACATTAGAAAATTGGGTTTTAGTTAATGAAAAATTAAAAGAGAAGGGAATAAAAGCCAATTCATGTGTTTCATGTCTTCATTGTTGAATTAAAAGAGCCAAAGGGAGAAAATCACGATTTTGAGTAAAGAAGGCAAAACAGGGGGAAAAAATCAAGACATCTTCTTGGCGCTGCACACCTGTTAGAGAAGCCTAAATTACCTCCAATCGCCTCCAAACTTCCTAAAAAA
Source organism: Pinus tabuliformis (assembly GCA_031772625.1). Taxonomy (NCBI): domain Eukaryota; kingdom Viridiplantae; phylum Streptophyta; class Pinopsida; order Pinales; family Pinaceae; genus Pinus; species Pinus tabuliformis. Next base: position 110,810,408 of record CM062810.1, on the reverse strand, counting down.
CCAATTGATGCCTATTCCAAGTAATTATATCACTCCTCCTTGCTAAGAAAAGTTATACTTGGTTTCTTGAGTGTGTTTGGCTTCCTTTAGAGCAAACCCGAGCTAAATGGTGAACACAAATCCTAACTAATTGCTAAATCATCTCTTACAAGTTATCAAAGGTCATTTTCTCTTCTTTCTTACTCCATTCATATTGATTTTTCCAAATCCCATTCCCTCTCCCTGAGTCATAAAAATCCACTCCCCAAAACCCCACTTTCCTTACCAAACCCTAGCCCTATACCCTATTCCCAAACCCTAAATCCCACATCCTACATTTTCACTACATCCACTTCACTATCAAACCTTTATTCCATGACACCATTCACTCCCATCATTACCCAAAATAAACCCTTCCCCCAAGCATTCACTTCCTTATACACACTGCTTACTTCATATTTTAAAATCTCTTCATACTCATCTGCCTTCACTTCAAATTTCATCACCCATCATATTACCAAAAGCATGGAGACAGATTCAGATTATGAGAGGGAAGAGGAAACTCTCAGTGATTCTTCTAGAGAAGCTCATGTGCCAAGAAAGCCATAGAAAGGGGGAAGATCATTCGGGAGGAGCCCACCACTCTTACAAAATTGCTTGCTTGCCCTCTTGTTGTAGCTAGCTTTAAACACCAGTCTTGTTATCAGTTTTGTGAAATGGTAGAGAAGGTAAAATTTCATCATGAGCTTGCTAGGTTGTTTGTTATCCATCTCCACAATGGCCAGGTGAACCTTGGTGGTGTATCTTTCAGCTTCACACCTACCACCGTTTCAGCAGCAACAGGCATCCCTAATGTAGGTGAACAGTGGAATAAGGGGCAGTATGTGGGCAGAGAACATTATGAGCCTAACATTAAGGCTGGATGTCACAGTCAAATCAGCAGGGTTTTTCCTTTCAAATACTTGCAAAACATTTATGCTCCTCTCATGAAATTCATCATCAAGTATTTCACTTATGAAGGAAGGTTTTCCCGCCTATATACATATCATATCAGTTTGTGATGCATTTCACAAGAGTAAGGATGATGAACCTCCCTTACTTTATATGTAGGAACATTGAGAAGATGGCTCACTATGTGCAAAGGAAACCTTTTCCTCAACAACTCAACAACATTTATCACTTCTCACTGATTAAAATTGTTGTCTTGCGTCAGCTAAGCTTGCTGAATATACCATTGGATACCTTTATTGCCCATGAGATTTTCAAAGGCCCTCAGGTGATTCCATCAGTGCCTCAGGAGGAAGGAGGGCCATCACGACATCCAAATATTCATGAGACTGAAACTATAGGTGTGCTGGTATTTTTCACCTATGAGAGAGGCACAAGGAGGATTTTTTTTGCTGCCAGGTGAGTACTATCCCCATTAGGGGTGGAAGGGGTCTCATTTTCTTCACTAGATCACAGGAAAATGTTATCTTCACTGGGGGTGAAAGTGGCTTTGCCTTCTTCTGCAGCTATACAAGTTGGCCAACAGTCAAAGGGAATAGATAAAGGGAAACAAAATATGCATGAAAAGAGCCCTCCTGAAGGGCAATACAAAGAGTTTATTCTGATTGAGGAGGATGTTACTGATTTGGGATCAAAAAGCTCAAGACTCAAGGACATGATTATCAAAGTGAAGGAGGCCGAAATACAAGCCTTATCACTTAACCTTGAGAGGGCCAAATGGATCATCAAATTTCTTGAGCAGGAAAACAAACAACTGACAGATAAGCAAGCTATTATGGAGCTACAAATGATTAGGGAAAATAGGCAAGAGGCAAAGAAAAGAAAGATCAAGATGACCTCCCTTGAGCAAGAAATTGAGGATGACTAAGAATCATGGCTGGAGCGGGTGAACATTCACCTTTAGAAGATGCCTGAGAAATCCAACAAAGAGAAGAAAATGCTGCACCATATGGCCTATCACTACCTAACCCAGAACAAGATTTGCAAAACAAGGGTAAAGAGGCTAAAAGCCAAGCTAAAAAGAGCTTTGAGGAGCAAAAAAGAGCAAGATAAACTCAAGATCTTGGCTGAAGAATCATTGGCTCATCAAAGCACTTAAAAAGGGTCATTCATGCCAAATTTCAAGAAATTGGAGAAATTTTTGACATTTTTGAATTTTGGGAATTGAAAAACACGCTTATCCAATAAGCGCGCAGCGCTGGATTTTGTTGGGGACATCTTCTTGCAAAAAGGTTTACATTATTGGAATCCACATGGAAAAATATCAAAGCTCAGAAATAGTGAAGAATTTTGGACAAGTTCTAGGTCTCCAAAAGGGCAAAAGACACTCAAAAAGTGCCCTCCCTGCCACTTTTTTGCCAGACAGGAAACAATCTTGGGAGAATCAATTTTTGGAGGGGAAATGGACTCCAAATTTAGAAATTCAAGCTGTTCCAGAAAGTAGACACCACAAGATTTCCAACGAGCTATCCTGCACCTGATTTGGACTCCCAGAAGGCTTCCAAACATGGCCTAGAAAAAGTGTTGCGCATTAAAATTTTGGCACTGCATATTAAATGAATTTTGCCAGTTTTGCCTAATTTTCCAGATTTTTCCTAGTTTTCTTGGGAGATCACTTTTTCCTCATTTCTTGGTAAATGTAAGCATGGTAAATGATGAATTCAATGTAAATATGGTTGAAAATCACTTCATAGGGTAGATACATCAAGTTCCAAGTGGTTTTGAGCTGTAATGAATTGGTTTCCTTGGTTTTAGAGGCAAGTTGTTCCACTGCCTATATTCCTGTTCTTAGTTTAGATATGGTTGAAACCACCCCTTTTCTCATGGATTCGACCTTGATAGCTAGATTGAGTAGTTTCCTTGCCTATATCATGTACTTTTTGATTCATTTGTAAAGGTTGGACTTTGGCAGAAGTGTTGGACTCACTGAACATTTGTATCAGCAGTTTGGCAAGGAATAAAACCAAGTTTCACAGCTATTTTTGTGGGATTCTTGTGACAGTGAGTTTATGTATTGTTTCTTCTTTGTAATGATTTTTTTTTAATGTTTTATATGTATCCACATCTCTCTCTCTCTCTCTCTCTCTCTCTCTCTCTCTCTCTCTCTCTCTCTCTCTCTCTCTCTCTCTCTCTCTTCTAAACTAAATGAATCAAGGTGAATAGACAAAATACACTAATTTACAATGCTTTATCTTGGGAATGCATTTGGTTTTCAATGTTTTCAATTGTTTGAAGAGGATTCATAGTTTCCTTATGCCCTCCTCAACTCCTCAACTGTCTCAAACTACCATATTTATCATTTTCTAGTACATAAACCCTTGTCTACCTCGCCCCATAGAACATGATTTTATCCTTGAGTTGATTTTCCAGACCCAATCTGCCTTCTCCAATTGATCCAGCAACCAAAACCTAAAATCAAACAAAATTCTCTGATCTACTATACCTAGCCTAAAATAAACATTCATTTCAGTCATCGCAAGCCCTAGTTGCCAATATCCTAATTGAGATTGACAAGGAGAGATCCCTCTCCGACCTGGGCTAGCTACTAGGTTAAGCGTGGTTTTATGTTACCCTAGACCTGCCTTCATTCAGCCTGAGGTAGATTTAGGAACTAACACTTTGTAATCCATGGTTTCTACAATAAATATGATTTTTGATTGAGCCAGCTCTGAGTTAAACATCGAGGGCTGAAGCTCTTGGGTTAGGGCCCAACCCAAGAAGCCATAACTCCTCTTTATTGTTATGTTATTCTAGCATAGAATTTTGTTCTGTTTATTTGTTAAGTAGATTCATGGTTTGCTGATGCATTTGCTTAAGAATTTTTGCTTATGATTCATTTGGTTAAGCATTTTCTGGTTCTATTCATTTATTTGATAGCTTCCTATTTCTCTTCATCGGTTTTAGTAGTTGCATTTGCTCTAGTTTACTGTCATTTGTGGTTTTTTTCATTCACAGGTCAGATTAGAGGAAAATATTACTATCAAGTTATGTGCAGGTGTCTCGACCTCATCTCCTCCCTCTGGGACCATGACTTGAGGCAGAGACCTTCAAGCCTTGAAAAATAGAGTTTCTGGTTATCGCATAGGCTATGGAGTTCGTTGTTTGAATGCAGTTAGTTGTATACCCTCACTGGTTTTCTCCGATATTTTTCTTTGAAACCGCCTCCAGCACGTTCTCCCTCCATCACTTCCTCGCCATTCGAACAAAAACAAACCTTCACAGGCACCATCTGATCCACTATTTTCTTCAACTACCACCTTGCGTGGAGTTTACCATTTACTTTTTGAACTTTAAGTCCCTACTGTCGATCTGCCTTGACTGATCTGATGGTTGTCACTTCACCCAATCACCAACTAGCTTAGTTGATCTCCACCATTGATTAGCCCCGCCTGATCCAATGGTTATTGCGCCATATCGTGTAGATTTCTGTCTGACTGTTATCCACTTGAGAGCATGCAAAATGGGTGGTTTCCCCATGCTACATGTCAGCCAAGGAGGCTAATCACATAAAATTTGAGAAAACCACTTAAAACTTTGAGGGAACGCAATAAACCACTTACCACCCTCTAAACCCACTCCACCATTTCCACATGTTCTTTTTCCCACGATCTAATCTCCACCATCCATATGCCAACTAGCCTTCGCCATCCATCTTTGACCTTCACCCGTGCGATCAGATCCTAGTCATTCATCCCTCCTATTAGCCTCGCCCATCCATCTCCTAACCTCACCAACGCAATCAAATCTCAGCTGTTTATCTGCCTTACTCCCTTATTCCTCCATTCCTTCACTAAAAAACTGTGCAATAAGATCTTAACCCTCTATCCTATTAGCAAGCTTGTTCACCCATCTGCCTGCGTAACCTTCCACGATCAAATCTCCGCCGTTCATTACCCTTCACCTGACTGATTTAATGGCTCTCATGCTCTATTGCTCACTCACACCCTCCTTTCACTAGATTCGACCTCCGATTGTCTTTTTCTGCCTGAAACCTGATTTAGCCTAAGTTATTTGCTACCCCTTAGTCTAGTTTTCATGTTTTTACTTATACACATAGATCATTAGCCTTAGGTTAATGTTAAATTAGCAATTCTACTTAGCATAGTTGTTTGGTTGATTAAGTTAGGTTATGGCGCAAGTTTAGCCTTTCATGATTTTTCTTCATTACTGAAATAGAAGTATGTCTCTCTTAGAATAAGGTTTGCTCTCCTTCCATCAAGAATTAAAGTTTATTTTGACTCTATAAACAACGAAAATAGGCAAGACCTTCACTTCTACTTGTGTATATAGCACTGTCACCTTCAAGTTTCCATGAACCTCGGGTTGATAAGTAAAGCTGGTAGCCCTGGGAGGTGCAACATTATTGTTGCAATACCTGGACTCATCACATTTTGGTGTCATTGTTGGGGAGGTGCCTAAGTAGAAGTAATTATTGCTTTATTCTATTTCTAGTCTCGTACTTTCTTTTCTTCTACTTCTAGTCTTCAAACTTTCTTCCATTCATTTATTTCTACAAAAGTAATCTAGTTTCTTTCTTTCTTTCAGTTATCATTAACTTATTTCCTTTCCATTATGAAAACTTCTTTCTAGCTTTAAAACAAAATCTTACAAAAACCAACCCAAAAACATTTCCTTTCACGACTCGTAGGATTAGGGACAATTCAAGAAAATTCTTATCAAATACCCCCACTGCATCCAACAAGCAACCTTCTCTCTTCTTTAGTGACTGTGAATTGGAAGACCCTTTAGGTGAGAAAACTTACCTATTTGGGTAACCTACATAAGAAGAAGAAGAGGAATAATCCATTCCTACTGAACCAATGGCTAGAATCCAGAATGACAGGAGAGATGGAGAGAGAATTGAGAGTGCCTTCCCCATCAGGGAAACCAACGGGGACACTAAGATGAAGAATATAAGCCAATTTGCTCTACCTCATTTCCATGGCATGACCATAGAGGACCCTGACACTTTCCTATTTGAGTTTGTTGTCATCTGCCGAACCTATGACTATACAAATGATGAGCAAAAGTTAAAACTATTCCCATCTACCCTCAAGGATGCAACATTGCGCTGGTTCATGGGTTTACCTGGAGATAACATCACAACTTAGGCATGTTGCAAACTTTTAACAATAAATATAGGGACTACTGTAGGTCAAAGGATACTAAAGAGGAGATTTTTAGGATCACCATAGGTCAGGATGAATCCCTAGAGGACTATGAAGAAATATTCTAGCTTAGTTACAAAAGGGCCAGGTGCACACTTGACCCTGAGTCACTAAAGCTGGTCTTGCTTAGAGGAGTAAGGGAGGACCTTCTGGATACCTTAAATATGATAGCAGGAGGAGATATCTACCAATTACCCTATGAGGATATTAAGACTGTCTTTAGAAACCATTCTAGGGCAGCTAGGAAAAAGGGTAGGGGCAGTCAACCTGTGGCCAATACATCATCCTCCAACTTATCCATCATGGGTGAAATTGGTAATATGCTGGAATATTTAAAGAGTGACATGATGCAAACCCTTGCCTTGCAATTGGACACCATGAACATCAAAAGGAAGAAAGACGAAGTAGAGAGAGCTTTGGCCATTTTTTGTCCTAGATGCACTAGGAGGAATCCTAGGAATGAATTTCCGTTAAATTTCATTCAGATTTTCTCATTTTGTGAAGAAAACCACTCCACAGACAAGTGCCCTTCTTTACTTGGACTCAAAGCTTAGTATCAAGGAGCTGGAATGTTCACTGAGTATCTTTTCTACATCAACCGAAGGAGACCTCATGGGCCTAGACCATACCACCAACGTATGCAAGGGCCATCCCATGCATACTACAACCCTAACCAGGCCACAACTACACTTTCTTGGGGACCCCTTGCTCATCATTCTTGGTCTACACCCCCTCCTTGGTCCTATACATCTCAGTGTCAATCTCAACAAACCATCCAGTCATTCCAACCTTATGGTCAACCACAACATCACTAGAATGCCCCACCCTAGGGGTGGAGGCCCCAGTTCAACAATGTTCCAGCCCTATTGCCTCCACCACCTACACAACCACAACCCTTGTACTATACTCCACCCATGTAACCCGAGATGCCTACCCAACCAAATCCAAACCCAAACAATAGGCAGGCTCAACAAGCATACAATGGAGAGACATCATACCCAACTTATGTTGTATAAATCTAGGAGATTAATCTAAGATCTAGGAGAATTCTCCCCAATAGCCAACCTCCCTCTCCACATAGGGAGGTTGAGGAAGAAAGAGAGGAAAGCAAATTGAAGTAAATCCACCCTTTCCTCAAATATTAGCCCAACCACTCTAGCCTACCCTAGAAGAAACTAAACTTCTAGGAGAATTGAATAATTTATGTGTAAAGATCCCCATTCTCTAGGAAATCAAATATGTGCCTATTTATAATAAATTGATTAAGGAGAAGTGATTCAAGAATCCAGGAAGAAGAAAAAGGGATGCCCCTACCATTAATGTCATTGGGTAGTTGTCTGACATAATGCTGGGGCAGGTAATATGTCCAAAATATTTGGACCCTAGAAGCCTGTAGTAGATGTACACATCAATGGCACCGTTGTCCCACACACTGTGATTGATCTTGGAGCTACCATTAATGTGATAACTGAGGACACCATGCTCAAAGTCAACCTCCAAGGGTCATTGAGAAAGACCACAAAAATGCTGCAACTTGCAGACTGTTCCACAATCACCCCTGAGGGAATTGTGGAGGATGTGATGATCTCCATTGATTCCTGGGGATACCCAGCAAATTTCCTAGTTCTCCAGCCTAAGGCTAAGTTTACTAGTTACGCTCTCATCCTTGGGAGGCCATGGATAGCCATAGTTGATGCTTATATTAGCTACAAAGCTAGGAATATGACCATCAAGAATGGGCATATGTCCAAACAATTAGTCCTATACCCTCCTGCTCAACCTTTGCTAGAAGATGATATGGTTAGAGGAGGAGGAAGAAGATGAGGGTTACTCTGCCCAACTTTATACTTTGGAAGTAATCATAGGAGGAGGACAACAATATGAGGATGATTTAATTGAACACTTGCTCCAAAATCCAACTCCGAGTTCCCTGCCATTAGAAGAAGAAGTAAGGGAAACCCTGAACAAACATCCAATTGATTTATGCTTGCCCAATTCCAACCCACTCTGTGTCAAAACCATAGAATTCGGCCCAGAGAAAGCTTTGCAAATTAATACATCTCTTTCTGCTTTGGAAGAGGAAAAGCTATGCGATCCACTGAGGGAGAACCTAGGAGCCGTCGCTTGGAGCTATAAGGAAATGAAGGGAGTACACACTGAGCATCTACATCCAAGAAGGTTGCCAGCTAGTCAGGCAACCACAAAGGAGGATGAATCCATCTCTTAAAGTGATAGTCAAGGAAGAACTGTAAAAACTGCTAGATGCAAGATTTATTTACCCTATCTTAGATAGTGAGTGGGTCTCTCCTTTAGTATTAATACCCAAGAAAAATGCTAAGTGGAGGATTTGTGTAGATTATAGGGAGTTCAACAGAGCCACCAAAAAGGATCATTTTCCCCTACCCTTCATTGACCAAGTGCTAGATGGCCTGGAAGGAGAGAAATTCTTTTCTTTCCTAGATGGATTTAGTGGGTTTAACCAAATCCAATTCTAGCCAGAAGACCAGGACAAGACCACATTCACCTGTCCTTGGGGTACCTTTTCATATAAGGTCCTTCCTTTCAGCTCATGCCATGCTCCTACCACTTTCCAGAGAACAGTCTTGAGTATGTTTGCTAAATTAGTACATGATGCTATGGAAATCTATATGGATGACTTTACACCTTACGGCTGTGATTTTCAAGGGTCCCACCTCCACAAAAGCAGAGAGATGTTAGGAGTTTCTTAGGGTTAGCTAGATACTACAGAAGGTTCATAAAGGACTTCAGCAAATTGGCCTCTCCTTTGTTCGGATTATTGGCCAAAGATTCTAAATTTATATGGTCAGAAAGCTGTCAAGAGGCCCTAGACATTTTGAAGAGTAAATTAATCACTGCACCAATCTTGAGAGGCTGAAACTGGGCCCTGCTTTCTCATATCCATGTTGATGGCTCACATAAAGCCATAGGAGCAGCCTTAGGTCAGTAGAGGAGAAATTTTTGTATGCCATCTATTTTACTAGTAAAAACCTGTCAAAAGCTTAATTAAATTATACTGTGACCGAAAAAGAACTCCTGGCTGTTGTGCATTCACTGAACAAGTTTAGGAATTATATTACAGGCTATTAAACATTTGTGCATACTAATCATGCTAAAATTAAATATTTAATGAACAAACTAGATGTAAATGCTAGAATCATAAGATAGATACTTTTATTGCAGTAGTTTGATCTAACTATTGTTGATAATCCTGGTAAGGAGAATGTTGTTGCTGACTTTCTATCTAGGATGAATTTGCCTGCAGGTGAATAAGGAAGGGTGGATGATCAGTTACCAGACGAGCATTTGTTTTCTATCTCAGTACTCTCCCCATGGTTTGCTGATATAGAAAACTATCTGGTATCATCACAGTTCCCACCAAACTTGCCCTCCAAATAAAAGAGCAAGATAATTAGGAAGAGCACCCCATTCACCTGGATTGGGCGAAATATGTTCAAACTTGGCCCAGATCGAATCTTAAGAAGGTGTGTAAGGGAAGAGGAAGCTTTTGGCATCCTTTTGACCTATCATGATGGGCCTTGTGGAGGTCATTTTGTAGCAAAGAGGACAACATTCAAAGTGTTGCAAGAAGGGTATTATTGACCTACTCTTCATCAGGATGTAAAGAAGTACATTAGTCAATGTGGTCGGTTCCAGAGGATGGGAAAGTCTACTTCGAGAGATGAAATGCCCCTACAACCTCAAGTGACTTTCGATCCATTTGACAAGTGGGGCATGGACTTCATTGGGTCAATCAACCCTCCTTCAAAGCAAAAACAACACATCATTGTGTGCATTGACTATTTGACTAAATGGGATGAAACTAAGGCAATTAACGTAGAAACAGAAGAAAAGGTGGTTGAGTTCCTAAGGGAGAATATATTCTACAAATTTGGGTACCCTAGAGAGCTAGTTACAGACCAAGGCAACCAGTTTACCTCTAGCATAATTGAAGAATTGCTCATACACCACAAAATCAAGCATAAGACCTCCACTCCTTATCATCCACAAGATAATGGGCAAGTGGAGGTGACCAATAGGGCACTGGAGAACATCTTAACCAAGGTGGTGAGCAGTAGGAGGAAGGATTGGGCAGAAAGACTAGTTGAGGCCACCTGGGCCTATAATACAACATGGAAGACCACCACTGGATTTACACCCTATGAGCTATTCTATGGTAAAAGGCTATGTTGTCCATTGAATTTGAATATAACAGATTAAGGATGGCAACCCAACTAGATTTAGATCTCAGTCATGCACAAAAATAAAGGTTGTGGCATTTGAATGACTTGGATGAATTCAGAATGCAGGCCCTCCTACATACAGAGATAGTTCAACTTCAAAAGAAGGTCTAGCGTGATAGACACATCAAAAGAGAAGCAATTTCAAGGATACTGGGAATTGTTATATGATTCTAGGTTTAAATATTTCAAGGGAAAGTTAAGAACAAGATGGATCGGACCTTATGTGGTGGAAAGATGCCATGAAAATGGTTCAGTGCAAACCTTGTGAGGCTGCCCAAGGATGAGAAAAATGAAAAGGATAAGGAGATCCCTAGGTGAAAACCTTCCTGGGGTGCCCAGGGCAGATATCTAGGGTGAAAACCTCTCTGAGGCATCCTAGGTGTTTTGTTTAAAATATCTATATCTATACGTGTGTGTGTGTGTGTATGTATATATATATATATATATATATATATATATATATATATATATATATATATATATATATATATATATATATATATATATATATATATATATATAAGAAAAAAAACATAATTGTTATGTGAAAGTGGGTGAGAAAGACAACTAAGGAGCAAAGATAAGATCCAAAGGGCACCCTGCCTCACATATATTTCATCTCCTCCACTCCTTACCAATGCATCCCTCCATCAATTCTATTGTTTTCTCACTTCATTGCTTCCATTCAGGTGAAGATTGTGTTTTCTAACAGAATCACCTCAACCATTACCATCATCCCTGCATCCTACTCCCTCTATCCATTCATTACATCATCCTCATAGCACCATCCAGCAACATGATCAGGAATTCTAATGAAGACACTAAACATTGCCAAGTGGAAATGTAGGAGCTCCATAGCAGTAGCAGCATCAAATCCAAGAGCTCCACAACAACAACAACATCAACTCCATGAGCTCCACGCATCAATAGCATCAAAACCAAGAGCTCCATAGCAGCAACAACAACATCATATCTTCAGTCACAGACACCTGCAAAAGCTAATAAACCATCAATAGACAGCAAAGGAGGAAGAAGAATGACCATCAGTAGCACCTCTAACCCTTGACAACTGTAGCGTGGCATCATGACCATAGGTAAGTATCCTACTCACTCACTCATATGCATCATTTGATCAAAATTTGTAAATGTTAAGAGGTAGTTGGTTTATAAGTGAAAAGGTGGCAAAAAAGGAAATTCTTTAATAAGTCAAAAGAAAATGCAAGAGTCCATAGATACAATGTTGTGATGGCAACCATTTGAGAATGCTTAAAGAATTAAGAGTTGGGGTAGAAACACCTGTTCACCAAAGACTTAGCATACCCTATTTCTTGATGCAGTCCCTCATACACTCTAGTAGCAAAGTAGAGGAAGGAAATTCCCAGCAATTGGTTCACCATGGGTTGATTAGGGTCCTCATTAAGGATGTCCTACAAAGCCTTAGGATCCCCATAACATGGTCAATCTTCAGAAACTTAAAAGTAGAAGATGAAATCAAAACCCTCACCTATGATGTTAGTCCTTCTACCAATAAGGAGGGGGGAAACAACAACAACAAGAAGATACAAAGTTAGACAGGGATGATATGGGTGAAGAGGAAACTAATAAAGAGGAACATGCTGAAAGAAAACAAGGAAGATGATGCTAAAACAAGAGGAGGAAACAAAGGAAGAAACTGATGGAGATTCGAAAGAACAACAAAAGGAAGAAGATAAGAAAAATAGAGAGGACAACTATAGGAAAACGAAAACCAACTAGCATGTATGGCAAACCTCTCCTTGGAGGCCATCCAGCGTAGAATACCAGCTAAATCCTATGCTATTTACCTCAGAGAACAATGGTTGCAATTTTAGATTAAGACACTAGCACAAAGGAGCACCATGCCATTTCAGGACTGTAGATAGTTTATTGATCTTTTTTATCAAAGTGCACTAAAGGATGGGGCCAAGATGGCTGAGTTTTACTTGCATAACATGGCCCTCACAGACATGAATAATTGGGATCCTAATGCAGAGCTAGGAGATCTACAATTAATGGCTTTGGCATCATGGATAAACCATGAGAAGTCAAGGGCTACAGAGATGAAAGAATATTGGCCAGAGAGAAAAATTAACCTCTTTTCATCATAGTTTAACAATCAAATCCCATGCCCTACTCAGCACCCATAATCTAATTGTAAACAATCTTTATCTGGCACGTAGATATCTTTCTACCCAAGGGCAAGAAATTTCACATTTTGAGGATATATCTAAGTTGATAATAGATGATAATATAAATGATTACTAAAATAGAGCACACTGCCACACAGCTTGAAGATCAGAGAAAAGAAGAAGAGGAAAAGAGGCAGTGGGAAGAGGCAGAAAGGAAAGTAGGCTTCTATGAATAAGAAGGAGAGACCACAGCAAAAGTATGGGATGTCAAAGAGGCTACCAGAGCCACTAAGCTACTCAGGGGATGAGAAACACTTTTAGTAGGGGGGTGATGATGAGCCTCATTATTGAGTAATTATATGGGCCTTAATTGGCCTTAATTCACCTCCAAGCTTAGTCAAACCAACTATTCTCACAACTTATTGCATTCTTTTGTTTATGAAATGAGTTAGAATTGGATATTTGGCTTTGTCGTCTAATGTGCATATAATGAAGGAATAACAGATAAAAGTAAGGAGAAATGTAGGTATAAAGGATAAAATCAAAGAACTATAGCAAAGACCTCGGTCAAGACTCGAATGGGACAAGGTAGAGGATTTATAAGATGTTAATCCTCCTCATCTACTACCCTTCCATTCGAATATTCCTCCATCAGCTCGGAGTGAAAATAGCCACATCATGAGGACTAAAGGAGACAGCAAAGCAAGTGAAAGGGACAACAAAAATTTTTCTGTCATTAGAGGCAAAGCCTCCCTAATGAGAAGGAAGTTGTTAGAGATTTCAAAATGTATAAATAGAAAGGTTTTGGACCTCACTAGGATTCAGAGTTCATTTGTAAAACTCTATTTTATTTCTAAACTGCAAAGACTTGTCAACTTGCTCTGTAATCCATGGTTTCTATAATAAAGATGAGTTTTGTTTAAGCTAGCTCTAAGTTAAACTTTGAGGGCTGAAGCTCTTGGGTTAGGGCCCGACCCAAGAAGCCACAAATCCTCTTTACTATTCTGTTATTCTAGCATAGAATTTTGTTCTGTTTATTTGTTAAGTAGTTTCATGGTTTGTTGATGCATTTGCTCAAGAAGTTTTGGTTCTGATTCATTTGGTTAAGCATTTTCTGGTTTTGTTCATTTATTTGAATAGCTTCCTATTTCTGTTCATCTGTTTCAATAGTTTCATTTATTTTATTTTACTGTCATTTGTGGTTTTTTTCATTCACAGGTTAGATTAGAGGAAAATATTACTATCAGGTTATGCGCTGGTGTCTCGGCCTCATCTCCTCTCTTTGGGACCATCACTTGAGGCAGAGACCCGCCAGCAACCCTAAAAACATAGTTTCTGGTTCTCGCATAGGCTATGGAGTTCGTTGTATGAATACAGTTCGCTATATACCCTGATTGGTTTTCTCTGATATTTTTCTTTGAAACTACCTCCAACACATTCTCCATCCATTGCTTCCTCATCGTCCAATCACCAACAAACCTTCACAAGCACTGCCCGAGCCACTATTTTCTTCAACTGCCACCTCGCGTGGATTCCACCATTCACTTTATGAACTTTAAGTACCCTCCGTCGATCTACTTGACTGATTCGACAGTTGTCGCTTCACCCAATCGCCAACTAGCTTGGCCGATCTCCAATGTTGATTAGCCCCGCCTAGTCCAACGTTATCGCGCCATATCGCGTGGATTTCTGTCCAACTGTTATCCACCCGAGAGCACGTGAAATGGGTGGTTTCCCTGTGCTACATGTCACCAAGGGAGGCTAATCACGTAAAATTTGAGAAAGCCACTTACAACTTTGAGGGCATGGGATAAAAAACTTACCGCCTTCTAAACCCGCTCCACCATTTCTACACATTCTTTTTCCCACAATCTAATCTCTGCCATCCATCTTCCGACTAGCCTCTATCGTCCATCTCTGACCTTCACCCATGTGATAAGATCCTAGCCATTCATCCCTCTTGCGAGGATCACCTATCCATCTCCTGACCTCACCAATACAATCACATCTCAGCCGTTCATCTGCCTTACTCCCTTATTCATCCATTCCTTCATTGAAAAACTGCGTGATAAGATCTTAAACGTCTATCTCGTTAGAAACCTTGTTCAACCATCTACCTACATAACCCTCCACCATCAAATATCTACCATTCATTACCTTTCACCTGACTGATCCAATGGTTCTCATGCATTGTTGCTCCCTCACACCCTCCTTTCACTAGATTCAACCTCTAATCATTTTTTTCTGCCTGAAACCCAATTTAGCCTAAGTTCTTTGCTACCCCCTAGTCTAATATTCATGTTTTTACTTTTGCACATAGTTAATTAGCATTAGGTTAATGTTAAATTGGCAATTCTACTTAGCATAGCTATTTGGTTGATTAATTTAGGTTATGGTGCAAGTTTAGCCTTTCATGCTTTTTCTTCATTACTGTAACAGAAGTAGCTCTCTCTTAGAATAAGGTTTTCTCTCCTTCCGTCAAGGATTAAAGTTTCTTCTGACTCTATAAATAGTGACAATAGGCAGGACCTTCACTTCTACTTGTGCATATAGCACTATCATCTCCAAGTTTGTACTAACCCCGGGTTGATAAGTAAAGCTATTAGCCCTGGAGTTGCAACATTATTGTTGTAATACCTAGGCTCATCAACAACCAATCTCTAGACTTACTGACTCCACCTCCATCTCAACCACAACTCATTCACACTCCTCCACCTAAGAAAACTCAAATGCTTTCTTAGCCAAATCTGAACTCGAAAGACAAGCAGGCACAATAGGTCTATAGTGGAGATACATCTTACCCTCCCTATGTTGTGGAAATTCAAGAAATCAAACTTGGGTCTGGAAGAGTGCTTCTAGATAATCAACCTCCATCTCCACCTGAGGATCTTGAAGAGGAAAATGAAGAGTGTTTTCCTCAAGCCAATCCATCTCCTTTTCTTGAGAGAATAATCCATCCTAGTCAACACACCCTAGAAGAGACTAAACTTCTCGGTGAATTGAAAAACTTTTGTGTTAAAATCCCACTCCTCCAAGCTATCAAGAATGTCCCCATCTATAACAATTTAATCAAGGAGAAATGCTTCAAACATCCTGGGAGGAGAAAGAAAGACACCCCTACCCTAAATGTCATTGGACAACTCTCTCACTTAATGTTGGGGAGAGTGATTTTCCTGAAGTATATATACCCTAGAAGTCCTGTGGTAGAAGTGCACATCGATGGTATCATTGTCCCCCCATACTTTGATTGATATTAAGGTTTCCATCAATGCGATGACTAAGGAGACTAAGCTTAAACAGAATCTTCAAGGATCATTAAGGAAGACCACAATAGTCTTGCAGCTTGCAGACAATTCCACAGTACCTCTTGAGGGATTTGTCTAGGATGGATGATCTCCATTGATTCCTAGGAATACCCTACTGACTTCTTAGTTCGCCAACCTAAGAGAAAGTTTAATGGTTATCCTCTCATCCTTGGAAGGCCATGGCTAGCCACTTCTGATGCTTACATAAGTTTTAGGGATGGAAATATGACCATTAACGATCTAAAAATGGGTCTCTTAGGCTTCTTGTCTAACTTACAAGAACCTATCCCACTTCCAAAGCTTTAAATTTTCCCAAGTCTTAATGATTAACCGATGCGGAAATAAGAAATGCTTGAAAATATGGGTGTATGCTTGTATTTGTTTTCAGCTGATTATTTAATTTAAAATCTATTGTTTGTGTTGGTATGGGAAGGTACTTAAACTAATATACAAATGCATACAACAGTAGTTAAAGCAGCAGTAAAAACAAAAGCATTAGAAAACAGTATAATATGGAGTTCACCCTGATATCTTGGGCTATGTCTCCTTTAGCTCTAATCAAATCGATTAGGCTTTCTAGGATTATGGCTTCAATTCTTTTACAAGTGATACACTTAACTCCAATGTTTTATACAGGAACATTGGGCTCAGAACACCATCTTATCCCTTGGCTCTTGGAGCTTTTCCGCTTTCCAGCTCTGGCTCTTGGCTCTGGCTGTGGCTCTTGCTCTCGCTGTGGCTCTAACTCTAGCTCTGGCTCTGTGCCTCGGGCTCTAGTTCTAGCTCTCAGCTCTGGCTCTGGCTCTTGGCTCTAGCTTCTCTAAGCTCTCTCTCCTAGCCTTTTACATGCCTCCATGAGTCGCTCAACTTCCAAGCAACTCCAATTGAAATATGCTATTGTCAATTGAGCTCTCTGGATTTTCCACTCGACCTCCGAGTGACTCTCCAGACTCTCTGTGCATTCCGTGTTTTCTTCACTGTTCGCCCTCCAATCTCTAGTGGCTTTTCCTATTATAGTGGGCTCGACTCTGGTTTTTCTGCTTCCAGGTCTGCTCTACTGCTTCTTCGGTTGCTCTCTTTTTTCTCTCCTCTTTTACTCTCTGTCTCTTCCTGGCTTAACGCAAATCCGTCTCATGACTGTTCGCTTCCTCTCCTGGCTCTTTGGATCGCTTGCCTCTGTCCGCTGGAATTCCTTGCTATTTCTGGGAAAACTAGTGTCTTTTCGATCTGCTAGTCCCACTAAGATGGGTAGCTATCTTAGAAACAAACAATCAAAGCACTTCAAAATTTCCTTTATGTATGATAGATAAGAGAGAAGTAAGAGGCTTGGTCAGTGCAGTGTGTGGATTTTCGCTAGACGATGCTTGGTTGCCCCTTTTCACCTTTGGCTCCTTCTTCTTCTTCTCTTTCTTCTTCTTTTCCTTCTTCTTCTCAGGAAATTGATTCTTGGCTTTACCAGCTTCATCAAGTGAAGAATAAGGAGGAGAGGAAGAATTGGATGAATTAGAGGGTTGGGGGGTAACTCTGGTATTGTTTAGTTTCTGACTCGATTGTTCAGGAATCGCAGTGTTCTGAACGACGGAGGTTGAGAAGAGCCATATGGGCAAACCAATTGTCAATCCTGGAAGTGACAATGTGGCCATGTGGGGTGCACCAACATCTCCCCAAGAGGAGAAGGGACTAGGATTTCCTCCAAGAGGAATTCCTTGGTTGGTGGACTCCATTTTCCTCAACCCAAGACCAACGTAGGAAAGGTGATAATTATTTCGTTTAAAATAAAGTTTAGACGCTTTGACACAACTTGTTTTTTCAATTTTTAAGAGTCGAGAAAAAACGAAAGATGACTCTAGTCGCCTTCGATTTTTAATGAGCCTGAAGTGACAAGTGCTCAGATGGACATTTTCTATTAAGGAGTCTAAAAAGGAATGAAAGGGACTGCTCTAGAAATCTAAGCAGAGTGATTACCAAACCAATCGCAAAACTGCATAATACTTTTTATGGTACGACAATCAATCTTCATGAATGCTGTGTTCAGTGCATTGTGATCGATAGGGCGGCAGACACGGCTTCCTATGGATAAAGGATTAAGCCTATTGTGGTCTCCCAAAATATACTCAACGGTACGTGGGAGCACAAGTCCGTACTGGAACTTATTGTCTCAAAGTGGAGGAATCACCCAACCAACAGTGAAAACAAAAGTTACTAGGCTTTACGACGCCGGAATACGTCTCTAGCCTAGACTTCTAGATGTTGTGCGTTAGGTTCCAAAGTGTTGTTAGATTCATTAAATTTATTTTATAGTTGATATTTCTTAAGAAATTTTCCTTTCAGGTTCACCGCATGATGTAGATGTACAATTCCTAAAATTCAATCTAAGATGATAAACAACCATTTTATCTTCTTTGTGCAATGAAAATCCTAGCCACTAAGGAAAGAGAGATGGCATTCTTTCAACAAAGAGCAAAGAGCACACACTATATGCACTGTCCTAAATCAAACCGACAAACAGTCTAAATGCAAATGCACATGCATGTATTTGTTTTCAGCCTTCTTAATGTGTAAATGATAAAAAGAAAGCTATTGTGCAAATCTAAATTATTTTTCAAAGCGACAATTACTAACAAGTTTCTTTTCAAAACAAAATGAGGACAATGACAAAACTTTGCAATTTGGAATTGAAAACTTGCTTTCGACACTAGAAAAACTAATAATTCAGATCAGATACAATAGTAACAGGGTAATCGACTATCAAGAGCAATCAGACTCTCTTCTATGACTGAAAACGACACTTGCGACACTTTCAAATCAAGAAACGATAGTACAATTACGTTACTTCTTTGTAAAGGAGAACTGAAAATGACTAAAAAAATACATAAAAATATTTACAGTTCTTTGCACAATGGAGGCAGAATAACAGCAAGGAAAGGGGTTTCAAATAGAGGTGTACTGACTACAGGCAGAAAAACTCTTGAATACATCTGAAAAGAGTGAACACAGAAACCAAAATTTAGGAACAATGCCTAGTCTGATCAGCGCACCTGTAACACAGTGAAACTGAAATGCAACACACCTACTACACTCGGGAAGTGCACTGAATTTGAGATTCACAGAACAGACAGTGCGCTGGACCAGGGACGAGACTTTGATTGGGTTCCGGGTCATATTTTGCAGTTCAGTTCATGGATTTTGGCCGAGCAAGTGGTAATCAGTAAATGAATCACAGGGGTATATCTAAGGAGGTTACTAGAGCCACCACAAGGGCAATTAGAGAGCTTGCAAATCAATTGTTTAAATCATAAACAAAACCCGGAGATTGACTGAAGTAGCATTGATCTACTTTTCACTTGCATAGCAAATGCAGTTCGAAGGCTAACTGGCTTGACTTCAGGCTCCGTCTGTAAGTTTATAAAGTAAACAAATGTAGATGAACAAACAATCTACTCGCTCGCCAGTGGAGTCGCCATTTTGTTACCGGGAATAGTGCCTATGCAGAACTGCTAATCCCACTAAGGCTGGTAGCTACCTTAGAAACAAATAAAGTAAAACTACTTTCGTTTTCCTTTATGAAAGATAGATGAGAGAAGAATAAAAGAGACCAACCTCCGTCTTGCGCTTGGTTCTTTGCTCGATTCCTCTCTCTTCTGATAGTCCTTTGCTACTCGCTTTCTTGTATACCCAGCTTCACAGAGTACCTGTAGAATCAAAGCAGCATAACACTATACGAGAACATGGATCTATTATCATAATCAATATAGGATCAGATGTATATTAACCACACAAATGCATAAAACATCAATCACACAAGTGTATGGAGGAAAACTAGAATAGTTTTATTGATAATCAAGAAAGAGACAAGAGAATTACAACCAATTGTTCTGACCCAGCATCATCCTCTCAGTAGGTAAGCCCTTCTTCACCTCATGAAAAGCTTAGATCACCCAACACTATGATGTTGCCTTAAGAAACCAACAACAATTCCTTACAAGATGCAAAATTCCAGCCTCTGGATCTCTGGAATGAGGGATCCATATATAGATGTTTGCAAGGGAGATGAGTCAGATTGTGATTTGATTAGTGTCTTCCCTCTGATAATTCTTGATTCCACTTGTAGATTGATGATCTCTGACTCATCCCTGGTCGAATTCAGATAGGCAAGTGTCACAGGAGAAGTTTCTGGAAGATTCCATGCTTCTTCACCTTGCGGATTCACCCTGCCATTTGTCCCTTCTTGCCCATCGCACCCCATAGAAAGGATTTTTGAAATGAAACGCACCTACTATGTGTATTTAGGTGGGATGAAATGCACTTTGCCTATGGAGCAGGTGAAATGGTCCAGTTTTGACCAGTTCTGAGTAGTTTTATATGGAGAACTTCTGGGAGATGCTGTAATCAGTTGACCTTGTTCTTTTAGGGGTTGGAACAACACCTTTAGGGATTTAGGAGCCCTTGGTTTATGGACATTTTAAGCTTTGGGTGGCAGTGCCCAAAAATGTCTATAACAACCTATCTATCCAAACACTCAATGAGTGTTAATTTGGGTTTGCCACCCAGGCCCAGAAAATTGATTGCTACAAAATTTCTATGGGGCTTGGGGGTAATACCTGGCGATTATCCATACTAACAAAATGTTGTTGAATTCTTCTTAATCTTTGATGATGTAGAAGATATCATATGACAGGTTTCCACTATGGCCACTTCTGCTAGATTACTCGGTGGCGGGAGGGCAAAAGTACCCATTAAGGGGGGGTCTTTTACGAGACCTACTCAGACATTTTGGAGCGATTGAGAGCTTCCATGGATCATTGAAATGCTTCCCATAGCTTGTGAACTGTTGGGGAAAAAGGTTAGTTGGTCAATGATTGTAACTCTGCCTTCGAAGGGAAATGCAATCTTTACACAACCACATCCATACCATAAATCCAGGGCCTTCTTAGTAAGATATTGTAGTCGAGGTTTTGATCAATGACCTCGACTTCAATTTCTACTATTTTCCCCCCTAGTTCAACTTGCAAGTTACTTAATATCCCATACAGCATGTATGTTCTTCCATCGAACACCTTTAACATCATTGACGATCATGACAAGGGTGGTGAGCCTAAAGCTTTCCAGCAACTCATTGACATAATACAGGTAGATGCCCCCTCATCAATGATGGTTCGATGAAAACTTTTGTTGATGGTTTTTACCTGTATAAGGAAAGCAAGTTGGGCCAGTAACTAAGGTTCCTATCCTTTATGGTTAAAGGCCACAAGATTAAAATCCATTGGGTCAATCCCACATATTGTTGATAACAAAGCCTGCTTTTGGGATGGGAAATTCTATAGCACTTCAAGTGTTGACATAGCGGAAGGTGATTGAGCCAGATCTTCCACTATATTATAATTCTATGCTGCTCGGGCATGAGGATTAAATGTCAATTTATTTAATTCAGGATGATGGGTGGCACAACTATTGACGAAGTTGTTGTCAAACTACTGGGTTGATTTGTAGCCTTGTTGTTTGACATCTGTGGATTCCCATAATCTTTATTCCTTTTTGATACCAAAGCATCATTTTTCTATTTCGAGATAGATAACATAAGCACTTGGGATGGGGAAGCATGATCGATAGCAACCAGATTGGTTTCGGGGTTTGGAAACAGATCATTCAATACCGCTGAGGTACTTGAAGTTTTTAAAAATTTCTTGACCTCATCTCTATGTGGAAAACTTTTCATATAATGGTCCTCATTACATATGAAACATGGTTGATTAGATTTCTTTTGCCCAGTAGGGTTTCCGGAAGGTTTCTCAAGAGTCGAATCTTCATGTTTCTTTTTTTTTCTCCCTTTATTCTTACCCCCTCGTTGCTTTGGTTCTTTTCCCTTCTCAGATGACATGGCATTAACCTCCGAGGCAAGAAGTTTGTCATTCGCTTTTTGACTAGAAACTGCAAGGGCTTTACTAGATGGAGCCTTTGTGGTTTGTGTACTTAAGGTATTGATCACACCATCACTAGCATGAGATTCCCTGTTTGATTTAGGAGGGGAAGGAACAGAAAATTCTGGTCTAGGAGCATCAGGAATTTTGTCATAGAGCATGCTAGACTACGTATAGATCAAGTCTAAATATTGTGCACGAGAAATGACTTGCTCTTTAGTGACAACTCCTCCTTTCGCCATATCTTCAGTAATAGAAGGTAATAATGACTTAATAAACCACTCAGCTAGAAGTTGATCAGGAACATACGTCTTTACCATTCGACGACAATGTCACCACTCATGAATATGATCAGATATGTGAGTGGTTGTTGTCTGTTTAAAGTTGGTAAGGAGTTCTGTTCCCATTTTGTACCTTATGGGTAACTGAAAGTGGGTTAAAAAGGTAGTGGCAAGGGTGTTGAAGTTATCAAATGAGGCTCTAGGCAATTCAATGTACCATTTCGCTGCCGAACCAGTTAGCATTCGCTGAAAAAGGCGAATCCTAATTGAATCATCATTGAGGGTGTTAGATGAACACCACAAATGAAAAGTCATTACGTGATTTGATGGATCTTCACTTGGATTTCCATTAAATTTAGGAATGTCAGAGGGAAGTTTATGAGGAATCACTGGCCACCAAGGGGTGTAAGCAATTGGATCATTTGTCAGCTGATTCAGATCTGGTAATTCTAGAGTCGCTACAAAAGGAAACTGTTGATTCAGTTTTGGCGAAGCATACCCGAGATAAGATGGGATCGCCTGAATAGTTGGTCTTTGCATACCAGCATAATGTATCTGATGCTGATAACTTTGATAAGGTTTATGGGCATAACCATTATAGTATGGTTGTTGATAACTGCTTTGAAAATGTGGTTGTCCATTACCTACAAAGCCTTGTTGCTCAGGTCCTTAGTAAACTTGCTGGAATTGCGGTTGTTAATATTGCACCAGCCATGGTTTTTGGACCATTTGTTGTTGCCCAATACTGGATGTTTGACCAAGATTCAAAGTTATAGTACCCGTTTGAGCCTGAGTCATTCTAGTTAAGGAAGAACTAATCTAAGGTTGTGATTGAGTCATAGGGACAAGAGGTTGTTGTACTACAACCTGAGGGACTTGAGGTTGATATACAATAGGATGTGCTTGTACTTGTGACAATGTTTTAATAGTAGGTGTAGTGGTAATATTTGACACAGGTTGGGTTGGTTGCATTGAATACACAACCCATGACTGTTGAGGTGGCAGATTGACTTGAATTTTGTTGTGAGCTCTCATATGGTTGTTCTCTAGGAGGGAAAAATGAAAAATCATACTGCCCCCCATATGGTGGCAATCTATTGCTCAAAGGATAGATGGGCCTTTGAAGACTGGGCTGCCTAAATTGAAACTGGTATGTAGGATTTATTTTTTGAGCTTCACCATAAGAAATGCTAGATAAGATCCCGAAGGAACAAATAGGAACAAACCATGTCATCAAAACAGTCCGTGGGTGGACTCCATCTAGCGATTGATAACTAGTTGGGACAGATGGTATACCAGCAAACATCATCAGAGTGGTAGCAGGAAGTTCTGCTATGGCTATATCAGATGACACAGTCCTAGATGTTGATGGTTTCTCAGACATATTTAGTCTATCCAAAATATTTCCTAACAATTCGACAGGAACTTGTGATGAAGGATGATTAAAAGAACTAACTTCAGGAGTAGAAGGATATAAATGGATCCCAGTTCCAAAATGAAATGGGGTACTGGATGGAAGATCCTCTACAACCTCTTCTATAGCAATCAGTCTAGGTGGAAGAGGTAGACCATCAGGTCCGTAAAATATTTCTGGGGCCGAAGAAGGTATAGCTTCTGTAGTGATAGATATTGGATGTGTGACACCTTTTGAATTCTGGAATTCAACTTCCAGATGTTTAGGTAAGTGAACTATAGTTTCTGGATCAGTCCTAGATGGAGTTGTTTTAGGTATAGAAGTGTCTACCGTCACACTAGGATTAGTTCTAATGTCCTCTTGTAACTGTGAAACTTCTTCTGTAAAGGCAGATGTACTAGAAATGATCAGAGTAACTGTAGTCTCTGATGATGTTGAAACATAAGTTTCAAATAAACCAGGAGAGGTGAACTCAGTTAAACGAGACCATTTTTCCTGGAATGGTTTCATTTCTGGAGTCAAAGACGGTTGACTTGCTAGCCTCCGCGAACGACAGGGTTTTGATTGACTTTCTTCCACGATTGCAGATTACTTGATCAACTTAAAATTTAAAAGGGTAAAATGTTATTCCGAATTAAATAAATTTTAATGACGCTTTGACACAACTTTGATTTTTCAATTTTTAAGAGTCGAGAAAAAGCTAAAGATGACTCTAGTCGCCTTTGAATTTTAATGAACCTGATGTGACAAGTGCTCAGATGGACATTTTCTTTTAAGGAGTCAAAAAGGAATGAAAGTGACTACTTTGGAAATCTAGACAGAGGGATTACCAAACCAATCACAAAACTACAATATACACCTTGGTGGTAAATTAAAGAGAAATTACCAAGGACTTATGTACGACAGTCAATCTTCCCGAATGTTGTGTTTAGTGCATTGCAATCGATAGGGCGGTAGACACAACTTCCTATGGATAAAGGATATCAGCCTATTATGTTCTCCCAATATATACTCGACGGTACGGGGAGCACAAGTTCGTACTAGCACTTGTCGTATCAAAGAGGAGGAATCACCCAACCTTCAATGAAAATGCTAGTTACCAAGTTTTATGACGTCGAAACATGTCTCTAGTCTAGACTTCTAGATGTGTTGCGTTAGGTTCCAAAGTGTTGTTATGTTCATTGAGATTTATTTTAGAGTTGATCTTGCTTAGAAGTTCTCCTTTCAAGTTTCACCGTGTGATGTAGATGTAAAATTCCTAAATATATAATCTAAAATGATAAACAATCGTTTATTTTCTTTTAGCAATGAAAATCTTATCTACTGAGGAAAGAAGATAACAATTTTTTCAACAGAGAGCAGAGAGCACACACTAAATGCACTTTCCCTAAATCATTTTCCGCATGCATTCTAAATGTAAATGCAAATGCATGTATTTTTTTTCGTTTCCTGAATGTGAGAATGCCAAAAAGGTAAACTAAGTACAAATCTGAACTATTTTCTTCAAAGTGACACTTCGGCAATTTCTTTTTAAAACGAAAGGAAGACTAAAATGACACTTTTCGATTTTGAATAGAAAACTGCTTTCAACACTTTAAATATTAACAATTCAAATCAACTACAATGGCAAAAGCACAATCAACTATCTAGAAGAGGAAGACTTTACGACACTCTTCTTTTTGACTCAAAATGATAGTTACGACACTTCTTTGGATAAAAAATGACAGTTCGATTAAGCTAATTTTGATAAAGAAGGACTACAAATGATAGACAAATGCATGAGAAAATTTACAAATCCCTATGAATGGAGGCTAAACAATGTAAAAGAAAGAGGTTTCAGCAATGATATATTGATCACAAGTAGCAAAACAACTGAATAGATATGAAAACCGGGAGGAAAAAACCAAATTTCAAAGACAGAAACAGTATCACTCCGTCATCACAGATGTCCTTTAGGGAAACATGGATGCATCTCACCTGCAACACATGGGAGGTGTGATGCATACAGGCTGCCAGTTACAGACAATGCGATGGGCTAGGGAGTGAAACTGAGTTGTGTTTTTGCTCAAAATTTGCAGCTACGTTCAATGATTTAAGCTGAGCTATGATAGGTAGTAAAAACAAAGTACAGGGGTATGATCTTAAGAGGTTATTGAGCTACCACAAGGGCATTTAGGATGCTTGTAAGTAAGATGTTCAGTTCATAAACCAACCCAGAGATTGACTGAAGCAGTGTTCATCTACTTTGCAATTGCATAGCAAAAACAGTTCGAAGGCTATCTAGCTAACTTTAGGCTCCGTCTGTAGTTTATAAATCAAACAACAATAACAAACAAGCAAACTATTCCCTCCCCAGTGGAGTCGCCATTTTGTTTCCGGGAAAACTAGTTTCTTTTCGATCTGCTAGTCCCACTAAGACGGGTAGCTATCTTAGAAACAAACAATCAAAGCACTTCGAGATTTCCTTTACGTATGATAGATGAGATAGAAGCAAAGAGGGCCAACCTGGATCTTCTGTTTGACTCCTTGCTTGATTTCTCTCTCCCTTGATGGAACTTGCGACTCCTCTCCTACTTGTCCCACTTTAGAAAATACATGTAGAGACAAAGTAACAAAACACCATAAAAGCATATCGATCTATAATACCATAAACAATGCAAAATCAGAAATACATTGACCATATAATTACATTCACAAATAACAAGATTCACAAATACATGATCATATGGAGGAAAACTAAAATAACTTTATTAATAGTAGAATAGAGGATCACAATCCAACTGTTTGATCCAGCATCATCCTCCCAGCATCAAAGCCCTCTTCACCTCATGAAATACAAGATCACCCAACAATACAATGTTCCTTATAAAAGAGAAAATAACAACACTTCTTTACAAATTACAAAGTTCCAGCCTTCTAGATCTCTTAGATGAGGGATCCATTTATAGATGTTTGCAAAGGTGTAAGTCAGCTCTGGGATTTTGATTACTTTCATTCCACTGATAGTTCTTGGTTCCACTTGGGTATTTCTTGGATCTCTTACTCATCCCTGGGCGAATTCAGAGAGGCAAGTGTCATGGGAGAAGTTTCTAGAAGATTCCATAAGCATCCACTTAGAAAATTGTCTCGGAAATTTGTCCATTCTCACCCATCGCACCCCATAGAAGGCCTTTTTAGTATGCATCTCACTTCTCATGTGTAGCAGGTGAGATGCATCGCACCCTGACAGTGGAGCATTCAGTATGGTCCAGTTTTGGCCAGTTTCGAGTGGTTTTTCAGGTGGAACTTCTGGGAAATGATGTAATTAATTGACCATGATCCTTTAGGGCATGAAACAACACTTTTAGGGGTTAAATAGCCCTTGTTTTATCGACATATATGATTGGGCTTGAAGTGCCCAAATATGCCTATAACACCTACTCTGCGTCATCATCACTATAACGCTTCACAGAGAGGTGGCCACTTGTCTCCTCACGAGCTGAGCCAACTCTTCCTCAAGCGGTTCGTTACTTTTGTTACTCTGTGAAATGACTCATTCGCCAACTTAGCGGTCCAATTGGACTTCAACCTTTATGTGCCGAAGCTTATTTTCTCTGTTGAATCTAGTTTCCCATCGAGCACAATCTCTGCCATTAGATCTAGGGCCTCCAGATCCTACAGTTATTGCTCTTATCGTGCAATTGACTTGCTCGGACGTTAGCACATGATGAGAGTGGTTTTCTCTCTCATCTGTCGGACACATGTCAAACAGTGTATGGCATCGCTGGGTCCTCTGACAATTCCGCTTACCGCCCAAAATGCTTCCGATATTTTGCCGGTTTTGGAGTGCAGGACCCGCCTGTCGTTTTAGCACTTTTCCCACAGTTTCTTGGCTTTCCTTATGACCGAGAATTTGGGGCTTTTCCATTTCGAGGGGTTTTGCCTAGCGATGCGCGATTAGCGCATCAGAAACAGCCTTTGTTTTCTATTCTGAGCCTCCTAACTGCCATTTTTGCGCCATGCACAGTCCCCATGGGCCAACGGTCAATGCGCGTTGACCGAAGGTCCTCATTGCTCTATGATGGCTGCAAATTGTTGTTGTTCAGAGGTTATTTCTGATAGGCTTCGACATCCACAAGACTTTAAACTTCGATATGACCTTTTACAGTGTTCGGATAGCTTTAAGAGAGTTTAAGGATCCAAATTCGGATCATGCATTCCCACTAAAAGAACTTTTGGTCCACCAAAAGACTGATATACTGATCTAAGCAGTAAATGAGAGTAACAACACCCTCTTCTTTTAGCCTCCCTACACTTGCCTTTGCATAGTGCCTCTGAACCACAATCTTTAACCACTTCCCTTCTTGGATGGGTTGGTCATTTTGGGAAGAACAATTTTCCTCATTGACTTCATGGAGAACTTCTACTATGAAGTTTACAGAAGGTAGTTTGAACTTCATTGCCTTGACCCTTGATCCAAGGTGGCTCAAACAAACGTGAAGTACATCTGCTACATAAAAGTTTCATTTGTACCTGTTTGAAAAGCTGTCAACAACAATTGTTAACAACATCAGGCATATAGACAGCAATAGCATGGGCTAATTCCTGCTTCAACAAAGAAATAGATTTCACATATTATGAACCCTTCCATGTCTTATATATGCATACAAATGATTATCCAATAAAACATGCCTTTACAACAAATGACCCTTCAAGTCAAGCATGTAGGAAAAAGGCCTTTAGGATTCTTTTCCAAAAGATGAAACACTTCATCCTTGTCTCCATTTTGGAAACCAAGTTAACTTCTCCCAAGCCAGCATCACATGCATCTCATGCTCAGGCATGCATTCCGTCTTTCAACTTTTTCTTAGTACATTGTACTTTTGAAGCTGAAATGAACATACTGTTGCACCAATAAAGTGAGTTTCCTACTCAACTTCTTTCTATTTACCATTTGTTAAGATCCCGCAACTTGCATTTATTCCAGAAAGAAATGAAAATAGATGTATCACAAGACATGCAGCCTTAATTGGATAAGAATTCTAACCATTTATTACCAATCCATTTCAAAGGTCCCTCCTTTGTTTTCACATCAACATCAATATGTGAATCATCCTAAACCACAACAACCAAGGGATATTTATTTCCATCACTGCCATTTTCTTTTTCCACCTTCTCCTTCAGTTTTGGTTTGAGCAGCACTGGATTCAAAGTCCAACACCTTTCAGCAATATGCCCTTGCTTATGGAAATAAGTGCAACACATGTGCATCCTTTTGACATCATGATTTGTCTTGTCCTATGGACCTTTGGCTGATTGCTTCTCTTCCTTCAAAATTTTCCTGTATGTGGCCATCCTCTTCCAACATCTAGAAACATAATGGTTATCCAAACCACAAAAGGAACATGCAATTCTTTTTCCATGCTTTACAAAATAAAAAGGAAGGTGTTTAGAACTAGATTTATACCTACCTCTTTCACCTTTATTGCCTTCATGAGGAGGTGAAGCAAATGAAGAAGTGGTTTCCTTTGGAATACCATCACTTTCGTCAAGGCTGTCAGAGTTTCCACAACTCTCTAGTTCAAGTGTGTGCTTCTGAACATCTGGATCATGAAAATGATGTTTCGAGCTATTGCATTCCTCTTGAATTCAATCCTCACACTTCTGAGGTAGAGGACTTGCAATGAAACTCCTTTTTGGAACTGTTTCAATGGCCTTCATGGCAGCTTTGAAATTCTCTCCATAAGACTGTCCATAGCCAAGACCCAAATACT
This sequence comes from Pinus tabuliformis, assembly GCA_031772625.1. Lineage (NCBI taxonomy): Eukaryota > Viridiplantae > Streptophyta > Pinopsida > Pinales > Pinaceae > Pinus > Pinus tabuliformis. The sequence goes on along the minus strand of CM062810.1, from coordinate 110,781,173 downwards.
TAGGCCTTTCCTCAACCATCATTGGCTCGACAATACCTTGTGCATGTTTGCCCAATCCTTTTCCTTCATAGCCCATCTTGGACATTAGCTTGGAACCTATGCCTCTGGTATGTGTTTCGAAAGAACCAATATAAGCATTTTTAGAAGAATTTTAAGACAAACAGGAATGGTTTACCTCTTCTTCAAGTTGATACTTGGCCAAGGCTTCTTTGGCAACAAAGATTTGTGACTCCAACTCATGCATCCTTTTCAAGTTCATACTTGCAATATGAAGTTGCCTCTCCATTTCCTGCAATTTTTCAGAAAGCATCTGCTTCTCTTCCTCTATGGAATTCAACTGCTTTCTAAGTATGTTTCTCTTCTTTCCATCCTCATACATTTATTTCACCATAACCATCATGGTGGACAAGTCTTGCTTCATGTCTCCATCAAAGGAACTTGTGATGAAGGAGGAGTTTGAGGACTCACTTGTAGAAGTTGTCATTTTCAAAATGCATAAAAGAACTTCAAACAAGATTATTAAAGAGCTTACTTAGGCAACCTTTTGCGACAAACCTCTTGTGCTTCAAGGATTGCCCTAAGGTCCTTTGGGATAGAAGAATGCCTTCATCTCTTCTTCCTTCTTGTCCTTCCTAGATTGAGCTATCAATAAATTTCCTTTCACCTCTGCAAACTAAAACAATAGTCAGTCTGCAACCAAGCATACAATCGATGAGGCAATCAATCCTTGGCTGTCCAAACATCTTTCAGACAAGCAATATTTGCCCTATCAATCAAGCATTTTGTTACAACCTTCTTCGAAAGTGGGGTTAATCAATATTGAGCTCTAATACCACCTGATCTGATAATGGAGCTCTTAGGCTTCTTGTCTAACTTACAAGTACCTCTCCCACTTCTAAAGCTTTAAATTTTCCCAAGTCTTAATGATTAACCAATGCGGAAATAAGAAATTCCTGAAAATATGGGTGTATGTTTGTATTTGTTTTCAGCTGATTATTTACTTTAAAATATATTGTTTGTGCTGGTATGGGAAGGTACTTAAACTGATATATAAATGTATACAACAGTAGTTAAAGTAGCAGTAAAAACAAAAGCATAAGACAACATTATAATATGGAGTTCACCCTGATATCTTGGGCTACATCTCCTTGAGATCTAATCAACTCGATTAGGCTCTCTGGGATTATGGCTTCAATTCTTTTACAAGTGATACACTTAACTCTAATGTTTTATACAGGAACATTGGGCTCAGAACACGATCTTATCCCTTGGCTCTTGGGGCTCTTCGGCTTCCCAACTCTAGCTCTTGGCTCTAGTTGTGGCTCTTGCTCCGACTGTGGCTCTGACTCTAGCTCTAGCTCTATGTCTCAGGCTCTAGTTTTGGCTCTCAACTCTCGCTTCTGGAGCTCTCTCTGGCTCTTGGCTCTAGCTTCTCTAAGATCTTTCTCCCGGCCTTTTACATGCATTTGTGAGTCGCTCGACTTCCAAGCAACTCCAACAACAATATACTGTTGTCAATTGAGCTCCTCTGGCTTTTCCACTTGACCTCTGAGTGACTCTCTAGACTCTGTGCGCATTCCATGTTTTCTTCGTTGTTCTCCCTCCAATCTCTGGTGGCTTTTCCTATTACAGTGAGCTCGGCTCTGGTTGTTCCACTTCCAGGTCTACTCTACTACTTCTTCGGTTGCTCTCTTTTTTTCTCTCCTCTTTTACTCTTTGTTTGTTCATGGCTTAACACCAATCCGTCTCATGACTGTTTGCTTCCTCTCCCTGTTCTTCGGATCGCCTACCTCTGTTCACTCGAATTCCCTACTCTGCGTCATCATCACTATAACGCTTCACAGAGAGGTGGCCACTTATCTCCTCACAAGCTGAGCCAACTCTTCCTCAAGCGGTTCGTTACTTTGGTTACTCTATGAAATGATTCATCTGCCAACTCAGCGGTCCAATCAGACTTCAACCTTTATGTGTTGAAGCTTCTTTTCTCCACGAATCTGGTTTCCCATTGGGCGCAATCTCCGCTGTCAGATCTGGGGCCTCTAGATCCTATGGTTATCACTCTTATTGAGCGGTTGACTTGCTCGGATGCTAGCCTGCAATGAGAGCAATTTTCTCTCTCATCCGTCGAACATACATTCGTCAATGTATGGCATCGCTGGGTCCTCTGACAGTTCCACTTACCACCCAAAACACTTCCGATATTCCGCCAGTTTTGGAGCGCGGTTTGGAGCATTGGACCCGCCTGTCATTTCAATGCTTTTCCCATGGTTTCTTGTCTTTCCTCGTGACTGAGCATTCAGGACTTTTCCATTTCGAGGGGTTTTGCCTAGCGATGTGTGATTATGTGTTAATCGCGCATCAGAAACAACCTTTGTTTTCTGGTCTGAGCCTCCTAACTGTCATTTTTGTGCCATGCATATTCCCCATGGGCCAATGGTCAATGCGCTTTGACTGAAGGTCCTCGTTGCTCTGTGCTGGCTGCAAATTGTCATTGTTCAGAGGCTATTTCTGATAGGCTTCGACATCCACAAGACTTTAAACTTTGGTATGAGCTTTTACAGAGTTCGGGTAGCTTTAAGAGAGTTTAAGGATCCAAATTCGGATCAATTAAAAATGGGCATTGGTCCAAACAATTGGTCATGTACCCTCTTTCTCAACCATCTCTACATAATGACTTACCTTTATGGTTAGAAGAGGAGGAGGAAGATGAAGTCTACTCTACCACAATTTACCCAATCTGTACCCTAGATGCTACTATAGGAGGGGGGGAAACTAGTGAAGCTGACCTAATTGATCAAATCCTTCATAATCATTCCCCCAACACCATGTCCCTTAATGCGTTAGTGTAGTATACCTAGGGGGGATAATATGGGGTACAAAGGGAGGTACCCAAGGGAATAATGTAATAATGGAATGGGCCATGGTAATAAATAAGGTGATTAACCCGTATCGTGTAAGGGACGACAAGTAGTTAGCAATAAGGTAATAAACCCATGGTATTAGATAGATGGTGTTGAGGGAACCATGGTAATGACCCATGGTATTGTATGTATGAGGCCTATATAGAGGCTAGACTCCACATTAAGAGATGTCAAGGATTATTGTATGAGCAGGCATATGGCTTGTGGAGTGTTCTCCTTCCTTAAGGAGTGAATGTATGGTGTTGCCCTACCTTAAGGGTTTGATCAATAAAGTCAATCATTTCTATCTATTTCTATTTTATTGTTTCTGAGTTTATTTGCATTGTCTTATATTTTCAAATCAGATCTATAACAAGTGGTATCAGAGCTATAACACTTGTTATAGATCTAACCCAAAAATATATGATAATAGAAATAAACCCAAGAAATAACAGATAGAAATAGATAGAAATGATTCACTTTATTGATCAAACCCTTAAGGTAGGGCAACACCATACATTCACTCCTTAAGGAAGGAGAGCACTCCATAAGCCATATGCATGTTCATACAATAATCCTTGACATCTCTTAATGTGGAGTCTCTAGCCTCTATATAGGCCTCATACATACAATACCATGGGTCATTACCATGGTTCCCTCAATACCATCTATCTAATACCATGGGCTTATTACCTTATTGCTAACTTCTTGTGGTCCCTTACATGATACGAGTTAACCACCTTATTTATTACTATGGCCCATTGCATTATTACATTATTCCATTGGGTACCTCCCTTTGTACACCATATTATCCCCCCTAGGTATACTATAGTTAGTAAAGGAAGATGAAGATAACCCTTGGACTGATTTATGCCTAGCTTAATCAAGTCCAATTCATGTCAAGATGATAGAATTTGGTCCAGATAGAACATTGAAAATCAACCCCTCTCTCTTTGCACATCAAGAAAAGGAGTTATGTGACATGCTAAGAGAACATCTGGATGCCTTTGCCAAAAGTTATAAGGAGATGAATGGAGTGCACCTTTTGGTGTGTACTCACCAAATTTACATCAAGGATGGCTACAAGCTAGTGTGCCAACCTAAGAGGAAAATAATGTAATAATGGAATGGGCCATAGTAATAAATAAGGTGGTTAACTCGTATCATGTAAGGGACCACAAGTAGTTAGCAATAAGGTAATAAGCCCATGGTATTACATGGATGGTATTGAGGGAACCATGGTAATGACCCATGGTATTGTATGTATGAGAGCTATATAGAGGCTAGAGACTCCACATTGAGAGATTTCAAGGATTATTGTATGAACATGCATATGGCTTGTGGAGTGTTCTCCTTCCTTAAGGAGTGAATGTATGGTGTTGCCCTACCTTAAGGGTTTAATTAATAAAGTGAATCATTTCTATCTATTTCTATGAAGCATTTCTATATTCTGATCTTATCATTTCTTGGGTTTATTTCTATTATCATATATTTATGCGTTAGATATATAACAAGTGGTATCAAAGCTCTTTATTGGGCAAAGTGGAGAAAATATTTTTTTCTTTTTGCAGGAATTTTTTTTGGTCGGTGTGCTTGCAAATCAGATCTGTACATTTTGGTGAACAATTTTCAAAATCTAGTTGCAAATCTAGATTTTTTGTGAAAAATACCCGATTTAAAAAAAAAAAATCAGTGGAATAAGAGCCCAGGTGAGGGAGATATTGCTGATTTAAAAATCAGTTGGGTTGCAGACATTTTTTTCGAGGTGGCGAGTCTGTGGAACATATATGTACATTCTAATGAAAAATCTGTAGAATCTAATTGTAGATCTGGATTTTTTGCGAAAATATACCCATGTTCAAAAAAACAATCAGTCGAATCGGAGTCCGGATGAGGGAGATAACGCTGATTTAAAATCAGCTATTTTTTAGCAATTTTTTGTGACGGCGGGATAGTTGCAGTGCGGATCTGTAATTCCAGTGCCTAGATCAGGATTTCTACCATATGAGAAGATGCAGAATGGTTGTTCCATTTCTGAAAACAAGTCATAATAGGGATTCTGAGCAATATTGATGGAATTGTGGCCATTTCAAATTTTCGCCAAGTAAGTGAATTTTTTTCAAAACACTCTTCATGGCGGTTCTTAATTTTACAGGGAAAGATGATAGCCCTACTATTGAAGAATTCATACAGAGACAAAAGTTCACATATGGGACACTTTGGAAGGTTTTAGTGTGGCTTGGTTTCAAAGATGAGGCTGCCAAATGGTGGTTCTCACTTGACAACAAGCAGTTGACCAAACTTTCAGATGCAGAATTTGAAAGAGTCCTTTTAGACAAATGGTCTCATGCTAGAAAAAAGGAGAATGAGACATGTTAGGGGTTATTTTCTACTGGTGTCTCCTTATTGTAGGTTCATGGACTGATTCAGAAGGATAAGATGATTGTGTCTATAAATCCTAGCTGCAAGCATAATTTTATCAATGTTAATTTGGCAAAAAAATTGCAAGTTCCAGCCAAACACATTGAAAACACACAGGTTGATGATGAAGGTGTTCAAGTTTATAAGGATTTGAAGCTTTCTATGGTTAAGTATGTGTTGCATGGTAATTTTTATAATTCAGATATGGATAACATGGATGTTGTTTTGGGATATCCTTGGATGGAATCTGTGGGTACTATCAATATTAATGTGCAGAAGAAATTCCTGGAGCTCTAGTATAAAAATAAGAAAATTACATTGTAGGATATTTCCATTAAGCCACAAACAAAGACTAAGGAGGTAGTAGCACAAATCTCTAATGAAACTTACACATCAGATGATGAGCCTTTGATGATCAACAATTAAACACAAATAGAGGCTGAAGCAGAAAAGGTTACTAGTGTTGATACATCAGATGAGGACTCAGTGGTTGAAGTAATATTGGAAGATAATACACCAGAACAGGCACCACATCATGCACTAAATAACAGTCAGGCTCCAGTAAGGGGTGAATTAAAGAAAAATACACCATGGGTTAAAACTTCAACATATCATCACCCACATCACCCCGCAAGAAAACAACCAACAAGATGGAAACCAATTAGCCACAAGGACAACAACCCCCACATGGTAGATAGAGAGAAGCTATAACAAGTGTTATAGCTCTGATGCTACTTGTTATAGATCTAACCCAAGAATATATGATAATAGAAATAAATCCAAGAAATAATAGATAGAAATAGATAGAAATGATCCACTTTATTGATCAAACCCTTAGGGTAGGGCAACACCATACATTCACTCCTTAAGGAAAGAGAACACTCCACAATCCATATGCCTATTCATACAATAATCCTTAACATCTCTCAATGTGGAGTCTCTAGCCTCTATATAGGCCTCATACATACAGTACCATGGGTCATTACCATGGTTCCCTCAATACCATCTATCTAATACCACGGGCTTATTACCTTATTGCTAACTACTTGTGGTCCCTTACATGATACGGGTTAACCACCTTATTTATTACTATGGCCCATTCCATTATTACATTATTCCCTTGGGTACCTCCCTTTGTCCCCCATATTATCCCCCCTAGGTATACTATAGTTAGTAAAGGAAGATGAAGATAACCCTTGGACTGATTTTTGCCCACCTTAATCAAGTCTAATTCATATCAAGATGATAGAGTTTGGTCCAGATAGAACATTGAAAATCAACCCCTCTCTCTGCACATCAGGAAAAGGAGTTATGTGACATGCTAAGAGAACATTTGGATGCCTTTGCCTAAAGTTATAAGGAGATGAATGGAGTGCACCCTTTGGTGTGTACTCACCACATTTACATCAAGGAACACTGCATGTCGGTGCACCAACCTAAGAGGAGAATGAATCCATCCCTCAAAGACATAGTTAAAGAAGAACTACAGAAGTTGTTGGATGCAGGGTTCATTTACCCCATCTCAGATAGTGAGTGGGTGTCTCCTCTGGTTCTGGTCCCAAAGAAGAATGGAAAATGGAGGATCTTTGTGGACTATAGAGAGTTAAACAAAGCCACCAAAAAAGTCCATTTCCCTCTACCTTTCATTGATCAAGTCTTGGATGGTCTTGCAGGAAAGAAGTTCTTCTCTTTCCTAGATGGATTCAATGGTTACAATCATATCCAAATCAACTCAGAGGACCAAGATAAAACCACCTTCAATTGTCCTTGGGGTACCTTTTCTTATAGGGTCCTTCCTTTTATATTATATAATTCCCCTCCCACATTTTAGAGGGAAGTCCTAAGCATCTTTGAAGAGCTAGTCCATGAATCTATAGAAATTTATATGGATATTTTCACTCCCCATGGGTGTGATTTCCCAGAGGCTCTCTCTAAATTGGGTAAAGTATTAAATAAATGAATTTAAATGAACCTATCCCTTAGTCCTCATAAGTGTAAGTTATTGATGAATGCATGGACTGTTCTAGGTCACTCAATATCCCAAGAAGGACTGCAAGTGGACCCAAATAAAATTTATATCATAAAGAGGGTCCCTACTCCTCAGAAGCAGAGGGATGTTAGAAGTTTCTTGGGCTTAGCTTGATACTATAAGATATTCATAAAAGACTTCAACAAAGTAGCCTCATCTTTGTTTGGGCCATTGGCCATGGACTCTGAATTTTTCTGGTCAAAAAGCTGCCAAGAGGCCCTAGAAACCTTAAAGGACAAGTTGACTACTACACCTATACTTGAAGGCCCAAATTGGGATCTTCCTTTCCACATCCATGTTGATGCCTCTGAAAAATATATAGAAGCATCTCTAGGCCAGATAGATGAAAATTTGCCTTATGCCATTTATTTCATCACCAAAAATCTCGGCAAAGTTCAATTGAACTATACTCTGACTGAAAAAGAGCTCCTAGTTGTTGTTCATTCCTTGAATAAATTTAGACATTACATCACCAGTTACTAGACCTTTGTACATAATCACCATGATGTTATTAAATATTTCATGAACAAGCCTCATATGAATGCCATAATTATTAGATGGTTTCTTTTATTACAACAGTTTGATCTAACTATCATTGATAAGCCTGGTAGAGAAAATGTAGTTGAAATTTTTTTGTCTAGACTTGCTTTTCCTATAGGTGAGGAAGGAATGGTTGATGATCACCTGCCAGCTGAGAATTTATTTTCTATTTCAACTCTCTCTCCATGGTTTGTTGTCATAGACAACTTCTTAGTGGCTGAACAGTTCATTCCAAATCTGTCCTCCAAGGAAAAGAGAAGAATTATAAGAAAGAGTGCCCCATTTACTTGGATTGGGGGCAATCTCTTCAAGCTAGATCCATATCAAATTTTGGTAAGATGTGTCAGGGAGGAGGAAGTCTTTGACATCCTTTTGGCCTATCTTGATGGGCCTTGTGGAGGTCACTTTGAAGCCAAGAGGAAAGCCTTCAAGGTACTGCAAGCTGGCTACTGCTGGCCCACTCTCCACCAAGATGCAAGGAGATACACTAATCGATGTGAGTAGTGCCAAAGAATGGGGAAGCCTACTCCCAGAGATGAAATGTCTTTGCAACCTCAAGTGACTCTTGAGCCATTTGACAAGTGGGGCATGGATTTCATTGGTACCATTGATCCACCATCAGGGTAGAAAAAGTACATAATCGTGTGCACTGATTATTTGACAAAGTTGGTTGAAACAAAGGTTGTCTAGGTAGGAACATAAGAGAAAATGGATGAGTTCTTAAGGGGGAATGTATTTTACAAGTTTTAGTACCTTAAAGGGCTAGTCACTAATCAAGGAGCTCAATTCACCTCACACCTGATTGAAAATATATTGAGGTAACATAATATTGGGAACATGAAGTCAACTACTTATCATCCTCAGCCCAATGGACAAGTAGAGGTTACCAACAGAGCATTGGAATGAATTATCACCAAAGTTGTGAGAAACAACATGAAATATTTGGTTGACAGACTAGTGGAGGCCTCTTGGGCCTATAATACGACCTAGAAGACAACCACTGGCTTCACCCCTTATGACTCGGTCTATGGGAAAAAGGATCTGATCTCCATTTAGTTTGAGTACAACACTTTTAGAATGGCAGCACAGTTTGATTTGGATGTTACAAAGGCACAACAAGAGAGGCTGCTCCAGCTAATGGTTTAGATGAAATCAGGATGCAGGCCCTCCTAAACGCAAATGTTACTCAAGTACAAAGAGAGGTTTGGCATGACAAAAACATCAAAGAAAAAGTTTTTCAAGAAGGTGATTGGGCTCTGCTATATGCCTCCAGGTTCAAGGACTTCAAAGGAAAATTGATGACTAGGTAGCTGGGCCCATATCTGATAGAAAAGTTCCATGACAATGGGGTTTTGCAAATAAGGAGCATTGAGGAAGAAGGTATCCCTTATGTGCCAATGGATACAGATTGAAAGCCTATAAAAGGCCTTTGTCAAGGGAAGAGTTCATTAATACCATCGGTAAGGAAGTGAATGTGCTTGGAAGTGTCTCACCTTCCAGCTCACCAAATTATTGAAGATTGTTTTTATTTTTTCTAAATGAAAAAATAAAAAGAAAAATATGGGACCTAGATGAAAACCTCTATGAGGCACCTGAGGCCAAATTTTGGGTTGAAAACCTCCTTAAGGTAGCCCAAGAGTGAAAAAAGGAATAAAAAAATATACCAGGGTGAAAACCTCCCTTAAGGTGCCTAGGGTAGGTAGAGAGGTTGAAAAAATCCTTTGAGGCGACCTACATGTATTTAAAAAAAAAAAAAAAACTAAATGACATGGTAGAGACCTCGAACCTACCCACTATTAAAATTATGTGATTTTTGTAGGTTTTTAAAGGAAACAAAGGAATCAGAGTTAAGAAGAATTTTTTTTTAAGAATAACCCCATTCTTCCTCGATTCACTTCATATCTCCCATGCATACTATGTCTACATCATCCATCCTCACTTCCAGGTGTCAAAAACCAGTTTTTAAGCAGTTTTCTAACTCCTAGAGGGTTTCCTCTAGTACTACAGGATGTCCTGAAACACTACATGAATGAAACTCTGATTGGGAAATGATGATGTAGGCTTATTATAGGTTGAAATAAGAGTCCATACACCTCGCCACCTCTCAACCAACCCCATCTCATGACCATACCAGCATCTGTGTTTATAAAAAACCACCCAGCGAAAAGAAAAAAGAAAAAAATATCTGAAAGAATAGAAAAAGAGAGTCAAAGGGCCATGCCATCATTGGACTCACTCACCTACCACTCTATATCCTCCATTTCCATCCTTCCACTCCTACATCACCACCCACTCCTCCTCAAAGTAAAGAAATAAAGAAAAAAAATTGATGAAAAAGGTAGCTATAGGATATCTTGTAGTAACTACAGGAAACCCTGTAGCATCCTGTGCTCTCACAACAACATTTTGTCCATGCATTCTCCTTCAACACCCATGCAATAAAAAAACTCCATAAGCCCTGCAGACACTATGACTCCCATCTAGAGCTCAGCAGCAGCATCAAGACCAAGCACTTGTACACAACAACAAACAGGACAACCAAATCAACAAGAAGAAATATACAAAAAAGTGACCAAGGAAAAGCACTTACCTGATAAAAAACAAGCATAGCAGAGTCACCCTCAAGCATGCATCAACCAAGCAAAGGAAGGAACAAGTATGGCACCTCATCTAGATTCTTCCTTATGCACGATATCATAAAAGAGTAGGAATATGAAAAAATCAACTTTATAAGTTGGAGGTGGCCAATTAACTTGGCCACCGTCAACTTGAAAACAAAAAGTGAACTCTTAGTCAGCCTGACATGTGGAAATATCACATCAAGAAGAATGAGTTGAAAAGGTGGTCGAGTTAAGTTTTGTGAGAGTGGGTGATGATTACAAGGGGAGGTCGCATGATATCTAATGGTGGGCCAATGGTCCCAGAAAGGAAATCTTGTACACTTCCAACTAATACAAATCTCCAAGGAATCGACCATAAAAATAAAACAATCCAAAATCTCATGCACCATTTTTTAATTTCAAGATCAGATAGGATTGGGAACACCTTGGAGATCCATCAAGGAGGAAAACCTGTTACAACCACCCTACATGAAGTAGAACTATAGGAAACGCAGGGAGTGATAGGAAACAATGGAAATTCACAGAGAATGCTAAAAGGGGGTGCATAGAGTCCAACTGCTTAGAGATTCTCCTCATCCAAAGAATCACAGTGAAAGATAGGTGGCCCATATCTCTTATGCTTTGAATTGATAGTTAGGAACAGAAAAATCTGAGTTTTTAAGTGATTACAATGGGCTTGGGAGTTTTAAAATAATTGTGAACAATTTAAAATTTGTGTGGAGATAGGGAGAAATTATAGCCATCCACCACTACTATAAAATCTCAATCACCCTAAAAACTAAGCCTAGCATACCAAACTCCCTACAGTTAGCCAAACAGAAAAAAGGCATGACAAGATGGTTTAACATAAGGGAACCCACAGAGACATCGAGGATACACCTACATCCCCCTGTGGTAGAAATATTTTGAAGGAATAATTGGTTGGGATTATTTGAACTGCTCAGAGGGTATGATGATGATGTAGCTCAAGAATTTTCCATGGAACTTAACCCTCAAGCTAGAATCAATGCTACTATTGTGGTAAGAGGACTGCCAATTACAATTACTCTTGAAGTAATTAGCAAAATCACTACACTTCCTCAAGGGATGCCATGGAGAAAGGAGGATAAGGCTGCAAGCACTTTTGCAAAGAAAAACTTCTTCTTAAGGGATGAAGAGCCAATTGAGGACAAAAATGGGATAAGAAGGGAAATCCTTCCCTACCCTTGGAATGAGGTGAGCTATCATATTCTCAAATATATCTCTTGTGAAGGGAGGCTCAGTATAATATATGGCTATCAAATTACACTCCTCCATTAGTTAAGATTTGGAGAGGAGATTCCCATTGACAGAGGACTCAGTGTACCCTACTTCTTGATGCAATCAATAATAGAAATGATCCTAAAGGTCCAAGAGGGAAAACATCAGTAATTGGCACACCATGGACTTATTAAGATAATACTAGAGGATGCCTTAATCCAGCTAAGAATCCCTATTCAATTTTGAACATTTAGAGACATGGACAGAGAGGTTGTGATTGAAATATATGACCTTGAATATGATAGGGACAATACCTCTAGTGTTTAAGAGGAGGTAGAAGGAGATGAAGAAGAACCTAAAGAGGAGGCAAAATGAGATGAAGAATAACCTAAAGAAGAAGAATCATAGGAGGAAGAGAAGGCAAAAATAGAGAAAAGAGAGGAAGAAGAAGCAAAAGAATAAGGAGAAGAGGAGAAAAGTGAAGAGAAAGAATATAAGGAAGAAGCAAGACCCGAGGAACACACCAAGGAAAGGGAGGAATCTCCAAGGTTGTCTCATGAACCCACTGAGAGGGAGGAAGCTACTGCCTCAACTACCCTTAGCACACATGTCAAGTCAAAAGAAAAAATGCAGAGGGAGATGCTCCTCTATTTAAAAATAAGGAGGAGCACTAGGATTAAACAAGGAAAACCACAAACACCCACCAAGACTCCAATCATAATTGGGGACTCACCAAAAGAGCAAGAAAATCTAGTTTCCATGGAAATAAAAGGTGAAGAGGAGACATCAAAACAAGCTTCCCTAAAGTCTCCCATCAACTATGTTATGAGGTCTGTCACCATGTCAGAATAAGAAAATCAAGACAAGGCACCTTTGACCCCACTTCAGAAAGGAAAAATCCTTCTATAGGATCCTCAGATAGTCCTACAGGAAACTCTCTTAGTACTACATGAAACATAGAAAAAGAAGGAGGAAGGATAACAAGGACAGAGGGAAGGCAAAGAAGCAGCAAGGCAAGTGTAGGTAGGGGCAGCCTCTCCAAATAAATCTAAGGGAGAGTCTCAATATATGCAGGAACCTATCCCATAGCCCAATTTGAGCTCTTACTAAAGATTCATTGAGGGAGGTAGAGAAATACTGCAAAAGTTTTCCATCCCTCTCTTCCTTGAGCTTGAGAATGAGAGAGGAAGGGCACATCGCTGGATGCAAATTTCCAAATCAAAGAAGGTAGACGATGTGGCCCATATGGAAGAGAAGTCATTAGATATGGGTAGAGAGTTGAGTAGGATAAGGGACAGGGAACGAATTATGAGATCTCAACTAGAGGCAGAAAACACATGGCTAAGGAGGCAGTTACAAGAAAAAGAGAACCAATTGGCCACCATGGAAAGCCTCTCCATGGAGGCACTTCAGTGCAGGATTCCACCAAAATCATAGGCCTTGTACCTCAAATATCAATGGCTACAATTTCAGATAAAGAGAGTAGCACAATAGGGGACTATGCCTTTCTAAGACTATAGGTAATTCAAAAAGGTTCCCTAGAAGATAAGGCCAAGATATTTGAATTATACTTGCACATTTGGCCTTAACATACTTGAATGTGTGGGACCCCAATGCAATGTTGGGGGCCTTACAACTAACGGTCCTTGCATCATGGATGAGTCATGAGGAGGCTAGGGCTAAGGAGTTGAAGAGGGTGTTGGAAAGAGAAGAAAAAGAGGCCATTTACATCAGAGCAGAACATATAAATTCAATGTCTATCATTCACACCCACAAAATCATCGCCAATGATCCCCAACTTGTACCAAGATACCTACCTACGCAAGAGTAAGAAATCATACATTTAAGAACACGTTTAGATTGCTAGGGAATGAAAGCCAACAAGCATGCCAAAGGAGATGGGGCACCCTACCATACAACCTAATGATTATGGATTATCATTCCCCTAAAAGGATGAGAAATGCACTAGAAAGGACCACATTGTATAAGAATGCAGTGGAGAGACTCAAAATCAATTGGATTGGTTTGAAACTCATTCCACCCTTGCTATTCGGTATGCTAGAAGGTAGAAAGGAGGAAGAGGAAAGAAAGTAGTGGGTGGAAATAGAAAAACATGCAGGGTTTTATCCACAAGATGAAAATCAATCAACAAAGTCCTGGGATGTCAAAGAGGCCACAAGAGCTATGAAAGATATGGACACAGACTAAGTTGTGCAGAGGATGAGAAACACTTTTATTAGGGGGAGATTATGAGGCTCATCAATAGGTAGATTATATGGGCCTTTGTAGAGCATTGGAAAGGTATGTTTTAACGAATAAATTAGTGGTGTTTCAAGCAATAGTTGTAACCTTTTCTTTGTTATAAAATAGGGAGAATGTAATGAGAATAAGTACGAATGACCCAATCACTAAAAGTTATCTTCTCTATGCAGGAAAAGACAAAAGTAGGAAGGCGCGGTGCAAAACAAGAATTCCATGAGGAAATAACGGCTGTCCCTCCAAAACCAAATAAAGTCCAGACCAGGGCGAGTAAATCAAGGCAGATCAATCCAGGACGAGATGAAGGACTGTCAGTTTGGAAGGCTAGGCAGAGAAAAGAGAGTAGTTAACAGTTTAACAGATCCCTCAGGATCTTTGATCCTGAGGGATCGTTACTTTCAATTATTTTGTTGTTTAGTTAACTCCGCCATTACTGGTATAAAAAGGGGCAGCATCGAAGACTTCAGGGACTTTTGATTATCTTGTATCTTTACTTTCTGTTTACAGACTTCACAGTTGGTTTAAACTTAGACTATCGAGTCTCTTTGAGACTTAGTTTTTCTGTACTATCATTGATGCGTTAATATAATATATTTGGTGTTACTTTCTCCCTGCATCTGAAGTAAGTTACGGCGGTGTGCTATTGGAAGCTAAGGGCCCGGCTCCAATGGACACTCGCTGATTGTATCATTACAGTTTGGCTTTGTGTGGTTTGTTTATTGTTCTTAATAATCTGATATACTTACATGTTGTTCCATACTCGTTCATCAGTAGTTTTCCTTTTGTAAATCTTTGTAACAAAGTTTACATCATATTTCCAGAATTGATCACATAACATTGTTCTGAGTTGTTCACTTCCGTTACAGAATTTATAAGTGGAATGTTTCAGCTACATATGGTTGGAGTGATGGACTACTGGTGATCATTTCAAATTATGTGTACATATGATTGACGTTTCCTGTTTGTGGTGGTTTGCTGTTCCATTTGATTAAGCTGTCTACTTGTACAAAAGATTGCTCTTTCTTTGTATGTAAGTTGATGCCAAGAATTGAGAGTGTTGAACTCGCGAGATTTAGTTTCTTTACTGCCGTTCCTTTTACTGCTATTCCATTTCTGAATTTCCATTCCATTCTGCTTTCTTGCCGTTCCTTTTTACTTGCATTCATTGGTTTGGTGTGGGAGGAGGATCAAGGCTGTCGTGAGACACAGCAGACGCTATTATGCTCCCAGATCCATGATCCATACTCTAATTCCTTTTCCTTCATCAGTTTCTAGAGGGATGGGTTACTACTTCCGTACCCTTGACTGATAAAGTTGCCGCGTGTGATTTCCTTATGAAAAAGTAATTTAGCTATAGTTTAGCATCCGTTTACTCTTGTATTTCTTAGACCTATACTACTAAGAATTACTATGACAAATAGCCTCAAATTGAGATACCCTTTGCAATAAAAAAACGCTCCCGGATTGACTTGTAATGTGAGATAACTAGAGGTGAAAAAGACCCTTGTTACAACTCTACATTTTGGCGGCGTTGTCGGGGAAAGGGTATAGCCATTTGTCTTTTAAACAGGGTAGTGTGCGAATCTGCTAGGGGGGAGTTGGATTTTAAAAACGGAAGGTAAGAACCTGCGTACGGAGCATGTAAAAGCCTTGCTCCACCGTCCGCTTTCCTAGCAGAATTGATTGGTTAAATAGGATTTAGCAGTTTAATTGGAGTGCATGACTAAGCAGAAAAAGCCAGAAAAAAATCAAAAGCCTCCATCCAAAGTCGAAAAAGCCAAGGGGCCGGTGACCCTTGGACGAACAACCTTCATAGACGAAATTTATAAGAAAACCGAATCTCAGCCATCAGTAGGTTATAGGAAAATCAATTCTAAACAGCCTACTAGTTCCCTTCAGGCCTCGAAATCACCATCTAAAGCCTTTGCTGAGGTGCACAGTCAAACAGAGGAGCAGGACTTTCAAGAAATTGAAAATTTGACTCCTGGACTATTGCACGAAGGGAATCTTAGTAACCTTTGCGAAGGAGGAGGAGAAACAGGGGAAATTGGGGAACCTAGATCTCCTATTGAACCAAACCAGCCTTTAAATAGCCCGGATAAAGGAAGCGCTGCAAAAATCCTCGTTGAAGGAATTCATTCACCTCAGACAGTTGGGACCATCATTATCCCTGATAAAGGGAGTGTTGTCAAAACAATCCCTGTTAAGACTACCCCTTTTCAACCAAGGAACACTCTCTTGGAAATTCCTGAAGGTTATTGGCATATATTCGATCCCATGGCGCAGAATCAGCCAAACACCCAGACCTCCACATTGCAATATCCTATAGTAGATTCTGCAGCAAATGCGCCCATGAAAGCTATCCCTCTCCAGCATATTCCCACATTCCATGGCCTTACATCGGAAGATGCAGATGCATTCTTGTTCGAATTTGATGTATTATGTAGAGGATACGATTACACCACCGATCCCCAGAAATTAAAATTGTTCCCCTCCACATTAAAAGGGGCTGCTTTAAGATGGTTTATGGGCTTAGGTGGTGGGGTTATTAACAATTGGGATCAAATGAAAGAAGCCTTTTTAAAGAAATATCAGGATTACTGTAGGTCAAGAGAACTAAAAGATGAAATCTTTCAAATGTCAGCCAGACCAAACGAAACTCTAGAAGAATATGTAGAACGTTTCCAATATAACTTGCAAAGATCTCCCTATGCATCGTTACCTCTGCCTGATAACGTGTTGAAAACCGCATTAATTAGAGGTATGAAAGAACAATGGATTGAAACGTTGAATATTATGGGGAAAGGAGACATTTATCAAGAAAATTTTGCTGACATCATTGATCTGTGTATCAGGAGCTCAAGAGGCAGCACAAGGATAAAACCAGCAGAATATGATCGCTTTACCAGAGATAACAGAACATCAACAGAGGGAGTAACACGTGTGGAACTTGGAAATTTGCTAGAAAATTTTAAAACTGATATCCTGGGGACATTAACTACACAACTTGATATTGTGCAGGCTAAACAGAAGCAAGCAGAGGCGGAACAGAATCTAGCGATTTTCTGCCCTCGATGCAGGAAGAAACATAGCCACAAGGAATGCCCGCTGGATACAGTCCAAACATGTGCTATCTGTACCAAGGACCACCTGACTGAAAGCTGCCCCTCACTTCCTAGTTTGAAGGCAGTATACAAAGAAGCAGAAGAGGAGCCAGAATCAGCATATTTTATTAACCAGTGTCGTCAATGGCAGCCAAGGCAATCTGGTATGTTTTCAGACCCCTCCTCTTCTTTTCAACCCCCGCAGTTCAATGCTCAGCAACAAAATATGTGGCAAAACCAGTCTCAGCCCCCGTTTTCGAATTGGTCACCTCAAATTTTTCCTACTCCGAATCCTTGGATGAACCAATTTGGTTGGCCAAACTTCCCTTATCCCCCACCATATTGGCAGAATAATTCATATCCTCCGCAATGGACCCCTTCTACTTCGCAAGGTTCACCCTGGCAGACAAACTGGCCAAAATCGACATATCAGCCAGCAGGATCAATCCCACTCCCTCAACCAACTCTGCCAGCCTTACAACAAAATCCCCAGCCTAATCTGAGACCGCAGCTCCCAGCCCAACCCAACCCCAATCCAAATAATAGACCAGTTCAATCTCTTCAAATTATAGAATCCTCAGAGATTGAATCTGATCTACGGGAGTGCAATGATCTTCAGTTAAGATCTGGGCGAATAATAGAAACTGAGGGACATAGAACAACTCACATTGAAGATCAGTTACCTATAGAACAGCCATCACAACAAGAAGATGTAAGTAAAGAACAGGCTCATCAGCAAGTAATTACATCTCCTCCACCTTTCCCAGAACGATTGGCCATTCCACGACCAACACAATATCCAGATTTTGATATTCTGGGAGAACTACAAAACTTGTATATAAGAATTCCATTCCTTCAAGCTATACAGGATATCCCCATATATGCAAAAACCATAAAAGACCTATGTAGCATAAAATCAAAAAGAAATGTAACCTCTAACCCAAGAGTCCAGGTAGTCGGCACCTTATCCGACCTCCTATCAGGAAAAGAAACACCAGTTAAATACGAGGACCCTGGAAACCCAATTGTCACTGTTCAAATCTATGGGCAGACCTTGACCAACGTCTTAGTTGATTTAGGGGCTGCAATAAACATCCTGACAACATCGACTTGCCAGAAGCTCGGAATTACATCGGTAGAACCTACTTCCACTTTGTTAGAACTAGCTGACCGATCAGTAATTAGACCAGAAGGCACCTTGTATGATGTCATGGTTTCAGTGGACTCCTGGGAATACCCGACCGATTTCCTGATAATTAATCAAAAAACCCGACTAGATGGACATCCGCTAATTCTAGGTAGACCGTGGCTCGCTACTGCTGACGCCTACATTGGTTGCCGGCAGGGAAACATGACCATAACCAGAGGGCCGGATATCAAAAATTTAATCTTGTACCCTCCAGCGCAGCCGAGCATCACGATGATGAGAACCAACCTGCACCCTACCTCATATATCACTGACAATATTCGACCCCCATTAACAGTCCAGGAAGCGCTAGATTTCAAAGATCAAACGGAAGACGATGCCATCAATAAATTCATTAATCAAACAGAATCCACATCGTATACACAATGTTTTATGATAAAAGCGGCATTTGATAACGAATTAGAGGAGGATCCTCTGAAAGACGAACATGACCAAATTATACCTGTGACTTCTGTCGCTAATAGCAAAGTAGTGCAAATTGAACCGGGGAAAACTTTAAATATTAACGCTAATCTGACACCAGATCGAAGAGACAAAACTCATCCAGTTGTTACGAAAGTATCAGGAGGCATTTGCATGGGACTATCCCGATATGAAAGGGATTGATCCCCAACTATGCACACATCATATTTATATCGAAAAAGATGCAAGACCTGTTTGTCAACCGCAAAGAAGACTCAACCCCCATTTAAAAGATGTTGTAAAAGCTGAGCTTCAGAAACTTTTAGATGTTAATTTTATTTATCCTATTTCTGACAGCAAATGGGTCTCTCCACTTGTGGTAGTACCTAAAAAGAACGGGAAATGGAGGATCTGTGTGGATTATAGAGAATTAAACAAAGCTACACAAAAAGATCACTTCCCTCTTCCATTCATAGATCAGGTACTGGACACCTTAGCAGGCAAGAAATTCTTTTCTTTCTTGGATGGCTTCAGCGGATACAATCAGATTCAGATTGCCCCTGAAGACCAGGATAAGACTACCTTTACTTGTCCCTGGGGAACGTTCGCTTATCGAGTCTTACCTTTTGGTTTATGTAATGCTCCGGCCACATTCCAAAGGGCCGTTCTTAGCATCTTTACAGATTTAATTAATGATGGATTGGAAGTCTACATGGATGACTTCACACCATATGGAGATGACTTTGATCCAGCTCTAGATACTCTCGAAAAAGTCCTAGAGCGCTGCATCGCTACCAGACTTTGCTTGAGTCACGAAAAGTGTTACATGATGATGACCGAAGGACTCATTCTGGGACACTATATTTCAGCAGCTGGTATTCAGGTAGACCCGGCTAAAATTCAAATACTCTTGCTTATTCCGAGCCCCACTAATCAAACAGAGGTACGCAATTTTCTTCGTTTTTCTGGGTATTATAGACGATTCATACAACATTATTCACATATTGCCGCACCTTTACATGCATTAACTGGAAATGTTGATTTCTTATGGACAGAGAAATGTGATCGAGCCTTCAAAGAATTAAAGAAGTTGGTATCTACAGCTCCAGTTCTCCGAGGACCTAATTGGAATTTACCATTCCAAATTTCAACTGACGCCTCAGACACAGCAATCGGTGCAGTTTTGGGCCAAGAAGAGGATAAAAGACCATACGCCATCTATTACATCAGCAAAAATTTGGCTCCGGCTGAATTAAATTACACTGTCACCGAAAAAGAATTCTTAGTTGTGATACACGCTGTTAATAAATTTAGACACTATATTACAGGCTATCCCGTTATTTTGTATACAGACCATTCTGCTATTAAGTATTTAGCAAATAAGCCTGTTACAAATGGAAGAATAACCAGGTGGTTGATCCTATTGCAGGAGTTTGATATTACAATCAGAGATTGACCGGGGAAGGAGAACCCTGTAGCTGATTTCCTCTCACGAATACCAAAATCAGTTGAAACAGCAGCAGTCGAGGACCAATTTCCAGACGAACACTTATTTGTTGTCACTGTTCAGACTCCCTGGTACGCTGATGTTGCTAACTATCTTGTAGTAGGTAAGCTTCCAAAACATTTAACCCCCAATGAATGGAAGCAGATTGTTCAGAAAAGCAATCGATTTTCGTGGGTTGGGGGCTATTTGTTTCACACAGGAGCAGATATGGAAATCAGAAGATGTATTCGAGAGGACGAAATCTTTGATATCTTGAAAGCCTGCCATGACGGGCCATGTGGAGGAAATTTTGCCGAACGAAGAACAGCGCATAAAGTATTACAAACGGGATATTACTGGCCTACAATTTTCAAGGATGCGAAAAAATTTGTCCAGGCCTGTGATAGCTGTCAGCGTGCAGGACGACCTGGTCCAGCAGACGAAATGCCTTTGCGGCCTCAATTAGTGATTGAACCTTTCGAACGCTGGGCTCTGGACTTCGTCGGACCCATCAGCCCGCCATCAAACCAAAGAACCTACATTTTGGTGGCAACTGAATATGTTACCAAATGGATTGAAGCGGAGGCATTGCCTAGAGCTACAGAAGATTCGGTAATACAGTTCTTGTTCCATTTGTTTGTACGTTATGGTCTTCCAAGGGAAGTAATTACAGACGGAGGACCAAAATTTGTGGGGCATAAATTAGCTGCAACACTCAATAACTATCGTGTCCAGCATAAAATTACTACCCCATACCATCCTCAGGCAAATGGGCAAGTGGAGAGCAGTAATAAGGTAATAGAGTCTATTTTGACAAAAACCGTTGCCTCACATCGGCGTGACTGGGCCGCCCGACTACCCGAGGCACTGTGGGCTTATCGAACCACATGGATAAGCACCACCGGCTATTCACCATATCACTTAGTGTTTGGAAAGCATCCCATCTTTCCTATAGAATTCGAGATCCAAACACTGCGAACTGCCCAAGAAGTCGGATTGGATTTAAGTGAAGCACAGAAAAATCGATTACAGCAAATTAATGAATTAGATGAAATAAGGCTCTCTGCATTACAGAATACATCACTCATTCAACAGCAGCGAGCCAAGTGGCATGATGCGCTCATCAAAAACAAGATATTTCATGAAGGAGACTGGGCTCTGTTATATGATTCTAGATTTCAGGATTTCCCGGGGAAGCTTCAGACTCGTTGGTTGGGACCATACGAGATTCAAAAAGTCCATGACAATGGGACCCTTACTCTGATTACAATCGATGGGTCTGGACATACATTTAAGGTAAACGGCCACCGAGTTCGTCTGTATCGCAAACCGCTCACTCGGGAATCCTTTTGTCAGCAGCTACGCCAAGATACTAACATTGAGATTATGGGCGAGGAAGCAAAAACTTCCTCGCCTATAGATCAGTAAGAAATTCATCTTTTATTACCACATCTTGTATATAAGATTGTAAATTTTGTATATATGTTTTTAGTATTTGTGCGTGCTGTTCCTTTTCAAAAGGAACAGCACTTGAGTGTTTTTGCTGTTCCTTTTCAAAAGGAACAACACTTGTGTGTTTTTGTTGTTCATTTTCAAAAGGAACAACACTTGTGTGTTTTTGTTGTTCCTTTTCAAAAGGAACAACACTTTTGGGTTTTTGCTGTTCCTTTTCAAAAGGAACAACACTTGTGTGTTTTTGCTGTTCCTTTTCAAAAGGAACAGCACTTGAGTGTTTTTGCTGTTCCTTTTCAAAAGGAACAACACTTGTGTGTTTTTGCTGTTCCTTTTCAAAAGGAACAGCACTTGAGTGTTTTTGCTGTTCCTTTTCAAAAGGAACAACACTTGTGTGTTTTTGCTGTTCCTTTTCAAAAGGAACTGCACTTGTGTGTTTTTGTTGTTCCTTTTCAAAAGGAACAGCACTTGTGTGTTTTTGTTGTTCCTTTTCAAAAGGAACAACGCTTGAGTGTTTTTGCTGTTCCTTTTCAAAAGGAACAGCACTTGAGTGTTTTGTTGTTCCTTTTCAAAAGGAACAGCACTTGAGCGTTTTGCTGTTCCTTTTCAAAAGGAACAACACTTGTGTGTTTTTGCTGTTCCTTTTCAAAAGGAACAGCACTTGTGTGTTTTTGCTGTTCCTTTTCAAAAGGAACAGCACTTGAGATTTTTGGCTGTTCCTTTTTCAAAGGAAACAACATTTGTGTGCTTCTGTTGCCTTTTTTTTAAGGCAATGCGTCAGATGAACTCCTCCTCACCCTCCCTTTCAAAAAGGAGTAGTATGCTCTTGTCCCTTTCATATAAAGGATGTGTTTTCCATCCTCTTTCCAAGGCCATAAGTAGCAGCTATACATTTATGCAATGAATATAAAAGCCAGGATATATCGAGATCAGCATATCATAAATCGCTATCTTTAAACAACCCTAGTATTGATGCAACAACAAAGGAAGGATCCGCACACTCATCATTGTTTTGCTGTCATGGTCTCACCTCCTCTGCCTTGTTGGAAAATTTCATCATGTTGACTTCCTACAATTTTCTCTATTATTACTTGGAAATAAGAACATAAGATTTATATCTTCCTATTGGGATGACAAGACTTCTTCCGCCATTCCCACTCTTAAGGAGGGCTGAACCACCCTTATGTGTAATTACACAAGAGCAAAGTCTGTTTCAAAAGAAAAAAAAAAAGAGCAAAAGCAAAATAAATTATTTGTCAAATGCAGGATAGGGGAATTCATTAAAGAACCAGCCTACTATGATCATAAGATTGGAAGCGAAGTGGCATTCCCATCATGGCCACCACACCAGGGATATGGTCCAACGGGTTCACTACATAAACAAACCTTGGAACAGGGGGTCTCATTACGAGCCAGCCTGCCCACGTTTTGTGCCTCTCTGGTGAATGGCATCATGGTTATCTGGTTACCAAGCCAGCATGATGGCCTGCATTTTGACAAGAATTTCTCTTCAAAAATACACAAAGGACCATGGTTCCAGGGTGAAATAAACAACTCTGCCAAGGTTATGAACACTTGTCGGCAGCAGAGCTCTGTTAATGGTATCAGAGTCGTAATATATACACCAATTTGAATCATATCAAATACTTCTTTCTATCCTCGTAATAATTATATCTTACACTTTGATGGATACGTCGCATGAATATCTATCACCACCAATCATGGCAAAGGTATTGACTATGACTACCTCAGACTTTATATGAGTGTCAGACGTCCTATCCTCCTGTCTTGCATCACATCACGCAGGCTTATGCAAAACGCGATCTACCTTTTGCCTCGATCTCGGTATTTCTTTGTCTAATCTGAAACATGGCAAAACTCTATATGTTGTTCCTTTATGACTTGGTGACGAGATGGCGACTCCTCCTCCATTTCACGGCTGGGACAGCCTATCATATTGCGAGGGGGGAGGTAACCTCATTACTCTGCCAGCCACGTGTTAGCACATCATTCGGAAATGATATGGTACGAAGGTACGGTATGGGTTAACGGCATGACAATGCTATTTTTGCAAAAAAGTTGTTATTTACAATCAATTTTCATGCATGCTCTATGTTTTTTTTTGCTGCGATTACGTTCTTTGCGACAGGTAATTGCTGTTCCATCTAGGATCCCGAAACGGAACCATGGGAGGCAAGGCTATCGGAAGCGAGCCTAGTGAGCTAGTAGTCTCCGAAGCTGCTCGGGAGATCCTAGAAAGGGCGGGTGGCTAACTTATTTTAGCCGCCTGCGTGAATCAAATGAAACTGTGGCCATGGAATTCCTGCAGAATTTGCAGGAAGAACACTCCGTAGTGGGTGGGAAGCAGATAATGGTCACGAAGGAAATAATCGCGGAAGCAACAAGGATTACCAGCCTCAGGACCAATATGGACGACAAAGAAAGAGAGGTTGCAAAAGATCATATAAATTTTCCAAGACGAAGGACAGAATCTAACAGTGAAGGGAAAATGAGTGCTGCCGGCAATGCTAGGAGAACCCTGGAGCGAATTGGCAAAGGTGGTGCAGAGCTACATCACCTGCGAGGGGCGAAAAGATGTGGTAAGACCGCGTCACCTTAAGCTCCTGGTTGTGTTAAAAGGAAAAAGTTCCGTGAATCTCCTTGCATTGTTAAATTCATTACTGCATGATGCCTCTCGGAGCCTGAAAAAGGCACACCATGAAGACGCAGTGGTTAGCCACCATGGGTTGATCCGCCTGATAGTGAGCTACAGTCTCACTCAACAGCAGAGTAGCTGGGGGGAGCTTATTACAGCAATTGGAGGGGGAGTAACATCACCATCCCCAAAGGCTAAGCATCCCGCTAGTACTTCTGAAGCACCTAAGGAACCCAGAGAATCACCAAAACCCAAGCATCCCTCGGATACACCCGAGCAACCCAAGAAACGCACGGAGTCAGTAAAACGAAAACGTTCTGCTAGAGCATCTGGACATGCAGAAAAACATAAGGAACTGGCCACAGAAGAGCGTGCTGCCTCGAAACGTAGGCATTCCTCTGGCACGCCAGAACAATCTAAAAAACGCAGAAAGGTGGTGGGGGAAGAACAGGTGGCCAGCACACCCGAACAACCCGAGAGGCCTAGGAAGTCAGCTCGGTTGGCAAGGATAAAAGGCAGGCTGGAGAAAATCCAGCTAAGCATTGACCAGCCGATCGAAATAACAGATGAGCCACCAGTGCCAGAACAGGAACCCTCGAGGGAAAATGTGGAACAAATTGAGAACGAAGCAGAAGCCGAGGAAGGAAATGAACATTCTGACTCTGAGGCCGAGGCCGACTATCCGGAGGCAGCCACTAAGCAGCCAATTCAGGAAGAGGAGATGGAACAATTGGGGGACAGCCCTCCACAGGTCCCCGTGGAGGAAGAAGAGCTGGCCACCATCTTGGCCAGCCTGGGAGATTATGCTTCACCTTCCAGTCCAGCAGACCCTCCTGAAGGACCCTCTGGGGAAGAGACGCATG
The DNA here is from genome assembly GCA_031772625.1 of Pinus tabuliformis. Taxonomy (NCBI): domain Eukaryota; kingdom Viridiplantae; phylum Streptophyta; class Pinopsida; order Pinales; family Pinaceae; genus Pinus; species Pinus tabuliformis. The sequence goes on along the minus strand of CM062810.1, from coordinate 110,755,994 downwards.
AAGAATTGCATGAAGAAATGGCAGGAGGAGAAAACCCCCCTGTTGTTGACAAAGAAAATGTAAATACCAACCAGGAACAATCTGTTCCCAAGACACCGGGAGAAAACCCACCTGCTGATGACGTGGAGAATGAAAATGCTTGTCGGGAACAGTTCGTTCCCAGAATGCCAGAAGAAACCCTCGATGAAAGAGGAGCAGAACTGAGGGCCACTCATGCGCCCACTGCCGAGGCAAGAGAAATTAAGAAATTGAGAAAGAAACAGCAGAGACTGCTGAATATTATAGCCCAGCTTCGGCAGAAAATTCGAAGTTTGAAAGCCAGTCTGAGAATAAGAAGGACCATAAGGAGAAAAAGAATGACAAATGCAGCACGGTCCTGTCGGATGAGAAGGCAAGGGGCTTATAGGCGTCCCGTAGGTCAATACTCTGCTGATAGACCTACGACTGTTCCAACCAGCACTAAGGAACAAAATGCCGTTCCATCTGATATGGAACATCAAAATGCCATTCCATCTGATATGGAACATCAGAATGCCGTTCCTATTGACGCTGAGGAACAGACTGCTGTTCCAAATAGCCCATTGGGACCAACTGCCGTTCCAATCAAAACCGAGCCGCAAGACGACATTCCATTTACAGAGGGGCCATCGTACCCCTTTATTCATGTTAAGAAAGAAAGGGAAAACAAAGCAGTCCAAACTGAGGCAACACCTTTAGGGATAATTCGGGATACGAATTCCACGCAGCGAAACGTGAAGGTCCAGGTAAAACTCCCTGCCTCTGAGAAATCATGGAAAAAGGATCCAAAAACCAAGGCCTTGCACCACGAGATGAAGCAAGCCCGACAGGAGGCTGACCAGCTAAGGGAAAAAATGATCCCTCGGGAAAAATACGAGGAGTTGCAGCAGGAAGCTGAGCAGTTAAAGGAACAAATGATCCCTCGGGAAAAACATGAAGAACTGCAGCAGCAACTGCGGAACATGAGTCAATCGGAGAGTCAGGCCTTTGAAGGATGGCAGAAGGAACATGAAAAGGTTTCCAAGGTAACACGTCGACTAGATGCTGTGATTAAACAATTGGACACCGTATGTTCGCTGTATAGTGATGTTTTGACTTGCAGGGCCCCTGCAAAGAATTATGCTTTATTTCTCCTTGAAAGATACTTAAGATTGAAGATAAAAGCTGTCAGGGTAGGTGCCCCCATTCAGATTAATACTGTTAATGATTTTATTGATTGTTGCAAACATTATGGGGTTAGGGTCCAACGGTCACTATGTGAATTCTATTTGCACAATATGGTGCTTGAGCAGGAAACTGATTTAAACCCTGGCCCTTTTGTGGGAGATATACAGCTACAAGCCTTTGTTTCATTTGGGGTCAATCAGTTAAAGTGGCTCAGGGCTTACAATGCCTTTCAGAGGCAGGAGAACAGCCTAGATCTATGGGTCAGGGCCAAGCGTAGAGACCCAGTTCACCTATGGCAATCACACAAAAGCCTTATGAGAACCCTGGGCGTCATAGAACTGCTAGGACCCATGCATGAGGATTTGATCCGAAATAGCTTGGAATACTTTCTGGCTATTAAGGGTTCTGCCCTGGATGCTGCCAAATTCCGCTATCGGATTTCTACCCCAAGCATCCAGCTCAGGGAGCCATTCAAATACGAGAATTTTGAGCTGGCTGCTGAACGGTTGAGCCTTTATGGCCAGCACATTCTGCAAGCTGGGCCGTCTTGGTTAGGATACCGGTTCCGTAGCCCAATTATTTGGCACCCTGCACCTGGGTACCAGGCCTTGTATAATATGCCTGCATATCAATTGAATCAATTCTTTGATAATCTGGTTGCTCACCATGGTTGCAGACCTCCTCACGAGGTGCCCTCTCCCGCCTATTCTCTTACCGCTCTCCATGTTAATTATAACGTTTTCATGAGGCCATGAAACAGAGTAAGCCGGGGGGTGTGTAGAGCATTGGAAAGGTATGTTTTAACGAATAACTTAGTGGTGTTTCAAGCAATAGTTGTAACCTTTTCTTTGTTATAAAATAGGGAGAATGTAATGAGAATAATTACGAATGACTCAATCACTAAAAGTTATCTTCTCTATGCAGGAAAAGACAAAAGTAGGAAGGCGCGGTGCAAAACGAGAATTCCATGAGGAAATAACGGCTGTCCCTCCAAAACCAAATAAAGTCCAGACCAAATCAAGGCAGATCAATCCAGGACGAGATGAAGGACTGTCAGTTCGGAAGGCTAGGCAGAGAAAAGAGAGGAGTTAACAGTTTAACAGATCCCTCAGGATCTTTGATCCTGAGGGATCGTTACTTTCAATTATTTTGTTGTTTAGTTAACTCCGCCATTACTGGTATAAAAAGGGGCAGCATCGAAGACTTCAGGGACTTTTGATTATCTTGTATCTTTACTTTCTATTTACAGACTTCACAGTTGGTTTAAACTCAGACTATCGAGTCTCTTTGAGACTTAGTTTTGCTGTACTATCATTGATGCGTTAATATAATATATTTGGTGTTACTTTCTCCCTACATCTGAAGTAAGTTACGGCGGTGTGCCATTGGAAGCTAAGGGCCCGGCTCCAACGGACACTGGCTGATTGTATCATTACAGTTTGGCTTTGTGTGGTTTGTTTATTGTTCTTAATAATCTGATATACTTACATGCTGTTCCATACTCGTTCATCAGTAGTTTTCCTTTTGTAAATCTTTGTAACAAAGTTTACATCATATTTCCAGAATTGATCACATAACATTGTTCTGAGTTGTTCACTTCCGTTACAGAATTTATAAGTGGAATGTTTCAGCTACATATGGTTGGAGTGATGGACTACTGGTGATCATTTCAGATTATGTGTACATATGATTGATCTTTCTTGTTTGTGGTGGTTTGTTGTTCCATTTGATTAAGCTGTCTACTTGTACAAAAGATTGCTCTTTCTTTGTATGTAAGTTGATGCCAAGAATTGAGAGTGTTGAACTCGCGAGATTTAGTTTCTTTACTGCCGTTCCTTTTACTGCTATTCCATTTCTGAATTTCCATTCCATTCTGCTTTCTTATCGTTCCTTTTTACTTGCATTCATTGGTTTGGTGTGGGAGGAGGATCAAGGCTGCCGTGAGACACAGAAGACGCTATTATGCTCCCAGATCCATGATCCATACTCTAATTCCTTTTCCTTCATCACTTTCTAGAGGAATGGGTTACTACTTCCGTACCCTTGACTGATAAAGTTTCCGCGTGTGATTTCCTTATGCAAAAGTAATTTAGCTATAGTTTAGCATCCGTTTACTCTTGTATTTCTTAGACCTATACTACTAAGCATTACTCTGACAAATAGCCTCAAATTGAGATACCCTTTGCAATAACAAAACGCTCCCGGATTGACTTGTAATGTGAGATAACTAGAGGTGAAAAAGACCCTTGTTACAGCTCTACAGCCTTAATGCCACCCTCCAGCTTATTAAAATCAACTTTTCTCACATCTATTTACATATTTTATTATATTTTTCTTAGTGAGAAGGGTAAAGGTGAGATGTTATGTCATGTGGCCTAATGTGCATTAATTGCATGATTTGGAGTAGTTTTGGGCTAATTTAAGTGTAGGAACTCAAAGTAATCAAGCAAGAGGGATTTTCAGAGATTGGGTCTCCCTCCTTAACTCGTCAATCACTCGAAGATTCCTTCAATAGATCTCATCAGCTCGGAATTACAAGGAGCCAAGCCCACCGATTTCATTAGCATCCAAGCCAATGATAGTTGAAGGCAAGTCAATCTTCAGTTTGGGAGCCAAGCCTCCCTAATTTTAAGGAAGTTGCTGGTAGCTTCAATTGGATAAATAAGAAGGCCTAGGGGCTCATTAGGATTCGACATTTTATTGTATCCAAGAGGCAATTTCAATGTGAAGATATTGTGATTGTTATTCTCATGTTTGACATTTTTGTGATAAGGAAAAGGGTTTCTTTGATCCAGCACTGAGTTGAATCATAGGGTTGAAGCTCCTGGGTTAGGGCCCAACCCTAGTAATAGATGTTCCTCTTATTTTTGGTACATGTCTCCTTATATTAGAATTATATATTAGATGCTAAGTTATTTATGTTTTGTTTAATTTAGGAGTCTTTGAATGATTGGTTAGTTTTGCTTCCATTAGTTGGAGAAGTAGATCAGTGTTATAGTAGTGAAAGAAAAGACTTCAGAAAATCTTGTGACAGTGGCCTCATCCTCATCTCCCTCATGGAATCATGATTTGAGGGCCCCACTCTCACAACCCCAAAAATAGAGTTATCTTTTGGTTATTCCATAGCTCAGGATTTCTTGTTCAATAGATCAATGATAATGATTTCTTAGAAGCACCTGCAATTGTCATTTTGGTTTCTTAAGTTTTATATAGACTAGAAAGCATTTCATTCCATAGATTTAATCCAATAGCCATCAATAAATTATTTTCTCAAATTCAACTCATATTTTCCACATTTACATAAAGTTGTGAATAAATGAAGAAATGAATATGTGTTGTTGCAAGAGTTACTAATTTGCAGGGAAGAACTCATTCCACTAGCCTCATCTGAGTCTTCTCCACCTCTCGCCAAACCCTACTAACCACAAATTCATATTTTTTTTTTGTAACCACCATGGATAACCACCTTGAGAAAATCCAACCATCCTGAAGGGTTGGGTTGATCCTTGGGTAGTGTGCACCTTCCCCATACCTTATGCCACCATCATAAACCTTCCCAACACTTCCTTTCGCCTTCCTTACTTTCCTGCAGTTTTCAGCTAAGTTTCCCGTAGTAAACCAGGAAATCCTGTAGTAGCTACAAGAAATCTTGTAACATCTACACGAAACCCTGTAATAACCTGTTTTAGACTGTTTTGGGTTGAAATGATAACTAGATCCTAGGGTAGGCCTCAACTTGACCTCCATACCCCTCAATGCCATTTTTTACTAGTGTTCCCATACCTTCCTCCCACGCAAAAGATCAAATTACTTAGTTTTACATTTACATTTCTAAATTAAAAACCAAAAAAATCTTTTATGAAAATTTAGCTAGTGCATGCATACATCCATCTTAGTAGTGTTAGGATAATTCCCATACTTACTTAGTCTAGATAAGTATATGATAGAATGCAAGGTTAAATTAGACATCTTCTGTAAGTAATGTTTGTTAAATATTACGTAGGTAATTTCATGTCATTTCATAGCACTTTCTATTCAACACTTTCATTTCCTTAACATAGGCTAGCATTTACTTTCTGCATTGGAGATAGATATACATTCATTGTCAGTAGTCAACTTCCTTCTTGTGAATAGAAGACTTGTTTGAAAAACCCTAGTGGCCTGTCGCCCTAATTGAGAAGTGACAAGAGTATAATGTTGCATCTGTTGTGCATATAATATTGTCACCTCCAAGTTTGTATGAACCCTGGGCTGATAAAGTAAAGTTGGTCGCCCTAGGAGTTGCAACATCTTTGCTGCAATACTGGGGTTCTTCAATGGGAAACTTTCAATATATAAAAAAATTCTTCCTCTCTCACACATCTTGAATAATGAGGTCAAGTCTAGTGTAAAAGAGGTCTCCCTAAATCCAGGAATATGAGGCACTTTTATGAATAATATTTTGTCTCTTTCGAGCGGATAGATGAGGCAGTGTTTTTCCTGTAACTAAATAATTAGGTTTATCAACAAATGAAGGAGAGTTTGCTGACACAAAAAAAAGATGCTCATCAGGAAAGGAATCATCTACAAGAATTATTTCACCAAGATTGTTTAATCTAGAAAGGTAATTAGCTACTACGTTGTATTTCCTAGTCTATCGATAATGCTAACATTAAATTCCTCAAGTAAAAGTAACCCCCCAATCACTCTACCACTAGTCAAAGGTTTATTCATTAAGTATTTTATGGCAGAATGGTTTATATGTACAAGTACTTCATAACCTATAATGTAGTGTCTAAATTTATTAATAGAAAATATCATATCTAAAAACTCTTTCTCAGTCATGATATAATTCAATTCAGTAGGTGACAAGTTTTTACTAATGAAGTGGATATCATAGGATTTCTAATTTTCTTCTTGTCCTAAGGATGCACCAATAGAAGTATCTGAGGTATGTGAGGAAATATGAAACAGAAGAGACCAATTAGTTCCCCTGAAGGCTCGTGCCTGTACTAGTTGTTCGTTCATCTCCTCAAAATCTTGGAGGCAGGCTTTAGTCCAAGAGAAATTTCTATCCTTAGCTAAGAGTAAAAAAAGAGGATTAGATATCCTAGAAAAAAATTCAATGAATCTCCCATAATATCCCACATGTCCAAGGAATCCTCTCACTTCCCTTTGTGTTTTGGGTGTAGGAAGACATAAGATAACTTCTATTTTGGCTGGGTCTACCTGAATACCTTTCTTAGAGACAAGATGACCAAGAACTACCCCCACTTTACACACCAGTATACATTTATTATCACTCAAAGTGAGGAAATCTTCTTGTCAATGAAAAAAAACTTTTTAAAAGTTTTGTAGGGCTTCTTGGAAGGAATCATCAAATACTAAAAAATCATCCATGTAAACTATTACACACTCAAGGTCGGAAAAAATGGCCAATACTTCCGTTTGAAAGGTAGTTGGCACATTAGAAAGTCAAAAAGGAAGCACTCGATAGGTGAATGTTCCCCATGGATAAGTAAAAGTGGTTTTGTCCTAATCCTCAGGTGCGATTTGTATTTTATTATAACTGCTAAAGTCATCTAAAAATGAAAAGTAATTTCTACTGGCAAGGATATCAAGCACCTGATCGATAAAGGGAAGGAAAAAATAATCCTTGAGACTATATTTGTTTAATTCTCTATAGTCAAGACAAATACACCATCTCCCATCTTTCTTTAGAACTATCATCAGTGGAGAGACCCACTGACTATCAGATATAGGATAAATAAATCTAGCATCTAAGAGTTTTTGCAATTCTTCCTTAACAATATCTCTTAGTGTGGGATTCATTTTCTTTTGGGGTTGTCGAATAGGTCAGGCTCCTTCTTGAATGTAAATATGATGCGTGCAAGTTTTAGGAGGGAAACCTTTCATGTCCTCATAACTCCATGCAAACGTGCCAAGATGGTCTTGTAACAATTTCACAAGCTTGTCTTATTTGGATTGGTCCAAGTTTGAACTAATATATAAAGGTTTTCCTAGACTAATCTCAACAAGGTTCATCTCAAACTTGAGAATTCTAGTAGATGTAGCTAAAATATGTAGTGGAAAGGGTTGGGAATCATAGTTTTCCTGAAAAATCAGGTTAAAGATATGAGATAGTGAGTCAAAATTTGGCATAATATCCAAGTTGTTTAAGAAATGCTGAATCTCACCCTCCTCAGTCGATTCGGTATATTAATGGATCAAATAATAAGATTGAGTCTCCTCATCACTACTGTCATAGTCTAGTGTTGGGAACGAGATCCCCCAAGGACAGTTTTGGGGCCAAAAGCCCATATTTTGGGTCAAATTTTGTAATAAAATTGTAAAGTCTCCACATTTTATGGTCGCGAAGCACGAAGGTGTCATGAGTCATAAAGGGTTGTCCACCCTTATTTTGTAAAGTGTAAAGTTGGTTGTAAATATCTACCCATGGTCCACGGACCATGGGATTGTATAAAAAGAGCTCAATAAGTAAGATCTAAGTAAAGAAATTTTGGAGAAGAAGTCTTGAGTGAAAAGGAGAGATGTCTAAGTTTCAGGTCTTAAAAATAGGTAGAGGCTCTGCAACTAAGTCTGCAGAGGCCTAGGGTAGAAGTTTGTAGCTAAGTGTGCGGACCCCTGCAGCTGTGTGTGCAGGGCAGATAGAGTTTGTAATCATATGAAGGTATCAGTAAAGAGAAGCATTCTGCAAATTCTATGTCTTTGTTTCCTATTAATCCATCTTGTCATATTGTGTATGAATTTCATTTATAATGCTTAGATGATGCACAAATGTATGTAATTACGTTGGATAATTGAACGCAAGGATATCTGTTTACGCAACACTAACTTTGATTGTTTAATAAGATAAGTAAGACAACTAAGATGATTTGGGAATCTACACAATATGCTGCCCTAGCAGCACGAAAGTACCTGAACCGTAGGTTAGGGCTGTGCGAAGATCAAAACATACCCCTTCACAGAGGTACTGAAGGGCAGAATAAAAGGATAGACTGACAAGGCCTATAACTTAATGACCTGTGTGAAAGCAAGAATAGAAGGAATAAACTAACATCATGACCTTCTTAAGGTGCAAAAACTTGGTTCCATCATTCCCCCATACTACTTCAGGTGAGACTTCGGTCCGCGCTCCGCGAGTTGATGCTAAAAGTGCCAATAGTGTAGGGATTTGTTTGGCTAGCTAACGTTTAACCTGGGTCAGGCCCCATGTAGCAAACAAATGGTTCTGTTGCCGAGACCACAATCAGCATAAGAGATGTGTAATGTCATATCACTGGAATCCAACTAAGAAAGAGATCAGAGATTGGTTGGATAGGAATATCCATGAATTCATGATGCAGGAGAACAAAAATCCGCGACTAACAAAAGAATAGTGGCTGGACAGGTACCTATGTACAGAGATCCATGAGATATTTTTTGTTCCTTTCCGATTGAGCTATTCGAGTGGATCATGAAGCTAGTGAATAGCCAAGGAAGGTGGAGACTTGATGGTCCTATTGTTTGGACTGCAGAGTTAGTAAAGAGACTAGAAGCATCTAGGGATAAGATCGCTCGCACAGTCGATCATTGGCTCAATCACATCATAGGAGGATTTGTGACTGAATTCATGGTCGATACCTCAGTCAGCTACAGTGAGGCCAATAGACGCTTTTCCAAAGGTCTGCGAGGTAAGTACTTGAAGTCTTTGAATACATAAATTAAGATGTTATTATGCGAAAAATGGGTTATGCAGCTTCCTTGATGTTCGGAGCTACGCGAAGTGCAAAGACTTACAGGAACAAAGGAAGAAAGGGTCTTTAATATAGTCCATTGATTTCACCTCCATTAGGTGACAAAGAGGGAGTAGCACAGGCTTCTCCATGAAGTGCTATTCAGTTAATAAGACAAGGATTCCCACGGCTACAACCTCCAACTTCACCACCATCACCTGCGACATCAACCATACCGCCTCCACCTCCACCGCAATTCATCATGGAAAATTTGGTAAAGGTGCCTTTGTTTAAAGGCTTGGGAAATGACAACTTGGACCAGTTCTCATTTGTCATGGAAGCTATATGAGAAGCTCAGGGTGTCACAAATAATCACATGAAGAAGGAAACACTAGTTAGTTCTCTGCAAGATTGTGCGCTAACCCAGTACATTAAATACTATAATGATAACCCAAACGCTAGAGTGGCTGAAATCTAGACTACACTGAATAAAGAATTCAATAGGCCTAAATCTGAGCCATGATCGATTGTAGGATTCAAGGAAATCATGATGAAACTAAGAGAGACACCTTGGGAATTAGATCAAAGGTTGAAGTGTAAAATCCGCGAAGCTAACATGAACTTAACAGATGGACAACGCCGCGAGTGGTTCATGGCTTCGCTCTTGCCACACCTAAGGGTTGCGTTGCCACAAAAGAAGATAACGAATTAGGAAGAGGCCATGGAGATTGCAATGAGACTGCATGAAACATTGATGTCGGATCCAAATCTCGGGGTTCAACAGATCCATGCGCAGTTGCAAAATCTTTTCCTTGAAATGAAAAGTTTGAAGTAGGACAGAATAGTTCGACTAGAGGTACGCAAAGAGGTATGGTGCCTGAAATGCTAGCGTTAAGGGCATGAAAAAGACCATTGCAGGAGGGGGACTGATGCCTTTGAATCCTAAAGCTCAAGTAGGACCAAGCGTGGGGTTAGTGTTGTGGTGTGCTATATGTCAGGTAGCAGGAAAACATACAACAGATAACTGTCATTTGCTGCAGAAGTTTGTACAAACCCCACAACAATTGTTCTGTAACTTCTGTAGGTCGGTAGGGAATGATGAGTGCAAATGAAGAAGCTATGAATTTATGATGGATAGAACACCCACCTATAGGGTTTATGCAGAAGCACGGCCCCCTGAGGGGATGGTGTGAACATGATTTTAGGGGCGTGGACGAGGTCGAGGTAGAGGAGGACCTAGTAGAGGTTAGGGACAACTAATCTGCTACAATTGTAGAGGACGAGGACACTATGCCCATGATTGCACTAACCAAATGTGACCATCGTGCAAATATTGCACTCTGTTTGATCATGAAACAGAGGATTGCGCTATGCTGATAAGGAGGATATGCGGCAATGGGGCGCTACCACCTCTGCTGACTCAGAACCTACAGATGATGAGGTCTGAGCTTCGCAAAGAGGATCCGAATGTGAATATAGTGCTCTGAAGTGGAATTGCAATAAGGGATGATAAAGGGAAATAGTCTAAAGATAGCGCATGGGTTTGTAAAGCTCCGGTGAAGGAGGTTGAATTTGATTTGGAGTGTGCTCGCGAAACATTCATGGAAGCAAAGAAGAGCTTTGCTAAGGCATCCATCTTAGGTATCAAGGATAAGCCTCATCAGGAGATGGACCCTTCTATGCTTACAACCTTTCTAGAGACTTGCATGAAGCTTCTACGCGATAGCAAGTCCGTGAAGGTATTACAGGAGCTTATAAATAGATGCGCCAGAAACACTTCGGGTGAACTGTGTGTGGTACGAAAGATTGGAAAGCATAAAATAAGGACAAGATGAGAGATGAGGCTAACTGCGTAGATAGGAGAATACGAAATGCATCAGGTTATTTTGGATCAAGGGTTAGACGCAAATGTTTTGCCGATGCAGACTTGGGAAAGGATGGGAAGACCGACGCTGCAGTGGTATCCGATTCAGCTAAGGATGGTGAATCATCAAAAGATCATCCCCATGGGGCGACTGCAAGGGATGACTATAGATATTGAAGGCACGAGAGCATTGGATGACTTTGAAGTAATAAAAATTGTGGATGACAACAACCCCTACCCTGCGTTCCTTGGAATTGACTGGGCTACTGATATGAATGGGGTAATCAACCTAAAGAAGTGAAAGATGATATTTGAAAAGAAATTTCTCCACGTAATAGTACCTCTATATCCCGCCGAAGGATCACGCTATACTGAACCAGTCCGTGATTATGAGAGAAATGACGATCTGGACTGTATCTATAAGATAACAGTGCGAGACCAAGATTCGGTGAATCCAACAACAGATCGACAAACTACATGGGATCGCGAGAGTTCCTGCACCTCAAACTCTGATGAAGAATTAGAGTGCTGGCAGAATCAGTTACATGAAGTAACCACATTGAGTTGTAACATGATGACCCAGTCGCTACGCTGTGTGTCATCAAAGGTAAGAAATCTACCCACTTATGATGGCCTGAATGAGATAGATGTATTTTTGGACGCATTTGAGAAGGAGGTACTAGAAAATCAGCACTTCCAGGCTTTGGACTGGGCATTGCATGCTACACCCACAAGGTGGTGGGTACGTACAAGGGTAGCTTTGATGATTGGAGTGAATGTAGGAGGATGATGAGAACATGCTTTGGGAAGCCGAAGTTATGAATGACAAACAAATATGATGGGAGGGATGATCCGTGCACGCACTCGGCCAAATGGGCCAAGGCTTATGGAGCGAAGCCCCAACCTGAATGGGTGCACTTGTTCTTTCACACTGTGGATGTCATCCTAATGAATTGGTACTTAGAACAAAACTGCACCATGGTATAAGTGAATGGGATATTCTGCGCGAAGGATTCATAATGACATTCAGCTTTGAAGATGGGTTTGACTGTATTGACAAAGCACTACAAGAAGTAAAAGCAACAATCTTTAGGATACCGCAAGATCCTTTGGACCTAATTCAACCCGATTGGACTACTCAACTGAGCCACGCACTGGAATGATATAATGTAACCGCTGAAGAAGAAGATGAGGATCCACGAAATATTAACATCCTTAAAATAGAAGGTCACTGTGAGGTTGAATGACCACAAATTAAGAATCTTGATATCACTGTGCCACTAAAAATGAAACAGGTAAATATTGGTATGGAGGCAGAGCCCAAATTGATGAAGATTGGAGATTAATGGTATGACACGATGGTGGATAAAGTTACTGAATTTCTCCACGAATACCAGGATTTATTCCCTGCCATGTTTACAGATATAAAAGGGATAATTAGAGACCTGGGTGTTATGAATATCACGTTGAAACCCGACGTGAAGCTGGTTAAGAAAATACCTTACCATCTCAATTCGAAGTATAAGGAGAAGGTCTGCTTAGAGCTAGACAAGATGCTCGCGGCATGCATCATTGAGCCCGTGGAAGAATCTGATTGGGTAAGCCCAATGGTGGTACAAGAAAATAAGTAGAAGGATGACATAAGGATATTTGTAGACCTCGAGAAGTTGAATGATGATTGTGTACATGATCCTTTCTTAACTTTGTTCATTGATGAAGTGTTGGAAAATGTAGGTGGCTACGAAGAATATTCCTTCACTGATGGGTTCTCTGGATACCATTAGATCAAAATCACACCGAAGGATAGGAGAAATATGACCTTCGCAACTGAGTGGGGGTGTTTTTAGTACACTGTAATGCCTTTTGGATTGAAGAATACGCCTCCGATTTTTTCTCACGTAGTTGTGGCTATTTTCAAGGAATTTATTCATAAGTTCTTAGAAGTGTACTTTGATAACTGGACTATGTTTGGGATGGTGAAACTCCATGTGGAAATTTTGTGCCTGATGCTAGATACCTGTCGAAGATACCATATCGCACTCAATCTAGGGAAATGCCTGCTTTGTGTTCCTTTTGGGACCCTACTAGGTCATGTGGTTTGTAGGCAGGGACTGATGGTAGATCCCATGAAGATCACAGTGATACTTAACTTAGAAGTGCCAAGGAGTGTGAAATAGCTGCGCGGTACCCTAGTACATACTGGATATTACAGAAAGTTTATCAAAGGCTATGCCCAGATTACCACGCCTATGGAGAAGTTGTTGAAAAAGGATGTCACACTTTTCTAGAACGAGGACTGTAAGAAAAGTTTGGATGTATTGAAAGAAAAGATGGTCACCACGCTGATTTATTCTTCCCAGATTGGAAGAAGGAGTTTCATGTACATGTCGATGCGTCATGTATAGCACTGGGAGTAGTATTGACACAGGCTGGCGGACGAGACTTGGACCATCCTATAGCATTTGCAAGCCAAAGGTTATCCAAGGCGGAGAAGAACTATTCCACCACTAAGCGCGATGGGTTAGCCATGGTATATGAGCTTCAGAAGTTTAGACACTATTTTCTGGGTGGCCATTTTAAGATGTATACAGATCATTCCACGTTGAAATACCTGGTCAATAAGCCTGTGTTGGGGGGGAGAATCTGCAGGTGGTTGTTATTGTTCCAGGAGTATGATTTTGAAGTTATTATGAAGCTTGGATGACTAAACATAGGACTAGACCATCTATCACGCATCAAAACAAGAGAAGAGACCACTAATTTGGAGGAGGGATTGCCTGATGTGCAACTATTTACAGTGTGCACTGTGGATGGTCATTTTGAAGATATCATACACTTCCAGGAAGTGCCCTAGAAAGATACACTATCCAACAGAACAAGGAATTAGTGGTGCATGTGGCAGATTTTTCTGTCATTGTTGGGCATCTATACAAAATGGTGTCTGATGAAATATTGCAATGATATGTACTGAAGTTTGAAAGGAGTATTATCCTCATGGATGCTCATGGGGGTACTACATGAGGAAATTATGCTGGTAAAGCGACTACACAGAAGATTCTATGTGCAGGGTTGTGGTGGCCAACCCTCCATCAGGATTCAAAAACTTACTGCAAAGCGTGTGATGTGTGTCAAAGGACTAGTAGGCCATCACGGAGGGATGAGCTACCTCTGAATCTACAGATGACGTTACAACCCTTTGAAATATGGGCAATAGATTTTGTGGGACCCATTCAGCCCTAAGGGAAGAAGATGGGAACGAAGTACAATATCACCGTGATGGAGTATTGGAATCGATGGGCAGAGGCACAAATCATAAAGGATTGTACAAGCACAAATGTTGCAAAGTTCCTCTTTGAGTATGTACTGATGCAATTTGGGTGTCCAAATATTTTGATGAGTGATCGTGGTATGCACTTTCTGAATGAGACAATCAGCATGCTGATAGAGGAATTTCATGTATATCACCAAAAAATCATGCCTTATCACTCGTAGGATAACAAGACAGTGGAAACATTCAATAAAGTGCTGGAGAATGCACTGACCAAGGTTTGCAATGCTCAGCGAAGTGATTGGGACCTACGCATACCCGCAGTACTATGGGCCTATTGGACAACATGCAAGAAGTTGACTAGACAAATACCCTTTAGGCTTGTCTATGGTGTTGAAGCAGTGATGACCATGGAATACATTGTGCCTAGTCTGCGCATAGTGGCACTCACGGGAATGACGGATTGCAGAGCCCTGGAGGAGAGGATTGTGCAGTTGGTTGAGCTTGAGGAAGAGAGATTTCTAGCTAGATTTCACCAACAGGTCCAAAAGCCGTGCGAAAAAGCATGGCATGATCAGCACATTAAGTTGTACACCTTTAATATAAATGACCTGGTGTTTTTATATGACAGCAAGTTTGATAAATTTCCAGGGAAATTCCGAATGCATTGGTTAGGGCCCTATGTCATTAAGGAGATTACCAATGGTGGAGCAGTTCAATTGGTGAAATTGAATGGATATCCCTTCCTAGGAAAGGTGAATGACAGTCGATTGAATCCATACACCAGTGGTACGGCCATGTGACTATATGAAGGAAGTACAATCTTAGAGCTCTAGGCAGCTGAAAGGAGGCATGGGACTATAAACTACATTGCTCAGGTTGGGGAGCTACGCGACTAGAGGATTGCGTGAAGTAAGGAAGTGTCACAGGGTTAGTGACAGCGCGAAGGGAGCTATGCTACCCAGAGAGAAATCACACTGGACAGCCAAAAAGTGACCGTTAAAGTCACTTTTCATGATTTGATGGTACAAATGCGGCCAAATGGAGCGGGTGACCGATATTTAAGACGGAATTTATGGGTCAGATCCTTCAAAATTTGTTGCTAATACAACATTAATGAATTGAATGTGGGGGAACGGTTGGATTTGAATTCAAAATTCCCTATAAATTACAAGTGGCTATCCAGTGAAAAACACTTAGCATTTGAGAATTGAGTTGTTGAGCTCTTAGGCGCACATGAACCGAGAATTATTCGAGGCTCTAATAACAAGTTCAATGTATGAGAACTTACCAAAGACATCATGAGCATTGCTGAGTAGCATTATGTTGACACCACAGCTATGGACACCGAAGTAGTAACAACCGAGGAGGATATGCTGGAATTTTTTATGGATATCGAAGAAGCTACTCCAAAGGTTTCTGGAGTATTAGCGAAAGTCCCCAAATCACCAAGGACACCGAGACCAAAGCCCACCCCAACCAAGGAGAGTGTGAGGGATAAGAAGGCCAAGACGATTTCAATACTAGTGCACACATCACCAAGAAGAAACCCACCGAAGGACAAGCCCACCACATAGGAAATGGGAAAAGCCATCAATTTGGAGCTGAAGGAGGAAGAAATTGAAGACATCCTGATGGATGATGAGGATGTGGGAATAGACGTGGAGGATGTAGAAGCCCAGGGTGCTGACCTTGTCACTCAGTTTCCTTAGTACGTCCCTCCACACAAAGACATGACCAAGGTCCCGAATGATATCAATGAGAGCAAGGTCCCCTTGAAAACCCCTCTGCTACCGAATGAAATTATTTTTAAAGGGTTGCGCTTGGGGTGGGCTCCTCTGCTAAAACTTGAAGACTGTGACTTGGCTGACCATGAGAAGTTCCCACACTTGGCAACCGAGCAACTGATGTGCCGGATTATTGATACAACCACCATAATGACTGCACTAGAGCCGTGAAGGTGGCTCAGAGGAGTAGACAAAGCAGGTTTGCTCAACCTGCTATGGGTGTCACACTATAATTGCACCCCAGTTACAGTATTGGTCATCAAGAAACTATTATTCTTGGTGCATGATGGGTGTCTATGAAGGAATATGAATGAATTTTTTTTGCAGTGGATCAAGGTTTATTTGAAAAATGGAAAGAAAATGTAATGAATTATCTTTTTAGAGGAGATGAACATTTTATTTTTGGGTTACAGGTTAGTGCAAGAGAGACAGGAAAATGACCGTGAAGGAAAATGAGATGAAGATTTTATTGACTAAATATGTAGGAATGCAATGGTAAGAATGGTGTCTGAAAGGCTTCCAAATGATGTAATTGATCTTATTCAACATTCTTTATCCAAAATCATGTGCTAACTCTCAGATGTTTCATCTTTGATGTTGCTCTGATCATGTTCTTTTGAAAGAAATGTGGTCCTTCAGAGACACTGTTTGTTTGTGTTCATCTGTTTATCTTCCTGGATTCTGTAAAAACTTAGTACTTTTTTTGCAATGAAATGTAATATTATCAAAAGAGAGCGGTGATTAATCTCTATATTTATGACATTTACACAAAAAACTTAGAATTGGTACTAATAAAACAAATTCACAAAAGAAAATCAAATGAATTTTTGCCTGTTTCGAAACTAGTGCCTTGCGTTACCTGTTGTGTATTTTCAGCAATTTCTTCATTCTTTATTTTTTCAAACTCTAATTATAGCATTCTCATTGTTTATATCTCATCGATATATTTCCAATGATGCTTGAATCGTCGAAAACTGATGTCGTATGATAAAGTTACACTTATTTGAATTTTTTATGAAACAGTGAAAATTATCATGCTTAAGTGTGGCATGGGGACATGATGCTGATGTGAAGGATGAAGTAGGAAAATTAGATGGCATGCTACTCATGAATTTTGATTAGAATGCATTGTCACAAAATAAATCATTGAATTAAATATAGAGCTGCAATATTGTTGTTCAGCTGCACAATTATATATATATATATAATAAAAAACAAAACATATGTACAAAATTAAAAAAATATATACAAGCGTTATATTCCATTAACACAAAATATAACAAAACTCAAACATTACAAACATTATAGTTACAAATGTTATTAAAAAAAACAACATAATAAAACATTAAAACACATAAAATATATCAAAACACAAAGTAATAAAACATAACATAACAAAAACAAAAGAACGAGAATTTGATTCTCTCCCTTTTTCGTCAAAAGTGGTGACCCAGCATATATAATAGTAGCATTATCTGCTAAAGCATAATTACTGCTATTATATATGTAATAACGCTTTAGCATCTACTGGTATCTCCGCTCTCATAATGGATTGTACTAGAATCTCGTACATAGATATAATTTGAAAACAAGACTCTGAATTTTATTTGAAGTCTATGGAAACCAATCCATGGATTTAGGTGAAGAAAATCAAAAATTTGATTTTTCAAACCACCATAACATCCAAAACCAGATCTGATCCTTGCATGGCCGCAACTGTTGTCTGCATTTAATTGAAAACCTTTTTTTCATGCAACCTCGCAAATAAGGCTCCAGAGAACCCCAAAAATCTATCAAATGGTTATGAATTTTGAGGAAATATCTCACGACAAATATAATTCACCCCGTTCTAAGAAAAACCCATGTTTTAGATTTTTGAGATTCATTTTCATTTGGTCACAAAATGCATTTTAAAAATGACGTTTTTAACCTCTGCCCATTTGGCCTCTGCTCAAGTAACAAAATCAATATTTTGGTTGGAAGAAATCTTATGCTCATTATTTGTTTGTGCAAGGCATTTGGGCAACTTCATGCAGCTAAATTGTTCTGCGTGAAATGGTGGTGCTCTTTGGCTGTTGGATGTGATGGTCTGGAGCGACGACCTGTATGGCATCATTTACGACCTTTAACCACTAGTACATATTCTTCCACAAAAATACCCATATTGGCTTCAAGACCATGGACAAATCCCAGAGTTTTTCAAATGGCAAGCCCATTGCATCCATTACCTGCTCATCCATTGAAATTGTTACCAAAATTCAATCTTGAGGATGGTCTTTCAGCCGAAAAACACATAAATAACTTTATGTTGTCCACAAATCTAAATGGGGTTGTTGAAGAAGATGCAGTTGTATGATTATTCCCTTATACTTTACAAGGATCAGTAGGATCCTGGTACTTTTCATTACCATATGGTTCTATTGATAGTTGGAATGCATTTCAAGAACAATTCCTAACCAAGTTTGGAGATGAATTCTCAACGAGTACTCTCCTTAATGATCTCTCCAACTTGAAGGAAGAATATAAAGAGCTGATTAAGGACTTCAATTCCCCTTTTAACAAATTATTAAACAAAATTATAGTAGCATTCAGGCAAATCACCGAGCTTCAAAACGAATGGTACATTTCTTCTCTTCCCTCTAATGCATCTATTTTTGTAGATAGAGCTGCCAAACCAACTTTGGCAAAAAACATGAAAGAAGCCACAGTTGTGGAAAAATGCACTTTATCTTTAGAAAAGAAGAATGCATTAGAATAGAGAAAAACCAAGAAGGTCACTTTCAAAGATGAGTCTAAGAAGAAAGCACCTAAAGATCCTTTAGATCTTGAAGGTCTGCAAAAGGTACTCAAAATCATGTGCAATGAAATGGTAGACATTAAAAAGTAGGTAGATGAGACTTTTTCAAGGAAAGATTTTAGACCTTAAAAACGAAACCCTTCCTCTAATCCTAAACCTCCAAATACAATATCAAATGTTGAATTAGATGTGGAGGAAGAAGAAGTTTCAACAGCTGAAGAACAAACCAATGACGAAGAGATAGTTGAAGTACAAGGAATGTGGGATTTCATTCTTCCTTTATCAGGTAATGAAGAATCAGAAGAAACATTACCACTCGCTACCACAAGCAAGAGCACTATTGATTTTCCACAAAAAAATCAAAAACAGAAATCCTTAACTCCTGTTCCCAAAGATAAAGAAATAGGTAATAAATCTCCTCCCAAATCCACTCAAACAACTCCTCCTCAATCCAATTCATTACCTCCAGCTTAAACCTTGCTAGTATTTGATGAAATGGAATACAACATCGTTGAAGACATGAAGAAGACTAGAGTGAATATCAATTTGCATGAGCTTATCAAGATGAAACATCAACAAAAGCTATTTCTCAAAGAATTAAATCAGTCCCCACTTCTCCTCTTCCCTCTGTTGTAATTTCTCACGCTGCTCAAAAAATGGGTAGGGCTCATAGTACTTCATCAGATAAAATGAGTTCAACTGATGTTTCTTTAATAGATGGTAAATCCAAATCCCATACACCTCCTTTTATTTGGACCTTTGAAGTCTTCAATAAGAATTTGCAATATTGTTGAGTAGACTCTGGAGCTTCATCCAAAATTTTACCAAAAATTGTATGTGCAAAATTGAATGTTGAACCCCATAAACCTATTTTTCACATTATCCAGTTAGATCAATCTCAAGTTGAATTCATAGGAGAAATCAATTAGGTTACCATTAGGCTCTCATCAAACCTGAAAGTATGTCAAGTGATTGACGTTCTTGTGGCCGACATCCCTGAATTCTATGGTTTTATCCTTAGTAGAGATTGGTCTGAAAATCTTCATGGCTATTTCGCAACAGACTAGTCCCATATGTAGATTCCTTATAATGGTAAGCCAAATCAAATAAGGGCCAACCATGAGAAGCATTTAAAGTATATAATCATAGAACTAGAAGGAGAGAATGATCCTGCCGCATACAGTAGTAATATCATTGGAAATTATTCAATCAAATCATTTTTAGGCAATTTTAATGCCAATACTTCACCCTTTTTGGAAAATTTTGTTACATCAAAAATCGAAAATTATTCTCAAATAGATTCTTCTAAATATATCAATTTTGTAGATAAACCTGTAGTTAATTTTTTATTTTGGAAATTATTTTTTGATGGATCTAAATCTAATGATGGAGCTGGGGTAGGTTTCATATTGGTTAGCCCTGAAGGAGAAAAAAATATGTTGGCATGCAAACTTGAATTTGAATGCACAAATGACACTGCTGAATATGAAACATTATTTCAACGGTTGTGTTAGTGTCAGTCTTTGCAACCTTCCTCCAGTGGTCAAAGCTCTTACAAAGTGATTTTAAGGTGTCAAGGTCAAATTTTGTCATTTCAGTGAGGCTTCAAGTAAAATTTGGTCACTAGGTATTAGGTCTAAGGTTTGCTTTTACTCTTTTCAAAGTTTTCCAAATTCGGTCCGTGTCACCATCAGCTGAGTGTAACATCATTCAAAGGTTTGTCATCATCATGTCAGGTTCCAATGGGTCATTTTACACCTTGTTCATGCTTCAGTTGCATTGTTATAGCTCCAAATCTCACTCTTATGGTTTGTGATGCTGCACTCATGGCCTAGGGCAACCCCTCCTTCCAGACCTGGTCCAAAAATTTAAAAAATAGTGTTTTATACCTTATATGTGACATTGCCCTGAGTTAAACGCGTGTATACGTGGGTAGGTATATACCCAACCTGCTTATATGTATTAAAACACATAAAAATATATAAAAATCCTTAATTTTGGGCGGAGATCGCGGGTTTTACCTGCTGATCACCTGTTAGTGCCAGTGGCCCAACTGTTCCCAACCAACTCCCAACTAAAAAAACTACTTTGGGAGAAGTATAAAAAGGCTTCAATGGGAAGGCCTAAGAGAGGAGAGAAGAGAGAGAAAGGTTATTATGCTGAGATTTCCCTGACCAGGTCTGAAGATGCTTGTGCCTCCTGCACTTCCCCCATTTGTACAGGAAACCCTTATTTCCTTGTGTGTTGATGTCCATCCACTACTTGTGATATCATGGAGTAAGTCATGGAAGGAGTTCGTTAAAGGCTTGAGGCTGGACGAATCTGGAAGAAGGCTTTGCCTGGAGCCTGCGAAAGGACGACTCAGGTGAAATTATTCCTTTTCTGTACTTTATTTTGTCTATAATAAAAGAAACACATGTCTTGGTTCCTGATATAAATCTTCTTTATGTTTATGATATTCATGTTAGAATTCATATGTAAATGGTTGTTTAAATTTCATAACTAACTACCTTTCTTTATAATATGAAGATGGTTTCTTTATAAGGTTTAGTCCATATACTGTTGTACTCTCCGGAATTTGTTATTTTGTAGGTCAAAGGAGCAAAAGTAACTCCAAGAAGGGTTTGGACCCTAAAGGAACTTCTCAAACGTAGGACCTCAAGTACGCCCCTTATCATAGAATTTGCTTATAATAGCATAATGGTTGTGTGAATGTGTGTTTCTCTGTAGAGACAACTCTCAGTCTGCTAGGGTTTCAACCCAAAAGCCCTAGGGGAACATCTCCCTTAACAAAACTAGTGACTCCACTGGCGACAACACTGTTTTTGTTCCTAGTTTGGGTGTTTTCAAGCCAACCAGGGCTCAGCTGCCTGTTTTCTTGCTGTTGTTGTGTGGTCTGTTCTTGAATTCTAAGTTTTGCCAGTTCCTTTAGACTGTCTTTTATTTTTCCTGAAATCTTTTATATGTGTTGTTTTTCTTGCTTACAGAGGCGTATATATGCATGTTTCTTTAAGTGAACCCGCGTATACCCAGGTTTCCTTACGCACAGTCGCGTATACATGCAATCTGTACATCAGTACAGTCGCGTATATCTTGCAATTTTCAAGATTTTTAAATCTTTTTGTCTCTGAAGGTCTATCTGATGGTTTGATTTAGTCTTAAATAGTCACTTTCCAGTATCAGTTGTTAGTTTTACAGCAAGCATCTTGTTCCAAATTCTCTCTGATTGTAAGAAGTGTTGGTCTTGTTTTTGTTGTTGCAAGCGTCATCGTTTTTGCTTAAGCACGCAAGATTTCTTGCTGGGAATCTTGGCTGCTCTGATTCATCAGGGCGGTAAGATTGATCTCAATCTTTGTGTTAAATCTTGTTTTTGGTGACTTTTTGTTTGCTTGACAAAACCGCTTTTTGTGACCATCCACTTTTTGTTTCATGAAAGTTGTTGATTGACGCTTTCTTGAAAATTTGTCTTTTTGATCTTTTTGGTCTTTGTTGCCAAAGCTTTCATTGTTGCTTTTGATTGTTAAGAGCATCTTTAAACACATTTCTTTTTGTTGAGTTTTCATCCATTGTGTGGTGTCAACTTGCAAAAGTGTTTGTTGCCTATTCTTCAATCACAAAGTTTCAGTCTTGTTGAGAGAATTTTTGAAAAGACATCTTTGTTGTTGCTTTTGAAGAAAACTTTTTGAAAAACTTGGTTTTGCTTTCTTGAACTTTGTTTTGATTTGGTTTCCTTTTAGTCAATGAAAGTGCATTTTTGTTTGTCTTGAAACTTGTTTTTAGTGTTTAGATGAAATGAATGGTAGCATCTCATATTCCATCTAAACATTTTAAGTGGAAAAATAAAAATTGATAAGCAAGCAACTTTCATTTCTTGATTTTAGAGTAGTTTTGAGTCTTGCATCAGCATATACTTGTTGCATTAGGATAGATTTGCATATCTTTTTAGGCATCCATAGCTTTGTTAACTTTTGTGAATGTGAAGCGTGAATTAAAGAAAGGAAAAGAAAATTTTGTTTTATTAGAAGTTCCTCTGAACCTTGTAGAAATTTCTTTTCATCGAAAAGCGAAAACAAGTGCATTTGCATGTAGTTTGGTTTTTATTAATTTATTTTGCATCAAAACACCACTACTTTCACTTCCATTTATCCCGTGACTTAAAGAACAACCTATTTTAAAATCAAGCGCTAATTAAAATTGACAACAACTTTTTTTTATCAAGTTAGATACACCAACAAGTTTTAGGATTTTAGGGCCTTGGATTAGGCGAGTGGAGAGTTAACTCTCCAAGGCCATTTAAACTGTCAAACATAGGAGTCTGAATAGTGAGTGAAAATCCAATAGCGTTAGGAAGACCAGGAAAGCTCCGGATTTGTGATTTAAGCACGACGGTCTGTGAAGACAGGGAAGAGAGATACCCCCTCTCCTACTTTTCTGAACTTACCTCATGACTGTTCCGCCTAGCTTCTGCAATGAGTTGGTATCCATAGTTGCTACTCTTAGGGATCTACACAGGTGGCTGTGGAGGGAAATCCCATGGCACCTGAGGTCAACGTTGCATCACTCTCAACAATACTATTGGAGGGCACCCTTGGGAAGCTTGGGGGCTTGCACCGGCGCAGGTTGTTGTTAGGAGGTCAGGGTAACCTCCTCTGTTACCTTCGCTGATAGGACTGGGCTCTCATCATCCCAGACTATCTTCGGAAGGCTCCTTAATTCAATTTCTTGTATTTTGGTGTTCGGTCCTAATCACCCGGAGCGAAAATACTTGGAAGTTGTTTGACTGGCTGATATCTTTAGGGACTTTATAGTGTGTGATCTGTGCTCTTAGTTGGCCTAGCTTTCAATTTTTGAGTCTTTAGTTAGATCTTAACAAAAAATTCAAAGTGGCTGACCGATCACCTAGACGGTCTTGAAGACTTCGTGGTCTTTCACCACCAAGTTTAGAGCCTTCTCCTAGAAGGCGCAGAGGTAATATTGTTGGTGGGTTTCGTTCCACAGCAGTTGACGCATCGAGGATTGATCCTCCTCTCGGGGGCATTAGTGTTCAAGCAAGGCTTGGCACTTCCGCAGAACAAGAGAGGAACACTCCAGTTCTTTATCGAGTTCTCTTTCAAATAGAGAATAACATAGAGGTAGAAGAACTCTCAGAGTCATTAGCGGCTCCGAATTCTCCCCTACCATCTATCCATCTGGAAGTATTACAATACGTTGGGACTCCGACGCATAGACCGTCAAGTCCAGGTGACATTATGTGCTTACCGTCGATGGCCACTACTGGAAGCATGGCTTCTACTACAAGTGCTACAACTATGCAGACTCTAACATCGGTACAAGGGGGAGGAATGATTTCCATCTCCTCTACTTCTTTGTTTGGATATTTTGCTAGCACATATTTAGTTGGGTCCACCTCCATTCCGTTCACGAGGGGAAATTCCCAAACCAATGCTTTTAGTTTTGGATTCTTCCCATTTGGCACCCATTGAAAGGGTATTCCATTAGTTCCGTTTAGTGCCGCCACGTCCATGATGGGTGGATCAGCTTCATTCCAGGGTTTTCCTTTCAGAAGTGGTCATATAACACATTCCAACCTGACAATAGGATCCATGTCTTTTTCTTCTATAGGACAAAGCAGCAATCCTTTCCAAGGTTGGACTAATCCTGGGGTTAGTGTCGCAGGAACTGTGAATCTGTTTTTTGGCCAACAAGGGAATCGGCCGTACTCCACAGTTAGTTTGTTTCAAAGTATTCCTCCCTTAGCTTCGGCTTGGAATCCGTATCAGGGGTTATCAACTCCTTATAATCCTTTAGGAGGAAACTTTGCCGGTTATGGAGGGTTTGCGGCTGGAATTGGTCAAACTCTAAATTTCGTTGGATCACAAGGCTTGCCTTTTGGTTTAGCTGGTTCTGCTGGTTACTTCGGGCAGCCTGGGGCCTTCTATTAGTGTCAGTCTTTGCAGCCTTCCTCCAATGATAAAAAATTCTCTTACAAAGTGGTCTCAGAGTGTCAAGGTCAAATTTTGTCATTTCAGTAAGTCTTCAAGCAAAATTTGGTCACTAGGCATTAGATCTAGGGTTTGCTTTTATTCCTGTCAAATTTTTCCAAATGTCGGTCCATGTTACTGTTCCACTGAGTGTACCATCATTCATAGGGTTTTCATTATCATGTCAAGTTCCATTGGGTCATTTTACACCTTGTTCATGCTTCAGTTGCGCCTAGGTAAGGTCATTTCCCTCTCCTAGGGATTTGAAGGAAATTTCTCTTGGACGGTCAAATCATTGGCAAAACTTGTATCCTAATGTTCATACACCTTCCCCTATCCTTAAAGTACCTTATAAAACATTTCCCATCACTGAGATCCCCCAAATTCCTCATTTTCGCACAAACCCTAGTTTCTTGCTACAACGTGGCAATTTTCTAGGTTGGACCTGTGTTTTTCCTTTTTGGATCCCTTCCCCTCACTCAATATTTGAAATTCCACTTTGCCCTACTTCTTAACATCCCTCCCTACTTCCAATAATTTTCCCAAGAATTTAGAAGCCACTTATCCCCTTCATTTCACTTCATTTCGACAAATCTTTTGATCCACACATCGGGATAGGTTTTACTCGAATGATGTTTATGAGAAATAAAAGATGAATATGGGAAAAATGAGAGAGTTTTTTGTCCAAAATAAGCCAAGGAAGAAAAACCTCCTTCAATTTTTACACAGGTGTCATGGTTTTAGAGAAATATCAAAAATACAATTGCCTCGGGAGAATTGATGCACCTCTGAAGTGACCTTGGGAAAATCAATTTTTCTCCTATCTTGGTTAGACAAATGACTTTTTTGATGAGTAAAATGCTAAATGGACACAAATATATTTCCAATTGTCTATCATGAGCTCAATTTGGAGTTGAGGAACACCTTCAAAAGTTGACTGCAACAGCACTCTGCCTTGAGGCAGCCTCATTTGGCACATTTTGACCAGTCTTGGGAGATTTGATTTTTGATATGGAAAATGAACTTCAAATTGCAAAATTATGGTTTGGTTAGAAAGTAGACTTAAATACCTTTCCAACGAGTTATCCTACGCCCAATTTGGACACCGGGAAGGCCTCCAAAAGTCTCCTGAAAAAAGCGTTATGCACAGGCTCTATGCGCCGCGCCTCAAGCCCAGTGCGTCGCGCCACTTCCCTATGCGCCGCGCACGTGGCGCGCGCTTATGCTAGGGAGCTCTAAATTGAAAAAAAAATATATTTTTGGATTTGGCATGAAAAATCATGACTGATGGTGCATGGCCAAGAAATTTGGGCAAGTTTTGAGTCCCCAGACCTCTCCATCGGTCGTTTGGGTGGAAAATGCAACGCTGGCAAACAGTTGGCTCTTCAGCTTCAGTTCATTAATGATGATTAAAACGACTCCCTATTTTCACCAATTTGCTCATTCCTTGCGTGGATTTTCCAGAAATCCAACTATATTGCATTACAGCACAGCAATTTCAAACATATTACAACAACAGTCCAAACAGTCTTGCGACCAACATTCATTTCTCCAAGCAGTTTTCATAGCATCAATTATGTCATCTGATCATTCATCCGATTATGAGGAGCAAACAAATAGTGGCCCACCCATGGAAGAACGTGCACCCCGGAGGCCTCACAAAAGTAGCAGACATGTTAGAGAAGAACCGACTACCCTCACAGAATTGCAGGATTGCCCTTTTGCCGTCTCTTCTTTTCGATTTCAGTCATGCTATGAGTTTTGTGAAAATGTTGCAAATGTTCAATTCCACCATGAGTTGGCTCGCCTATTTGTTCTACATTTGCATGGTGCTCAAGTTACTTTGGCCGGTGTTACTTTCACACTTACATCGGACTCTATTTCATTAGCTACCAGCATGCCTAATATTGGAGAGCCAAATGGAATATGAAATACCTGGAGCAGAGGAACAAACAACTTGAGGAGCGGCAAGCTGAGATAGAGTTGCAACTGAGCAAGGAAAACCAGCAACACATCGTGGCAGCACGAGGTAGACCTATAGGAGCAAAGAGATGAGGACCGGGAGTATGTTTTAGAGAAAGTGAACATTCACTTGGAGCAGCTGTTGGAGAAGGCTAAGAGGGAAAAAGCAATGCTGAGGTGCATGACTCACCATTACATGGCCCGAAACATGAGCTCCAAAGCGAGAATCAGGAGCCTAAAGGCGAAATTGAGCAAGGTGACAAAAAGACAAAAGAGGAAAAAAGAGCAAGATCGGCTCCGAATATTGGCCAAGGCTTCTTTGGTCTAGCACGAAATGTGATAGAGAAGGTACAGCCCAAATTTCAAGAAATTTGGAGCACATTTTGAAATTTTGAAATTTTGTGTACAAAAAACAGGTTTTTTTCCCCTGTGCGCCACACCACCTAGTGCGCGCTTTCACTAGGGAGCTCCAAATGACAAAACGTTTACAATTTTGGATTTTCCATGGAAAATCATGACTTTTGGTGCATGGCCAAGAAGTTTGGGCCAATTTTGAGTCCTCGAGAGGTCAAAAACACCCCAAAAAATGACTTCTCTGCCCCTATTTTGACACACAGGAAGCAGCCTTGGGAGATTGCAGTTTTGGAGGGGCAAATGGCATCCAAATTTAGAAATTCCACTTGGGTTGGAAAGCAGACAGGCAGGGCTTTCCAGCAAGCACACTTGGGCTCAATTTATACTTCAGAAAGTTCCTCAAAACGAGCTTCAAAGTGGCACAATTCATACCATTTTTGGCGCGGCGCACAGAGACCCAAAGGGCAAAATCACTTCCGCTCTGCGAAATTTAGATTCGCAATTTTCTCCAAGTGGGCCCACTCATTTACAATAAATGTTTCCCAACATCAAAGGAAAAGTTTAAAAAACATTTTTGGCTTCTATCCAAGTGGACAAATGAAGGCGAACGGCCACCCAAAAAATCTACGCTCATGTTTGCTTTTTTCTAATTGGTCCTCATAGAAAATTAAATGTAACTACTGATTGTTGGCTCTTCATTTCCTGGGTTGATCAACTTTCTCATGGAAAAGATTATTTATTGTATTGAGAGTCATTTTGTTTTTTGGTTGGAATTTCTGGGAAACTGTGGGAGAGAAACCCAGTCACTAACTATACATTTCGACAGAGAATTAATAAAACATTGCAGCTCTGGTCATGAGATTCATGTGGCGTGAGTTTAGCAAATGCATTTTCTTTATGTTTCATATGTATTTCGTTATGTTTCATATTTTCATTCAAATTCGTTTCAAGTGAAAGTTTTCTAAGTAAGAAAAGGTAGAATTCAATGTACTGCTCTGCCTTGGGATAGTTTTCACGTTCTATGTTTTCTTCTATTGTAAAGGATTCATGTATTTATGCCCTTTTCACACTCTTAAACAATCTCTCCACTTCATATTATTTCAAATCTAATTGCTAGACTTTCCGCCTGTCTTGCCTCACGAAATAATCTGCGTCTTTGAGTTAAATTCTCTACTCATGTTGTTCCTTGACCCCACACATCCCAGAAAACACAGTCATTCATCAAAATACCTCCATCATATTTATTTACCTAGCCTAAAATTAGTATTCATTTTTGAGTCATCTTAGACCCTATTTGCTTATTCTTCACTCAGCGTGACCCAGAGAGAGCCCTCTCCTATTCTAGGAGGGCTAGCTACCAGACTGAGTGTGGTTTGTGGTGACCTTGAATTTTGCCTTCCTTTAGCCTAAGGTAGATTTGGGTGCTAACATAGTGGCGACCATACTGGGGATGAAAATGGTTTACTTGTAGATTGTCTTGCCCCAGTACATATCTCAAGTTCAGATCTGATGGTTGATGGTGGACAACGATCAGACAGAAGACGGCTGAAATCATTCACCTGGTGACTCCATTCACTGAAGAATCCAGCAGTCGGTGCTTCATGGTGACTCCACTGGAGGACTGACTCTTTCTCTACGAAAATGGAAGGATCTTACACAAAGTTCGGGTATCCAAAGTGGAATGGTATTCAGGACCTACTCTGCTTTCTTGTGAATTACTTCTTTGTTGTTCTTGAAGTTGTCCTGAAAGTTTTTTAGAACTTGTTGTATGATAAAGGTGATCAAAATCTTCAATCGACCCATTCAAAAAGCATAAATACTAAATTTCCCTTTGATCCTGGCCTCCTTAATTTTCCTACATCTTATGATGATTCTCTGCAAAGTGATGAGCCTAAAGAAAACAAAACTGATCCTATAGATCTTGTATATATTCCTAAAGCTGTTATAATCCTAGATAGGTATAAACCTCTTGTTTTACCTTCTGTTCTTCATGCTTTCCCCAAAATCTATGATCTATACTTGCCAAGATTTGACAGTGAATGTAAGAATGTCAATGCTGAGCAACATGTGCAAAATGTTGAGAGTTTTCTAGACCTTTTTGAAATTGATGAAGAAGATGTCAGTATAAGGATTTTTGCTCTTTCTTTGTGAGGCAAAGTCAAGAGTTGGTTCAAAGCCCTGCCTGATGCGAGCATCACAGATTTATAGCAGTTCATCAAAGTTTTTCTTGACAAGTGGAGGATCAGATAGAACCTTTTCCTTATCGTAGAAGAGTATAATTAGCTGAAAAGACTACCAGGGGAGATAGTACAATAGTTTTCATCCAGATTTAATCAAGTTTATTATTCAATTCCGGTTGATATAAGACCCCCTCCTAGATCTTCTCTCTTGCACTACTTGGGTGCCTTTGATCCGGAAATGAAGTTTTAGCTGAGAGAAAAGAATGTTGCAACACTTGAAGAGATGCAGAACAATGCAGTAAATGTAGAGGCTCATTTACTGATCAGAAGGGCAAGGTTGAAAGAAGAAGAGATGAAAAACATTTTTCCAGAGAAAACTACACCTTCAAAGGAAAAGCTTGACATTTTGGTGAGTGCATTAGAAGAGATGGTGCGGAAAATGACTGCAAAAAATGAAAATGACGTTCATGAACAAGTGGTTGATCCAAAACATATTGTTTCTTATCTCAGTTGTCATAAGGATTGTTTTGTAGATCATCTTGAGGAAGAAAGACGTGTTGATATGACATGTATGCTTGATGATGTGTTTTATACTGACGATTTGCCTCAGTTTGATCAATATGATGATGATGATTATGTTCTCCAAACAGAAGCTAATCTTGCAGACAAACCAGCAGCCAGTTTGTGGGATGAGGAAGTTCACTTACAGTAGCTCGAGTACAGTGACCAACCAATACATATCAGCTATGACAATGACGAGGAAAGTGCAGCAAATTGGGAAGTAGGTGAAGGATCTTTACCTTTTTGCTTTGATTCATGTCAGTTCATCAGAGACAATTTCCGTGCAATCAAAAATCAGCTGTCGACTAGTCTTGATTTGGAGCCTCTTGAGGGCGATGAAAACTCAGTGCCAGACTTCTCATATTCAGATTTCCAGCCCCCAAATTCCATTAGTTGTCAAGTTGCGGATGAGGACATGGAAGCTGGCACATGCGATCAAATGATACAAGAAGATTCCTTACCTTTCTGTTTTGAATCATTTCAGTTTTTGAGAGGTAAATTGCATAGTAAATCTTCAAATGAGTAGCCTATAGGAAATCAACAATCTCTCAGTTCTAATATTGAGGATGAGACAGATGGTGAAATTCTTGAGCAAGTTGTTAATAAGAAATCTTCCCCTGAAATGATTGACGAAATAATTTTGGATATAAAACCCTCTCTAGCACCAGATTCACAGCCATCAAACACAATTGAAGGTTAGATTACAGATGAAGGTGTGGCAGCCGAAGTACATGACCTAATGATGCAAGAGGATTCTATACCATTTTGTTTCGAAATATTTCAGTTTATAAGGCAGAATCTTCGTAATATCTCTAAATAAAAAGATGAACTTCCAATAGGATGTCATACAGTTTCAATAGATACATCGTAGTAGTCCACTCAAGTTTATGATGATCCTTTTGCTCAAGTGTTAGATTCTGTTTGCTGTAAAAATTCTTCTCCATTAGCCAGCCATGTGACAAAAGAGAATGTTGATAATAATATGATTCCAAGGCCACCGTCATTGTCTTGTTTAATGGAATTTTCATTACAAAGCTCAGATCAAAGTTTGCAGTCATATGAGGAGATTGATAAAGGAGGCTTTGGTTCTTTTTGGAATCAGCAACAGAGTTTGGTTCTTCACGAAATTCAGGATCCTTTTGATAGCCTACTGCTATCACCAAAGAAAGACAACACAGATGTGAGGAAAATTTTAATATCCAGCTATGAAGATTACTTGGACTAGAACAGTAATGTGTTAATGGAAATCAATGGCGATGCTTATGAAGATCCTTTTGCAGTATTCTTGAAGTCATCCAGCCAATTCATGCTTTGCAAGTTTGTCAGCAGTGAACTTGATTCCAAGTTTCCATGGGAGTTGCCTTTCGATTCTTCCCTTTTCCTGCGCATCAGAAAGCATTTGGGAAGAAATCAAATATCAGCCATGATACTTACCTGGTTGCATTGGCTGTTCCATCTCACTTGATCGGGTGGTGGAAAGAGTAATTAGGGTAGGTTTGCTGAATAAGCTCAAATATGAGCATCTTTCCAGTTTCTTAGTTAGGATTTAGTCATGTCTGGTTTTATTATGGTTTTCAATTTGAGTCTTCAGTCGGAGTCCATCTGCATAATGCCAGTTTCCATGTTTTGACTCCATAGCCCAATGGATAAAGGCACTGTCTGCTCACCCAAAGATCTACAGTTCTTGGCACCTCCAAGGAGTTGGAGCTACCATCCCCATTGGAGCCAATGTTAGTGTCAGTCTTTACAGACTTCCTCCAGTGATCAAATATGCTCTTACAAAGTGGTCCTAGAGTGTCAAGGTCAAATTTTGTCATTTCAGTAAGTATTCAAGCAAAATTTGGTCACTAGGCATTAGATCTAGGGTTTTCTTTTATTCCTGTCAAAGTTGTCCAAATGTCGGTCCATGTCACCATTCAGCTAAGTGTACCATCATTCAGAGGGTTTTCATTCTCATGTCAAGTTCCACTGGGTCATTTTACACCTTGTTCATGCTTCAGTTACGCCTAGGTAAGGTCATTTCCCTCTCCTAGGGTTTTAAAGGCAATTTCTCTTAGACGATCAAATCATCAGCAAAACTTGTATCCTAATGTTCATACACCTTCCCCTATCCTTAAAGTACCTTATCAAACACTTCCCATCACTGAGGTCCCCCAAATTCCTCATTTTCGCATAAACCCTAGTTTCTTGCCACAACCTGGAAATTTTCCAGATTGGACCTATGTTTTGCCTTTTTGGGCCCCTTCCCCTCACTCAATATTTAAAATTCCACTTTCCCCTACTTCTTAACATCCCTCCCTACTTTGAAAAATTTTCTTAAGAATTTAGAAGCCGCTTATCCCCCTTCATTTCGCTTCATTTCGACAAATATCGTGTTCCACACATCGGGATATGTTAACTCCAATGATTTTTCTGAGAAATAAAAGATGAATTTGGGACAACTGAGAGAGGTTCTTGTCCAAAATAATCCAAGGAATAAAAAACTCCTTCACTTTTTACACAGGTGTCATGGTTTTAGAGAAATGTCAAAAATACAATTGCCTCAGGAGAATTGATGCACCTCTACAGTGACCTTGGGAAAATCAATTTTTATCCTAGCCTGGCTAGCAAAATGACTTTATTGATGAATAAAATGATAACTAGACACAAATATATTTCCAATGAGCTATCATGAGCTCAATTTGGAGTTGAGGAACACCTTCAAAAGTTGATTGCAACAACACTTTGCCTTGAGGCAGCCTCATTTGGCACATTTCGAACAGTCTTGTGAGATTTGATTTTTGATAGGGAAAATGAACTCCAAATTGAAACATTATAGTTGGGTTGGAAATTAGATTCAAATACCTTTCCAACGTGCTATCCTGTTCCCAATTTGGACACCAGGAAGGCCTCCAAAAGTCTCCTGCAAAACGCACTACACACAGGCTCTATGCGCCGCGCCTCAAGCCCAGTGCGTCGCGCACGTGGTGCGCGCTTATGCTAGGGTGCTCTAAATTGCAAAAAAATTATATTTTTAGATTTAGCATGAAAAATCATGACTGATGGTGCATGGCCAAGAAATTTTGACAAGTTTTTTGTAGGAATTTACAGGGTAAGTTCCTCAGACAGAACACCAAAGGACATCGCTCACAAACAGATCACAGATCAATACACCAGTATTTTGACGTGGTTAAAACCCTAAAAGAGGGAAACAGTCCACGGCCTGAGCCAACGCGGCCACTTCAAGCAATTTATTAATAAAAGAATGAAAATTTACATATGCTTCTCTCATAGACGGATTACCCTACAAATGACCCTCCATGCTCTTTAAATAGAGATCATGGACCAACCAGGTGTTAAGCCACGGATCAAGTGTCGGTAATACTGAGGAGAGAATTAACCATTCGATCACTACATATCGTGACCGTCGGATTGTAAGTTACAAAATTCACATAGTAAAGAAACACACTTTACCTAACTCTATACCTAACTCTATACTAGACCAAGTTGTACTTAACTATTTCCTATGTGTCGAAATATCCTAACATCCCCCCTTAAGAACAACTTGGGATAGGATTGAAGGATTTACAAATATGACACAATAGGAGAAGGAAGGAGGCATTAGAGCCTATCCCCCCTTAGTGACAAACTTCCTAAACTCCAACCATAAATCGAAGTTTAGTGAACTTCGCCTCTGTGAGAGCCTTTGTGAAGATGTCTGCAACTTGATCATTTGTTGAACAATATTGCACTTCAAGAACATGGTCATGAATGAGCTTTCTGAGGAAGTGCATGTGTAGTTCAATGTGTTTGCTGCGCTAATGTTGGACTGGATCTTTGCATATCTGAATGGCACTTTGATTATCACACCAAAGTGTAGCCGGATGCTGCTGCTGAAAGCCAAACTCTGACAGGATCTGACGAAGCCACAAGGCTTCCTTACTAGCTTCTACGGCACCACGATACTCTGCTTCTGCTGAAGAAAGAGAAATGGCACCTTGTTTCTTGCAAGCCCATGTAATAGGTCCTGAACCAAGAGTGGACACATAACCTGCAGTAGACTTCCAATCATCAGGGTCACCAGCCCAATCGGAATCAGTGAAACCAACCAATAGAGGAGCTGCTTCGGCTGTAATGAATCCCAAACTGAACTGTACCTTGAACATAATGAAGTATTATTTTAGCTGCTTTCCAATGATTTTCATGTGGGTTTTGCATAAACCGAGCAACAAGGCCAACAGCAAAGGAAAGGTCAGGACGAGTATGGGTTAGATACAAAAGTCTTCCTACAAGTTGATGGTATAAGGTTGCATCAACTTCAGGAGAAGTACAAGTGACTAAAAGTTTGACTCCAGACTGAAAGGGAGAAGGGGCTGGCTTACAGTCTTCCATGTGAAAATGGCGTAGAATATCACAGGCATACTTGGACTGAGAAAGGGAAATACCTTCCTTGGATTGCAAGACTTGAAGATCGAGAAAATAATGTATGTGTCCTAAGTCTATCATTTCAAACTTCCTTTTAAGGCTAGACTTCACATGGTTTATAAGGTTTGGATCACTACCAGTCAGGATAAGATCATCAACATAAAGAACAAGAATGATAAGAGACTTGCCCACTTTCTTGGTGTAGACAGTATTGTTAGAATGACACCTAGAGAAGCCGGATTATAAAAGAAAGTTATACATTTTGGCATACCAAGCTCGAGGAGCTTGCTTGAGACCATAAAGGGATTTCTTAAGCCGACATACAAGGCTAGAGTCTGTTTGTATAAAGCCAATAGGTTGTTCCATATATATTTCTTCATGCAAGTCCCCATGCAAGAAGGCGGATTTAACATCCATCTGATGGACTTCCCATTTGAAAGAAGCAGCAAGGGAAAGAACAAGGCGGATAGAGTTCATTTTGGCAACAGGGGAGAAGGTTTCAGTATAGTAAATGCCTTTAACTTGTGAAAAACCCTTAGCAACAAGACGAGCTTTATGTTTATAAACTTTCCCATCTGGTTCTGTAAACCAATTTGCATCTTACAAGTTTTTGTCCCTTTGGTAGAGGAACAAGATCCCATGTATCATTTGCCAATAATGAATGATATTCTTCATTCATAGCTGCTTCCCAATCTGGATGGCCTAAAGCTTCTGTAAAGGTGTCAGGATCATAATTCATTGAAGCTTGAGCCAGTAAAGAAGAGGCTCTCTCGAACTGAGAACGTGTACGTCGCTGATCTGTAGGATCACCGGCAAGATCACCTGCTGCATCCCGAGTAGCACGGACCCATTTTGGAAGCTGAGGAGCTGAAGGAGGATCCTGAGAAGGCGGGGGAGGATTTTCATCCTTGCTTTCATCATCTAAAGAAGAAATATTTTCAAAAGTAGAAGAGATAGGGAGAGGTGGCACATTCGCCGAACTAGGCTCACAGGTTGATACATTTTCAACAAACTTTACATCTCTTCTAATGATAACATTTTTGGACTTAAGTGGAATAAGTATATATCCTTTGACATCTTCAGAATATCCAACAAAAATACATTTTTCACTCTTAGGTTCTAAAGCTTTATGTTTCTCATCTGGAATATGGACCCATGCTTCACTTCCAAAGACATGAAAGTGACTTACATCTGGTTTGATTGAGCTCCATGCTTCTTCTGGAGTGATATTCTTTAAAACCTTAGTAGGAGTGCGATTTATTATGTAATTTGCACAGTTAATTGCTTCTGCCCAATAATTAAGACTAAGTCTTTTAGATTGAAGCATACAATTAGCCATTTCCTTTAAGGTGCGATTCTTCCTTTCAGCTACACCATTTTGTTGTGGAGTATATGGAACAGTATGTTGCATTTGAATTCCATTCTCAGTGCAAAAGTTGATGAATGTGTTTTTAAGATATTCTCCGCCATTATCAGATCTTAGCTTAAGAATTTGATGTCCAGATTGTTTTTCAACAAAGGCCTTAAAGGCCAAGAACATGTTAAATACTTCACTCTTGAGTTTTAAGAAGTAGACCCAAGTGCGTCTGGAGAAATCATCAATGAAAGTTAAGAAATACTTGTAGCCAGAGAATGAAGCAACTGGAAGTGGACCACATAAATCACTATGCACGAGCTGTAAAGGGGCTGAGGCGTGCCAAGAGGCACATTTTTAAAAACTATCCCGATGATGTTTTCCGAGTACACATCCGGAACAAACACCATCTCTGCAAGATACCATTGGAAGACCTGTCACAATATTTTCTTTAAATAGATTCTGAAGAGAGCGATAGTTTAAGTGACCAAATCGCTCATGCCAAAGTTTGCTCACTTCATCATTATGAGCAACAAATACTGAGGGAATATTTGATGACCCAAAGTTGTGAAACTTATACAACCTTGTAGAATCATCAGTAATGCCAGTAGCTAAAATCTGTCTAGGATCTCTTAGGTCCTTAATTACAACATCATGAGGTGAAAATTCAACGATTTTACCTTCACCGGTTATCTGATATACAGATAGAAGGTTGCAGGATAATGTTGGAACACATAATACATCTTTAAACTGACCATTGCCTAGATGAACAGTTCCAGTCCCTACAACACTAAGAGATCTATCATCACCAACATATATATGTTTGGTGTTACAATCATTTAAAGAAGAAAACATGGCTTTGTTTTTGGCCATGTGATAAGAAGCTCCAGAATCAATGAGCCACTCATGAGAATGAGAAGAAGAAGATACATTTAGTGCATAGCCAGACCGAGATTCTTGACAACCACATGCAGAAAGTGCCATTCCTGAAGACAAAGTTGAAGTTGAAGATTGCTCCAAATGGATGTTATGCTTCTTCATTGCTTCTTCCAAGGCTTCCATCTTCTTAAAGCATTTGGATTCTAAGTGGCCATCTCGATTACAAAAGTTGCAATGTCTATCAGTCTTCTTCCCTTTGTTTTTATTTGTCTTATCATTTTGTTGAAATGATTTTTCATTTTGACGCTGAAATTGCTTAGGACCCTTGTTTGGTTTAGGACCATTCTTTTTAGGATACAACTTCTTAGGATTCTTTGGATTTGGTTGTTGCTGGGCGGCTGACGCTTTCTTAGAAGAGTTTCCTAGATGAAGAAGACCAAGGTGTAAGAGTTTTTCTTGTTCTCTTATTAAAGAATCACAAAAGGAATCAAAGGAAGGGGACTTGTAGGTTTGTCCTTGAGAAATGAAGGCTTCTCTTGTAGAATGGAAGGTGGAAACAAACACAGAATAGGCTGGTCCCAACTTAGTAAGAATGGAGTAGATAAGGCTACTATCTTCTTTCTTAACCTTAACACCTTCCAAGAGAAGTCTAAGGGTCTTGAATTTGGACAAAAAATCTTCAATGCAAGAAAAATTATTGGGGTCCAATGTAAGCAATTCATTTTCAAGTTGATGGGATTTAAGTTCATTTTTAATTCCAAATACTTTAGTAATCTGTTGCAGTGCTTCATCAGGAGTATCAAGTTCTGCAATATGGAATCTAAGATCTGGAGAAATAGACATCCCTATCAACCCATGTGCTTGGTCTTGTATATTTTCCCATTTAGCTGCCTTGTCTTCATCTTTCGGTTTGGTCTCTTGGCTTGTGGCTATTCTGTAAAGACCTTTACTTCTAAGTAAATCGACAATGTAGGACCACCATTGGAAGTAGTTGGTGTTGTCAAGAATAACTTTGCATGGACTTTCCATTTTAAAAAAAAACTGAAGCTGTAGATGCTGAAACTATGTGTTTTAATGGAAATATCTCGAAAAATTAGGCTGTTTAAAAAAAAATGGTTCTGAAAACGGCTTCCGAATGAAGAAGTTATGGCTTTTTGAAGAAAATTTGATGAAGTTGCCGACGAAGTGCGGGAATGTGCGGAAATGAAAAATCCGGCCCCACAAAATGGAGACCTGAACCCAAGACCTCTACTCTCATAAATTAGCTTTGCACCAAGTGAGTTATACAAAAAGTTTGAGAGAGAGAGAGAGAGGGGGGGGGGTGATGGTTTGGGTTGCGTGCTTGCTTTGAAAAAGCTCTTTTTCCCTACAAAACAAAAAACACAAAACCCAACACGGACGTACACAAAAAATTAACCTTGCGGCTCGAATTTAGCTTTAGCCAGAAACTAGATATTTTCAAAAACGAACCTTGTGGCTCAAAGTTAGCTTTAGCCGGAAACTAAATATTTTCCTCAATGTTTCTGATTTTCCGAGATCACACTAAGGCGCAGCGGAAAAGAGCATACGCATGAGAAAAATCCTTCCTTTCTGTTTCTGATTTGCCCAGATCACACAGAGTCGCAGGGCAAAGAGAATACGGAGAAATGAAAGGTATAGATCCGGTAATAAAAAAAGCTAAATAAACCGAAAACCGAAATAAACAGAGAGAAAATAACTGTAAACTGCAAATAAACACTGTATACCTCCAGATCTTAAAAATGACGCAGCTAGGGCTACCAGAAACCTTTTCGCGTGAAACGAAAGGGGTTCCTCACTGGAACAGATGCTCCCAACACAACAGAGCAATCCTCTCAGCCCGAAAGTAGTCAGAAATAGTAGATATAGGAAACGGTAGTCGGATGCAGTTCTACCGGCTTCAGATTTGGATCACCAATGGATGCGGCCCTCAAATAGCTCTGATACCATGTAGGAATTTACATGGTAAGTTCCTCAGACAAAACACCAAAGGACACCGCTCACAAACAGATCAAAGATCAATACACCAGTATTTTGAGGTGGTTAAAACCCTCAAAGATGGAAACAGTCCACGGCCTGAGCCAACGCGGCCACTTCAGGCAATTTATTAATAAAAGAATGAAAATTTACATATGCTTCTCTCATAGACGGATTACCCTACAAATGACCCTCCATGCTCTTTAAATAGAGATCATGGAGCAATCGAGTGTTAAGCCACGGATCAAGTGTCGGTAATACCGAGGAGAGAATGAATCGTCGGATCACTAC
Source organism: Pinus tabuliformis (assembly GCA_031772625.1). NCBI lineage: Eukaryota > Viridiplantae > Streptophyta > Pinopsida > Pinales > Pinaceae > Pinus > Pinus tabuliformis. The sequence continues at coordinate 110,717,417 of CM062810.1, read as the reverse complement.
ATATCGTGACCGTCGGATTGTAAGTTACAAAATGTACATAGTAAAGAAACACACTTTACCTAACTTTGTACTAGACCAAGTTGTACTTAACTATTTCCTATGTGTCGGAATATCCTAACATTTTGAATCCTGAGACCTCTCCATCGGTCGTTTGGGTGGAAAATGCAATGCTGGCAAACAGTTGGCTCTTCAGCTTCAGTTCATTAATGATGATTAAAACGACTCCCTATTTTCACCAATTTGCTCATTCCTTGCGTGGATTTGCTAGAAATCCAACTATATTGCATTACAGCACAACAATTTCAAACATATTACAACAACAATCCAGACAGTCTTGCCACCAGCATTCATTTCTCCAAGCAGTTTTCATAGCATCGTATATGTCATCTGATCATTCGTCCGATTATGAGGAGGAAACTCATAGTGGCCCACCCACAGAAGAACGTGCACCCCGGAGACCTCACAAAAGTGGCAGACATGTTAGAGAAGAACCGGCTACCCTCACAGAATTGCAGGCCTGCCCTTTTTCTGTCTCTTGTTTTTGGTTTCAGTCATGCTATGAGTTTTTTGAAAAGGTTGCAAATGTTCAATTCCACCATGAGTTGGCTCACCTATTTGTTCTACATTTGCATGGTGCTCAAGTTACTTTGGTCGGTGTTACTTTCACACTTACACCAGACTCTATTTCATTAGCTACCGGCATGCCTAATATTGGAGAGCCAAATGGAATATGAAATACCTGGAGCAGAGGAACAAACAACTTGAGGAGTGGCAAGCTGAGATAGAGTAGCAAGTAAGCAAGGAAAACCGGCAACACATCGTGGCAACACGGGTAGACCTATAGGAGCAAAGAGATGAGGATCGGGAGTATGTTTTAGAGAAATTGAACGTTCACTTGGAGCAACTATTGGAGAAGGCTAAGAGGGAAAAAGCAATGCTGAGGTGCATGACTCACCATTACATGGCCCAAAACAGGAGCTCCAAAGCGAGAATTAGGAACCTAAAGGCGAAATTGAGGAAGGTGACAAAATGAAAAAAGAGGCAAAAAGAGAAAGATCGGCTCCGAATCTTGGCTGAGGCTTCTTTGGTCTAGCATGGCATGTGATAGAGAAGGTATAGCCCAAATTTCAAGAAATTTGGAGCACATTTTTTCATTTTGAAATTTTGTGTACAAAAAACAGGTTTTTTTTCCCTGTGCGCCACGCCACCTGCCGTGTGCTTTCACTAGGGAGCTCCAAATGACAAAAAGTTTACATTTTTGGATTTTCCATGGAAAATCATGACTGTTGGTGCATGGCCAAGAAGTTTGGGCCGATTTTGAGTCCTCAGGAGGTCAAAAACAGCCAAAAAATGACCTCTCTGCCCCTATTTTGACACACAAGAACCAGTCTTGGGAGATTGCAGTTTTGGAGGGGAAAATGGCATCCAAATTCAGAAATTCCATTTGGGTTTTAAAGCAGACAAGTAGGGTGTTCTAACAGGAACATTTGCATACAATTTGGAATTCAGAAAGTGCCTCAAAACTAGCTCCAAAGTGGCGTGATGCATACAGTTTTTGGCGCGGCGCACAGAGACCCAAAGGGCAAAATCACTTCTGCTTTGCGAAATTTCGATTCACAATTTTCTCCAAGTGGACCCACTCATTTACAATACATTTTTCCTGGCATCAAAGGAAAAGTTTAAAAAACATTTTTGGCTTCTATCCAAGTGGCCAAATGAAGGCGAACAGCCACCCAAAAAATCTACGCTCATGTTTGCTTTTTTCTAATTGGTCCTCACAGAAAATTAAATGTAACTGCTGATGGTTGGCTCTTCATTTCCTGGGTTGATCAACTTTCTCATGGAAAAGCTTATTTATTGTATTGAGAGTCATTTTGTTTTTTAGTTGGAATTTCTGGGAAACTGTGGGAGAGAAACCTAGTCACTCACTGTACATTTCGACAGAGAATTAATGAAAGATTGCAGCTCTGGTTCATGAGATTCCTGTGGCGTGAGTTTAGCAAATGTATTTTCTTTATGTTTCATATGTATTTCTTTATGTTTAATATTTTCATTCACATTCGTTTCCAGGGAAAGATTTCTAAGTAAGAAAAGGTAGAATTCATTGTACTGCTCTACCTTGGGATAGTTTTCACGTTCTATGTTTTCTTCTTTTGAAAAGGATTCATGTATTTATGCCCTTTTCACACTCTTAAACAATCTCTCCACTTCATATGATTTAAAATATAATTGCTATACTTTCTGCCTGTCTTGCCTCACGAAATAATCTGCGTCTTTGAGGTAAATTCTCTGCTCATGTTGTTCCTTGACCCCACACATCTCAGAAAACTCAGTCATTCATCAAAATACCTCCATCATATTTATTTACCTAGCCTAAAATCAGTATTCATTTTTGAGTCATCTCAGACCCTATTTGCTTATTCTTCACTGAGCATGACTCGGAGAGAGCCCTCTCCTGTTTTGGTAGGGCTAGCTACCAGACTGAGCGTGGTTTGTGGTTACCCTGAATTTCACCTTCCTTCAGTCTAAGGCAGATTTGGGTGCTAACACCTTCCAAAATCCAGGCCAATCTTTTCAGAACTTTGGGAGCTTCGCCCAGTCTGGGTGGAATCCCCAAGGTCCTCCTAGGCTTCCATTTCTGGAAACTTTGAACTTGCCAGATCTCACTAAGTTAACAAACGATCCAATCAAATACAATCTGGGTTGGCCTTCTGTCCCAACCAAACTCCCTTCGGACATTCCAAAATTCGAAGGGAAGAGCATTGAAGACCCAGGCGACCATGTAATCACATTCCATTTGTGGTGCTCATCGAACTCCCTTATTGATGACTCGATTAGGTTGAGACTTTTTCAACAGAACTTGACTGGTAATGTGGCCAAATGGTATATAGAGTTGCCAGGGGGCAGCTTTACATCTTTCGCTGACTTAGCTAATATTTTCTTAAATCATTTCCAGTTGCTTGTCGGTTATGATGCTAGAACTGAACTTCTAGCCACTTTTCGTCAGGATAAGGAAACCCAAATTTCTTACCATATTTAGGAATGGATACGAAGAAAGAGGCTCATTAAAGCCGAAATCCCTCCGGAGTACCATCTCGAATGGTTTTTGAAATCTTTACAACTCGAGATCTCTAAGGATGTCTCCATGTCTGGAGTCCATTCTGAGGAGCAAGCCATTTTTAGGGCCTGTTATCACTCAGGTTGTCCTTAAGCTCCGGAAAGGATACGACCGAGGTAACCACAAACCAACTTTGGACAGTAGGTTCTAGCCCACCTGCAGTCAGAGAAGGCTCTCTCTTTCTGATTTAGCTTGGTTGGAAATGATCTTAGGCTAGCTATTGGGTTCAGGGGTTTTTTGTTATGTTTTGGTTGGAAAATTGATGTTTCAGGCAGAGAGGCAGGGCATAGTCTGAGGGTTTCAAACCATTGGGTGTGGAGTCGAGGAGGAGGACTGCTGGTGCATTCCCTTGGTCACAATAAGGGAAGGTGGAGCAAGATAGCTGCGCATGAAACAATGTTTCAGGTTTAAATGATGGAATGAATGCTAAGTAATGAGAGGTAGTTAAGAATCTCTCAATCAGCTTAACAGATGGAGGTAACAAAGATCTACCTAGGGGAATTGAAGAATCCCTAGATAATTGGCAAACACTGGTGAATTGGGGTAAATATGAGCCAGGAGGAATTCATATTCATAGCCAATTCATTCAGAGGAAAACATAAGGAAATAGCAAAAACTGAGCATAGAGTGTATTTAAACAAATTCTAAGCTATTCTTTCTTTCTGCTATTTAGATAGTGGTGAACAATAAAACATAGGTAAGATGCACTTATTGTTTCAGGCTGCAGCACAAGAATTCCATCTTCATATCTTCAAAACATTCATTTACAACAGGCAGTTTGCTCTCCAAGATTTCAGCAATCTTTGGTTATAGAAATACTCAGGTATACAATGCGAGTCTCTAGTGAAAATTCTCAATTGACCAATGCTTGAAACAATGTAGAGAGTGATATATATAGGGAAAAACTCTCTACAACTACTTTTATTACAACTTGACCTAAACAGGTCTGAACGAAAGATGATTACTTTAACCTAATCCTATCCAGAAATAAATGCATAAAAATATCTCGGGCTGCGCTGAGGGCTGCCGTATCAAAACTGAGTAAATGATGTAGTCCTCGGTGGCTTGGTGCAGTGTTTTCTGCAATAAATGTGTATGGGTTTCTGCTTCTTTGCTGTCTGTCTGCATTTAAAGCTTTAACTATGATTTGAGGGCAAGGATGGGCTTACGCCTCTTGATTTGACTTTCTGGGGGGCTCATCAATGTTCAGGTGCTTCGAGCCCCTAAAAAATCTTGACTGATACTCTTTGGCTCTTCTTCTCCATCTGATACTCTTTGGCAAATGAATTGGGTCGCTCTTCTCCTTTGCTGTGGGTCTAATAACAAATTAATGGGCACTGCTCGGCCTCTATTTCCTTTAGAACTGTCTTATGCTCCTTTCGGCAAGCTTCACGAAGAAAAATGGGTCATTCGGCGCCTTTCGGGCTTGCTGGGGGCTGCGTAATTAAAAGATTCCCAATTCAGGCCTATTTTATCCAGCGATGCGCGATTTGGCGCAAATCGTGCATCAAAAACTGCCTCAGAAACTGATTCCGGGGCTCCGGAGTGCGATTTTCGCCCTTCACGCCAAAAACTGATGATGATGTCAGCATGACATCAGCATGATGTCAGCAGGTGGGACCTCGTACGGCGGATGACGTCAGCGATGATGTCAGCATGATGATGTGGCGGGATGACGTCAGCATGATGACATCATCACGTACGGAGGTGACGTGGCAGTACGGCAGGGTGACTCGGCGGTACAGTGGCAGGAGGCGGCAGGCAGATGACGTGTCATGGTGACTGGGCAGGGGGGTGACGCAAGCGGGTGACGTCACTGGGCAGGAGGCGGTTTCTGGTTTTGGGGCGCACCGCCTTTGGGCATGAGTGGTTTTTTCAGAGGGGGCTCCGCCACAGCCGAGGAGGTGACGCGTGGCAGGAGTACGACGACAATACTGCCCATCTCCCGGACGCTAAACTTCGAGCGCGTCGGGGGACAGGAAGGCCCGCCCACCGTAGATCTGTGGGGCGAGCGATCTGACGGTTGGCGGGGAGCACGATACGGCGGAGGGATAAGGGGTGGGAATATTCATGGAATATTCCAATTTTAATACGGCGCGGCGGGGGTGCAAAACTATGGTTTATGTGGGTTTTGGGGGGTTAATAAGCGGGCGGGACATGTTTTTGTGAATAAAACTTTGGTGTAAGGGCGCCAAAGTGGGTTTTTTGAGGGTTTTGGGGCTAGGGGAGAGGTTGTTAGCATGACCAGGTGTCATCTAACTCCTGTTATGACACGGATGGGCTAAAAACAGCCCCTGATGGACCATTTTTTCCCTGACTTAGAAGAAATATGGCTATATTGCCAGGGAGGGGATAGTTACATAGGGGGGTTTTATATACATAGTTTTAGTAGGGGAAGGGGAAAACTGATAGGGAGTTATATAGTAGAGTTAGTGGTTAATATGGTGATGATAAGCAGGCGCTAAGGTGAGAGACCTTAGGCTAATCCTCGAGGGAAAAGTGACTTATAGATGAGAAAAATAAAAAATCCTTGAGTGAAGCAGATCTTCACCAGGACAAATGACATGGAAAATGATGAAACTAAGAGGAATCAAGCAGATCTTGACCTCTTTGGGAAGTTAGTAATTGACTTGGGGAATTTAGAAGAAGGGGAATTTTGTTATGAAACCAGCTCAAGAAAAGATAGAAAAGATAGATCAACGCCTTAGAATTCAGCCTCTTCAAGGGGGCAACCTCCTTTACATTACATAAATGAACAATTCTTGGATGATACAAATGAAAAGACCTCCTTTCTATATATAGGAGTCTAAGGGGTTATAACATAATTAGAGCCGACATAACAATAATAATGTAAGGGCATAATAATAACAATAGTGGGCTTCTATGGGGCACAATAGTAACAATATGGGCACTACATGGGTACATCAATATAATAAGTGGGTTATACTAATAATAATAAGGGGTTACACTAGTAGTATAGGGGCCTAACATGCCCCTCTCCTTCAAAAAGCGTTGTCCTCAATGCTTGAGTAGTTCTTGATGCTTTTATATAAAATTCTTGTCCTCCCATGTGGAATATTCAGCAGGTAAGTTCTTCCACTTGATGAGATACTCTAAAATTGATCGATTTCGTAGCTGTCGGGTTCTTGTTTCTGTGACTGCTCCAGGTTCCAATATGATTTTTCCTTCCTCTTCAATTTCTGGAAATATTGCTTGAATTGGGATCTTTTGCAACTTTTGAATAAGTGGCCATACTTCTTCGTTCTTCTTCCATTCATCCGTTGCTTCGTTTATCCAATTTGGTTGGATAATATAAATAGCACAAAACAATGCTTCCACATCCTCATCCTTGAAGCGTCTTCCCATTCGGTAAGGTTGCCATTTTTTAAGTGCATGTAGTATTGCCAACATTTCCTTCTCATAAATAGCTTGCTTGAGATGTAGCAGTAAAAATACCCAATCACTTACATCAAAACATTTTTCACTACGATGTTGATCTACCTGTTGTTTCATTTGATTTTGCACCGAAGTGGTGTTATCCTTTAAAAGTTGGAGAACTTGTTGTTGATGCTCGATATGATCTTTCTCTGCTTGAACCCTTTTCTTCTTGATATGTCCTTCTATCTTTTGAGGAGTGGTAATTTATTCCAGTCCTTTACAAGATATGGTCGGATTCATTTCTTGATGCTCGATGTGATCTTTCACTTCTTGAACATTTTTCTTCTTGATGTGTCCTTCTATCTTGATAGTTTGAGGAATGGTAATTTCATCCATTGAATTACAAGATATGGTTGGATTCATTTCTTTTTTCTTGATGTGATCTTTCACTTCTTGCACCTTTTTCTTCTTGATATGTCCTTCTATCTTGAGAGTTTGAGGATTGGTAATTCTTGCCAATGCTTTACAAGATATGGTCTGATTCATTTCTTCTTTCTCTGGGGTGGTGTCCTGACTATATCCTTTTCTTTTGATGTTTCTTGATCCTTTTCTTCCTCCTCTTCATATTCTATGTAAAATAATTTCTTCTCAGCACACCTATGACCTTTAGTGCATTTGCTATCACAATTGTAACAAAGCCCTTTTTCTCTTTTATCTTCCAATTGTTGTGGTGTAACCCTTGTAGGTTGTGGAAGGCTGGGAGAAACAACACTTCCATCTTTATAGTTGTGAGGGGTATGCTTTCTGGTTTCCATAATTTTGCTTTCCATTATGTCACAAAGCCCTTTTACTCTTTCCAATTGTTGTGGTGTTGCTCTAAAGAAGGTGTTTCTCTTTGTATCCTCATAATGTGCTATCAATTCCTCCGTGAAAATTGACCACGTAACAAGTTTTTTACGAGAACAAAGCCCTTTGTACCATAAAAATTGATCTGGTTCTAAATATGAAGATGCAATACATACCTTTTGTAACAGTTTTACACCATGTATATCAAAATATTGCTCCATCTGAAGTATCCAATTTACCGGATCCTTGCCATCAAACTTCCTCATCTTGCTTTTTCTTGATTTTAGGAGCTCTACCTTGAAACGACTGTAACTCTGTGCTTTTGGATCTTTAGGTTCTGAAATTGTGACCTGTAGTAGCCCTCTGTGTCCTCTTTCCAATGCCACAAGTCGGATCAAAATTGGATTCTCCAAGAAATAGTTATGCACAATCTCCCGCAGTGACCTGATTATAGACTAGTTCAGTAGAGTGAACTTGTATGAAGTTCCACGTGTCACTGTTTCAACCTTTGACTCTGAAAGATATATAAGCAGAAACTACAGTCCGTCCTCTTTCTGTACCTTCTTACGAAATTTCAATCCGATGCTCAGAAAGAAAGTTATGACGATTTTCCCCAGGTCACCTGTTTTGAGTGTAATTCAGGAGTCTGCAAAAAGACCAACTTCCTCAGATCATATCTCCGAAAATATCATGTAAAAATCTCTGAAATTCGGACCCAAGGTTCAGCGTCAATTCTTCTCAAATGGGTTTTTTTTTCGACTTCTGAAACGTCACAGAAAAAACGTTATAGCGAAAATGCCCCGATGACCTGTTTGGAGCAGCGAAACCCTAGAATCCAAAGCTCTGATACCAAATGTTATGAAACCAGCTCAAGAAAAGATAGAAAAGATAGATCAACGCCTTAGAATTCAGCCTCTTCGAGGGGGAAACCTCCTTTACATTACATAAATGAACAATTCTTGGATGATACAAATGAAAAGACCTCCTTTCTATATATAGGAGTCTAAGGGGTTATAACATAATCAGAGCCAACATAACAATAATATTGTAAGGGCATAATAATAACAATAGTGGGCTTCTATGGGGCACAATAGTAACAATATGGGCACTAAATGGGTACATCAATATAATAAGTGGGTTATACTAATAATAATAAGGGGTTACACTAGTAGTATAGGGGCCTAACAAATTTAGTGATGTCCAACTTGAGCTCCTCCAGATGAAAAACTGTCTGCAACTGTGATCTGAAGAGATAAAACACTTTGTAACACAAAATTGATCATAAATCATCATTCTGCAACCTCACAGCTACCTACCCAGCCTACTCACCTAACATTTTTTCTTCTTTTGATTTGGGTGCACTTAGACTTGCAGACCCAACTTTACAATTTTTCTTTTGAATGTTTCCTATCTAAATCTACACTTATTTCTGCCAGGGCCTAGATTAAGCAGTTGGGTCCCTTTGATTCTCTACCTATCTACAGATCTGCCAAGATTAAACTGTTTGGTCATATGCATTCTCTACATTCTAAAATAGGAAATTGAAACCTAGGGAGACCAAGGTTAGACTGTTTGGACCTCCCTTAAAAACTCTTCAAAACTGGAACACCTCATCAAAATTGGAAAACAACAATGCTATTTGGAATAGCACACTTCATGGATTTTTGTGGAAATACGGAAAACTGCAGCCTACAAAGTATGACATATTTGGCATGTAAAAATGTCAATCATGAAAAATGAAACCCTGTTGCAACAGGAGGCTAATAGGGCCCAGCAATTAGAATTGATCTACTCTCAGTCTAGGATCCTACAAAAATACTTTCCAGGTGCTCCTGGGTCTAAGGTTGACATAGCCAAGTCAAAGCCAGGTCCCCATGCGGATGGTATCGTTGGGTCGGTAGACACAAATGCGGTGAACTTGTTGAACCAATTGCAGCAATTGTCTTTACAAACTGCTTCTAACAACCAAGTCACATCGTCTAACCCTCTGACTTCCCAAACCTCTTCGATTAATGTCGTCCAATTTGATAACCCCAAAGGAAATCAAAATTCCAATGGGAAAAGGAAAGGACGAGGTAAGAAAAAGAACCAGGATGGGAAGGCTGATGCAAATAAATCCGGAAATAATGTTGGTGGTGGTAGAAATGAGTCTAGAAAGAAAGTCAAGTTTCCATGCAAGCTGTGCAGTGGAGACCATTTAAATCACCTTTGCCCCAAGATTGAAGATGCTCAGCACTTGTTAGGGCAGCAAGGGACTTCTAGTTCTTAGGATGTGTTAACCAACCCTTTTCCCCAAAGGAAGCAACTTCTTGCTGGCACGAGTTCAAACATTGGAACCTCCGCAGGGGGCAACCAGGAAGGGGAAAAATCATCAAATATTTTCATGATGGGTTCTAACGTCCATGTGGCTACTCAGTCACGTGATTAAGATGAATCCGAAACTTCCAAGGACAAGACTGCTCCCGAAAATACCGACCTTCATATTGAGCGACCCCCTGTCGAGACTATACCACGGATACCGAAAGGTTCTGCTAAACCCGCGACTATTAATCCTAATGCTAGGGCCACCCAGAATTACTTCATTGTTGAGGATCTGGCTCAAAGTCCGTGCACCATGTCTACTTTAGAGGTTCTCCAGTCGTGTCCGGCTCAATGAAGTGCTTTACTTTCCGCGATTGGGGCAGTCGATCCAACTAACTCTTTAGTGCTCACTTTAGACATGTTAAATGTCAAAAAGTGACTCCCTCATCATATGGCTTTCCAAATAAAGTCTACATACCGAAAAATTAACATTTTTCATACTGTTATTGATGAAGGAGCTTGCACGTGCGTCATGTCGATGTCATGCTAGAAGGCTATTGGATCGCCTTCGGCTGCTCCTTCACCTACCGTCTTGACTGCATTTGATGGTCATTCTCATAAGCCACATGGGATTATCCCGGCCTTTCCTATATGTGTTGGGGGGAAGGTCGTCAATATTGAAGTAGAAGTCATAGATGATAACCTAGATTACAATCTCCTCTTAGGAAGGAATAGGGTATACGAAATGGATGTCATTGTTTCGACTCTGTTTCATGTCATTTGCTTTCCTCATGAGGGGAAAATCATTAAGGTTGATCAAATGGATTATTTTCCAGTCAATCCTCAAGCAATCTCTGACTCTACTGTTCCCTTAGTGGATAACCCTCATCCGCCTACTGAGAATTTAGGAGTGGGGATGTATTCCTCATTGATGGGTACCTTTGATCTTCCCTCTCCTATCGCTAGAATCAATGCTGTTTCATCATCTAAGGAGTCTCCTCGAGAAGAGTTCTTCCGAACTCGTTATTTTTCAGACCCTTGGACCTTGCCTTCACCTACGACCACATTAGTTGAAGGACAAGTAAATGGAATGGCATTCCCTATATCTGCAACTGAGCTTAGATATCAGTCTATCATCAACTTTGTAGATGACCACTCTACTCCTTTTTCAGAAGAGGAGTTAGATGGTGATGTGGCCTCGGCCTGGAGCCTTGATTCTACCTCTGCCTTGGACTGCTTAGATTCGGTTTTACCTTCTAAAGAAGCAATCCTCGAAGCAATGATGGGTATAGATCGACCTTGGGAAGACTTACACCATCGTTCATACTTTCTTCCTCCATTGCAGGAAGTAGAATCTAGATTCTCCGAGCTCTTTACTAGTGATTTTTGTATGGTGTCAAATCCTTTGGCTCCAGAACACGTTCGTGCCGAAGGTAATATGTCGGTGATTTCAAAAACGATACCTATAAACATCTCTAGGGACCCTAACGTGATCGAGAACCTCTTCATCAGAATCGAATGTTCCCCTGAAGAGATTCAAATTTACACCGACCTTTTTAAGGAATTTCGAGATGTATTTGCTTGTTATTGTGAAGAAATGCCCGTCATTGACCCATCTATAGTTCAACATGAGATCAAGATGTATGAAAATGCCAAACCGGTTCGTCAAAGGCTTCGGCCGGTTAATCCTAGGAAAGCAGCAGCTATCAAAGCTGAAGTTGAGAAGCTGCTAAAGGTGGGTTTCATATACCCTGTTCCTCTTACTAATTGGGTTTATAATCCAGTCCCTGTGGATAAAAAGCAAGGAACAATCCGAGTATGCATCGATTTTAGGGACCTAAACAAGGCTTGTCTGAAAGATAATTACCCCACACCATTCATTGATCAGATTATCGATGAGTGTGCGGGTAATGAGATTTTTTCCTTCATGGATGGTTTTTTTGGTTATAATCAAATTTCTATCCGTCCTAAAGATCAACATAAGACAACCTTTATATGTCCCTGGGGTACCTTTTTATATAGAAAGGTGCCTTTTGGTCTTAAAAATGTTGGAGCCACTTTTCAGCGGGCCATGTCATATGCTTTCCACGACATCAAACATATCATCGAAGCATACTTAGATGATCTCGCTGCTCGTTCTCGAAAGAGAACTGATCACCCTAGTCATCTTTGAATGTTTCAAGCGATGGCGTTTTTATAAAATCCGGTTGAATCCCAACAAGTGCATTTTCGCAGTTACGTCCAGTCGGTTGTTAGGGTTCATTGTGTCAAATGAAGGGATTCGGGTTGATCCCTTCAAGGTTGAGGCAATAGTTCAGTTGCCTCCCCCGTCCTCAATTCGAAAACTTCAAAGTCTTCAAGGGAAGGCTAATTTCTTAAGATGGTTTATAGCGAACTATGCCGAGATCACTAAAGGGTTCATGCGTTTGCTACAGAAAGGAGTTCCATTTGTGTGGGATGACTTTGCGCAGCGATCGTTTGATGCTTTGAAAAAGGCACTAGTCTCTGCCTTGCTTTTGAGTCCACTGGATTATGGTAGGGACTTCCTTTTATATCTCGCTGTAGCAGAATCAACCATTGGTATGGTTCTCGTTCAGGAGGACGATGCTCTCACCGGACATGTGATTTATTATTTGAGTCGAGGCTTAATAGGTCCTGAACTTTGCTATTCTCCGGTTGAGAAGTTGGCTTTGGCAACTGTCCATGCTGTCCAATGGCTTCGTCAATATATCTTGCTATGTAAAACTTTTGTCTTAGCGGTGGTCAATCCATTTCAATTGTCCTTAGTAGGTGAGTGATTGGGGGCAAATATAATCAATGGATAGTCATTTTGCAAGAATTTGATCTCGAGTTCTTGTCTGCCAAGTCTATGAAATCCATGGTTTTTGCTGAGCTAATTTTTTAGCTGCCTTCTGGAGAGGATACTGTTTATGAGGAAAGTTTTCCCAACGAACATTTATTCCTCATCTCTTCAGTTGAACCTTGGTATAGAGATATCATTGTTTATCTCCAGAATTTGAAGTTTCCCTCTACTTTCTCCAAGGATGAACATCGAAAATTACGTCACCTCGCTAAAAAATATGTTATCATTGGTGACACATTATACCATCGAGGGGTTGATTCAATCCTTCAACGTTGTTTAACCTTAGAGGAAGCAGAGTCAGTGCTAAATGACTGCCATAGTGGAGCTTGTGGTGGTCATCTATCAGGGCTTGCTACAGCCCAGCGCATCTTGCGTGTCGGCTATTTTTGGCCTTCACTCTTTAAAGACTGTGTTGAAGCAGTCAAACGTTGTCACCCCTGTCAAATTTATACTTGGAAGATGCGTGCACATCCAGCTCCTCTTTTTCCCGTTGTCACCATCGGTCCCTTTACTAAGTGGGGTATTGATTTTACAACTTGTAATCCGCCTTCAGCGGCGAATCACAGGTACATTATCGTGGTTGTAGACTACTTTACGAAGTGGGCCGAGGCCATGCCCACTTATAAAAATGATAGTGACATGGCAGCGTTGTTCCTTTTTAATCAAATTATCTCAAGATTCGGTATCCCGAGAGAGATTGTCACTGATCATGGTAGTCATTTCTAGAATCAACTGATGTCTGAATTGGCTCTCAAATTGGGTTTCCGGCAGGAGCATTCATCTCCTTATTATCCTTAGGCCAATGGACAGGTCGAGGTAGTCAATAAAACTCTTAAGAAGATCCTCCAATGGACAATCGACAAAAATCGGTCCAATTGGCATCTTATGTTGTATCCGACTCTTTGGGCATACCGGACCTCTGTAAAGACTGCTACTGGTTTTACACCTTTTTAGTTGGTTTATGGGATGGAATCTATCTTTCTGGTTGAATGTGAAATTGATGCAGGAGCATCTAGACCCAGCCAGAAATGTGATGGAATGGTCACATGTTGTGGCTTCACAGGGTGAATTTCATTACTGTGTGTTAAAATCCAGTTTACTGAGGAGGTCGATTTCACAAATAATTAGTTATTATTGTAATAAGTGTGTCTATCTTATTGATAAGATTTGTTATAACAGGTGTGTGTGAGCGCCAATAAATAGGAGAGTTTATTTGTTAGAATCTTTAAAATTAGAAGATTATGTACCGATTTGTTAGAGAGTTAAGGAGAGAAAGTTGTAATAAACGAAGAGATTTTGCTTCGTGAAAGTTCAGTTTTTGATAGTGAGTGTGAGTTTTGGTGTGGAGCGAAAGCTCATTTTAGAGGAGACTGTGTAAGTTAAATTATATACAGAGTTCATTCTTATGTAATAGAGGCGATTGCGAGACTCTGTTCTTTTGTGTATTGTGCATAAAATAAATATCGTGTGTCTTTTTATATGATGCGTCGTGGAATTTGAATACCGATTTGGTGTGAAATTTGATAAATTAATGGAGGACTGTTTTTGTGTGAAAAGGTGGTTAGTTTTCGTTGTGCAAGTGAAGCAAAAGCCAAACTCTGTTTAGTTTTTGAGTATTATGAGACGCCATTACATTCTGTGCAAGACGAATGACAAATCGTGAGAATTTGAATATTGTTTGCCTGTATAATCAATTGAAATGGTGTGTGGCCTACGTTTATTGAAAGAACTTCAGTGTTAGTGTAAATCGGATAGTAGTTTAAGGCTTTCAACACAGAAAATTTGTTTAAATTAACTTCGCAGCACTTTGAACAGACTAGAATTAATACATATGTTGGCTTTGAAATTTGCATCGGCTCGGCGAATTCGCATCGGCGATGTGGAGTCGAGGAACAGTTAAGTGATGTTAAATTCTGGAAATCTCTGATTCCGATTTGGATCGGATCGGAAGTTTGGCGCTGGAAGTGAAAACACCTTGCAAAAGATCTGATTGATGATCTCTGATAAATCGGATCGGAGCAACTGAATTGTCAAGAATCGTGGCATTAAATTATGTGATTGTCAATTGTGAATGAATCGCATCGGATTTAATTACAGTGTCAACATGTTTGAATAGGTGGCGTTCAATAGATGCGTGTTTTATATCGGATCGATCAGATTTGGAGTAGCTGTGAGAGGAATGGTAATTGGAGTGTGATGGGTGTATTAAAATCGCGTCAGAAGCATTGTGAATAGATATATATATATATATATATATATATATATATATATATATATATATATATATATATATATATATATCTATTATATAACTGAGATTCGGGACCGCCGAATTGATATATCAGTGGATGAATAGAGCTTGGAGTGCGTAGAACAGTAGTTGATATTATAGCAGTGTATGTCAGAGTTGGAATGTTTTAATTCAGCGGAAGGTTAGTCATCGAATCGGATCTGGAGATTCAAATGCGTTGGCAACTTTAGGATCGATGAAATCTGCGTTTCCTTGAAGGGCAGAAGCAAGTGTCACAGCTTGAGATTGCTGGATATAAGCTTTGCAAAAAGGACTCTGTCTATTTGACACAATTCATATAATTGTTCAAATCGGTATCTGAATGTCGATTTATAATCTGAAGGTTGAGAAAGATTGGTTTTGAAGGTCGATTTTTGTACAGGAAAATCGTGGGGAATTTAGACTCTACGGAAGAGTCCTAAGTTGAATTGTGAACGGAATCCGATTGAGAATTGAATCCATCAGAAACTGGTTGAGCGCTATCAGCACAAGGTGAGTATTGTGGTGTGAATGCATTGGGCGCATTGAAGAGAAGGACGAAAACAGATCCTTGGTTTTTTGGGAACATTAGAATGATAATTTGGTTTGATTTCTATGAAATGTAAAGTGTTGAGCTGCAGCGCTCAATGCAGAGTTGAAGGTTAATGGTATTTCAGATTGGTTCGTAATTAATTTTCATTTGAATTAATTGGGTTTATTTAAATCCTTATTTGAGGGTGAATGAGAAAATTGAAAAGCTTCCTCAATTGAGAGGGTTGAAATTGCCTGGCTTGAGCGTTATTTGAGGCAGTGATTGAAGATGCAATTTGTATATGCAAAACAGAGTTGAGATTCTGGGTTTGCAGGTTTATCCTGCGTCAAATTTTGGTATCAGAGCTTGGCTCTGTGGAAATCGAAGAGAATGTTTGCTGATGAAGATTTAAAACTACAGAGGTATGGAAACAGTAGCATGTTGAAAGAGTCAAGACTGCAGCAATATAAATCAAGAAAAGTTGTGAGAGAAGAACCAGATAGAAGTGGCAGTGAACCTGAAGAATCCAACAAGAGATTGGATAGAAGACAATTGAAGTGTCTTCGAAAGAAAGAGTGAGAGATTGCAGAAGCCTATAGGGAGCAAAGGCGTTGCTCAGGAGAAGATTCCGGATAGGGGATCGTGCTTACCAAAAGACTGAGTGAGGAGAGCTTAGTGAGGTAAGATTGCAGTAAGAAGGACTTGTTGTGCAGAGGCTTGTTGCAGAAGTGCGAGGAGCTCATGGAAAGAGAGGAGCAGAAAATGACTACAAACAGTCATAGCAGAAGTTCACAAAGAAGCCACAGCAGAAGGGAAGATGCCAAAGCAAATGGCATGAGGATGAGTCAAGAAGAGTTTGACCGAGAGAAAGCTGAGATAGGTTTCCAGATTGGAATATTGATGAAGATGCTGCAAAAAAGTGGTTGGATCATGAGGAAAAGAGTAAAATGGCAAAGGCTACGAGAAAGGAGAAATCAGCAAGTGAAGTCAGAGATAGTAGAAGAATTGAGAAAGATTGAGCAGATATTGAGTGCTCAAGAGGAATCAGAGAAACTCAGAGAAGCAGAGGTAGAATTGGAAGTTTCCATTTGCAGACCAGAACAAGGTGAAATGTTGGGGGAAGAGGATAATGAGAAGTCAGCTGAAGATCTTCTGGACTATTGGCAGAGTTCAGAACAATTCGAAGATATGTTGACAAAGGAAGCAGATGAGGGAATGAAGCCTTGTGATTTTGATTCTTACAGTTTGTGTATGTTTGCAGGATATGCAGAGGATGATGGACAGTCGATTGAAATTGTCACAACCAAGAATGAAGCTCTTGAGGTAAAGTATGATGAAGAATCCTTTTTAGAGGAAGAAGGTGTTGATCATCTGCAACAGAAGGAGTTCATAGATGAAATCCTGTTTGGTGTGAAACAGTCAGATGAGGTTGATATAGACCAGCAGTCTGAAGACAATTCCATAGTGGGACTACAAAAAGGTAAACCAATAAATTTGTTTAATAGAATTGATGAAAGATGCTTGCAGTATGATAATGTGGAAAACAGGTCAACTCAGGAGGATTGCCAAGAAAAGAATGAAGCTGAGAATGGAAATTGTGATGAACTGCTGGAGAGATTTTACAAGGAAATAGAACTCTTGGAGAGATTACTCAAGGAACCTAAAGGAGAAACAAAGCTTACAGAACCTGATGGAGGAAAAGGTGTGGAAGACAACATTAATAAATATGATGCTGAAATCAGAGAAATTGAGCAGCGATTATATGAAGGTGAGATGAAAGATCAGGAGCAACAAGGGAGTTATGTCCTCAGAGACATGAAGGAGACAGAAATATTAACTCAGCAAGATGAATATGGAAGTAACCAGAAATTTGGAAGGAATGATCAGCTACATGAGAATGAATTTGAGGAAAGCATTAAATTGCAGAAGTATAGAAGCTGGCAGCAGAATGAAGAACCAGAAATTGGTCTGGTAGTACAAAGAAAGATAAGTGAAGATCGAAGATACAGATGGAGACTGAAGAAAAGGGTGAAGTGGAAGCTATTGCAACGGAGGTTGAATGGCAAGCTGATAAACAAGTTCAGGAAACTTGAACAAATTCATATTGATTTGAAGACACCGCAAGAAGGATCCGCTGAAATCCAAAAGATCTATGATAGAGGATTGGTGCTTGAAGCATCAAAAGAAAATGGAAGGTATTGTATTTTGAAAACTGAAGGTTGTTGTGTGTTTGCAGGTCACATTGACTTGAAGAAAGACAAACAGTTATTGAAGACTGTTGAAGAAATGACTACTTATAGTCATATGCAGAATAAGGAGGATGGCAAAAGAATTTTTGAATTCAAAGGATACACTGAGTCATTGAAGATCATTGATCTTGAAGAAAGCCAGAGTGAAGGAGGATTAAAGACAGATATTGCGGACAATGCAGTTAGTAAAGATGGTGCAGAACTTTTGAGAGAACTTCCAGATGAGATGGCAGATTTGTATAAGTCGAATCTTTTGATGAGGAAGCGAGGTAAAGCATTTGTGTTTATTAAGTTGATTAATTTTGATGAAGATTTACATGCAGGAAAAGGGAAATGTGAAGTCAATTTGAACCAAGAAGAACAGATTGGATTAATGGAAGGTATGCTGGAATTTGAAGCAAGGAATGATGAAGTCATGAATGAGAAACCAGAAGAAGAACCTGGGAAAAGGCATTTGTACATTTCAGAAATGTATATGGAAGATTATTGGCACAAAGATTATGATGTTCTAATTCAAGAACACAATCAGTTGCAGCAGAATAGTATTCAGCACACGAGAAGTGAAATGGACAAAGAATTGGATGAGTTATGGAAACTCATACTACAACATTCCAGTAAAACAAATGCAGGACAGAAGAAGAAAGGAAGATTGGCTGGAAGAAATGGTACAGGTGAAGGGAATGTGTTAGCCTCCTGTTGCGACAGGTGTTCATTTTTCATGATTGACATTTTACATGCCAAATATGTCATACTTTGCATACTGCAATGTTCCATATTTCTAGAAGAGACCAAAGAAGAAGCCATGAAGTGTGCTAGTCCAAATGCCACTGTTGAGTTCCAAATTTTGGTGACTTAACCATTTCTAAAATAATGTTCTATAAAAGGGAAGGCCAAACAACTTAATCTTGGCTTCCCTAGGTTTCAATTTTCTGTTTTAGAAAATAGAAAATGATATCTGTCCAAACAACTTAATCTTGGCAGATCTGTAGATAGGTAGAGAATCAAAGGAGCCCAACTGCTTAATATGGGCCCTTGGCAGAAATAAGTATAGACTTAGATGGGAGAACAGAAAAAAAGAAAAAATTGTAAAGCTGGGTCTGCAAGTCTAAGTGCACCCACCAAAAGAAGAAAAAAATGTTAGGAAAGTAGGCTGGGTAGGCAGTTTTCGAGGTTGCAGAATGATGATCCATGATCAATTTTGTGTTTCTAAGTGTTATATCTTTTCAGATCACAGTCAGGATGCAGTTTTTCATCTGGAGGAACTGAAATTGGGCATAACTAACTCCCCTCTCTTCTTATTCCCCAAATCACTCACTAATTTTCCCAAAGAGGTCAAGATTTTCTTAAGCCTCTTAGTCTCATCATGTTCCATAACATTGGCCTTGGTGAAGATTTGCCTCACTCAAGGATTTCCATTCTTCTTTTACAAAGTTCTATTTCCCCAAAATAGCCTAAGGTTCCTTACCCTAGCGGTTTCTCATCATCTTCATATTAACCACTAACTCTATTATGTAAATCCCTATCTTTTTTTCCCTTCCCCTACTAAATCTGTGTTAATAACTCCCCTATGTACATACCCCACCTCATAGCACTATAACTATGTATTTTTCAGTTTTGGGACACAGTAGTCCACCTGGGACTATTGTGAACCCATCTGTGTCATGAAACTGGGATTGGTCTAAACCTCTGGTTAGACCAAGAACCTTTCCCCACCTCGCTATCCTCAAAACCCTATAACTTTACCCCTCTGCATTCATTTGCACAAAGATAATGTTTAAAGTGTTACTAAACATTAAATTTTGTTCTTCCCCGCTTGTATAAACCCACAAAACCAAAGTATAAACCCTCCTCGCGGCATTTATAAAGATTCGAATATTCGCGTGCCCGTCCATTATTGCCCCGCCGATTCACCTGTTCCCTCCACCGTCGGATCAGCCCTCCCCATCGGACGACTCTCAACGATTTTGGAGGCGCCCCGCTGCTCGGCCGTTAGCTTCCGATGGCGAGGCAGTTTATCTGCCGTACTAAAGACACTTGTCCACTTTCTATTGCATCAGAAGGGCTCTGACGGATACTACCCTCGTACAGAAAGCGGTCTGATGAAACCGCTTTCTGCTTTCTGTATACGCGCCCCATGTCACTTATCCAGTTCTACGTGTCTGCCTCGTCACCACACCACGTTATCTGCACAGCATCGGCCTCCTGCTGAGTCACCCCTGCCACGTCATCCACCGTACATGCTGATGTCACCCTGCTGACGTCATCCTGCCACGTCATCTGTCGTACCATGGTCCCACCCGCTGACGTCATGCTGATGTCATCATCAATTTTGAGGCGAAAGGCGAAAATCGTGCTTAGGAAGCCTGGATTCAAATTCTGAGGCAGTTTTTCATGCGCGATTAGCACCTAGCGCTAATCGTGCATGGCTACAGGAAAAGGGCCGAAGTGGAAAGCCCCTCATTGCGCAGCCCCCAGCAAGCCCAAAAGGCGCCGAATGACCTGTTTTTCTTCGCGAGGCATACAGAAAGGATCAAAAGACAGTTCTAAAGGAAACAGAGGGCTAAACAGCGGCCATTAAGTTTTGATTTGACCCACAACAAAAGCGAGAACCAACCCGATTCATTCGTCAAAGAGTATCAGAGGAAGGATGAAGCGGCAAAGAGTATCAGTTAAATTTTTTAATGAAAATCTTCAGTTCCCAAAGCAGGTCAACATTGAATGGCCTCCAACAAAGTCAAATCAGGAGGTGGAAGCCCATCCCAGCTCTCAAATCACAGTTAAAGCACTTAAAGCCACCGAACTACAAAGGAGCAGAAGTCCATGCACAGTTATTGCAGAAGCACTGCACCAAGCCACCAAGGACAACGCATTAATTCAGTTTTGATACGGCTGCCCTCAGCGCAGCCCATAGATATTTTCTTGCATTTATTTCTGATAGGTTTAGGTTAAAGTAATATTTTACTTTCAGACCTGTTTAGGTCACAGCTGTAATAAACAATTTTGGAGAATTTTCCCTATATATACCACCCTCTGTATTGTTTCAAGGGTTGGTCGATTGATAACTTTTCATTAGAGACTCGCACTGTATGTCTGAGACTTTTTCTTTAATCAAAGATTGCTGAAGAGATTGGAGGAATGACTGTCTGATGTGTTGTTAATGGTCTCTGGAGACTAAATGATGGAATTCTTGTGCTGCAACATGAATCAATAAGTGATTCTTACCTCTGTTTTCATTTTTCACCATCTAAATAGCAAAAAGAAATATTAGCTTAGAACATGTTTAACTGCACTCTAGGCTCAATTTCTGTTGTTTCTTTATGTTTTCATATAAAATGAATTGGACATGAATATGAATTCCCCATGGCTCATATTTACCCTAATTCACATGTGTTTGACATTTATCTAGGGATTCTTTACTGCCCTTAGATAGAGTTCACCCGCCCTTGTGTGTTAAACTGACTGAGAGATTCTTAATTGACTCTCCTTCCTTAGCATTCTTTCCATCCTTTAGACTTTGAAAATTGTTCCGTGTGCAGCTACCTTGCTCCTTATTCCTCCCGTGACCAAGAAAACACACCAGCAGTCTTACTCCTTGACTCCATGCCCAATGGTTTAAAACTTTTACACTATACCTGCCTCTTTACCTGAAAACATCAATCTTCCCTCCAAAACACAAACAAAACCCCAGAACTCAAAAGCTAGCCTAAAATCATCATCAACAGATCTAAATCAGAAAGACAGAGCCCTCTTTGATTGCAAGTGGGTTAGAACCTGCAGTCCAAAGTTGGTTTGTGGTTACCTTGGCCATATCCCTTTACTCCAACCTGAGGGACAACCTCAGTGATAACATAATGGCGACTCCGCAGGGGACCTCCTCAGTTAAATTCACATAATAGGTTGGAAGGATCCACTGAGAAATCAATTTTCTAATTGCTGTATATTCCTTAAAACTACAGATGAAGCCTGAATGTTAGCCGGGTAGCCTTTGAAACTGTTTTTGCTTTGCACTGACAGAAGTAGACAAAAGCTGCTTCAATCGATCTTCATGATAGTTTTCAGCTATACACATCCATTCCAAAATTTGATCAGTCCCTTGCCGATTCTAAAAGCATTCCCAGAAAAATACCAAAAAACAAATTCTGAAGTTGGCTCCTAAGAAGAATCCACGATATACAAGGTCAAATCCAGACGCAAATCCCCCAGTTGCTTTGGACAATCCGAACTTAATCCCAAAGATTCTTAGGAAGAAAGAAAGACAAGAATATTTTGCTAAATTGAGTCCTGAAACAGCTCACCCAAGTTGTGTTCCAACTCCTATTAAGGTTTTATTTCGTTCAACCCCTACTTCCCCTTGTTCATCATCCACATCTCAAAGCACTCCATCCACACCTCCATTCACTGCACATACTAAAAATACCACAACTGCAGTTCCAGTTACTTCTGTTGTTCTTGTTATCCCCGTTGTCCCACTTATCCCTGCCAATATGGCCAATAGATATGCACCCCTGCAACTACCCGCTAATCCTGGGGCTTTACCTCAGGAGTACCAATCTAAAATTACCTATTTTGATAGTACCGGTCCTTTCACAGCCCTTCAGCATACCAAAAAGATGCAAGACTATTTTGAAAACTACGAAATAGATGATGACAGCGTGAGAATGAGAATTTTTGTTCAAAGTTTAACAGGTGATGTATGAACTTGGTTCAGATCACTTGCTGCAAATTCCATAACTACTCCAGATGAGCTTTACCAATCCTTTACCAATAGATGGGAGAAAAAGAAAGACCCCTTGCACATACTAGCTGAATATGATACAATTAAAAGAGGTCCTCAGGAGACTGTTTTGGAATACTGTGCAAGGTTCAACAATGTCTATAATGCAATACCATAGAACTTAAGACCCCCACCTGACCTTGCCTTGTATAAATTCCCTGATGGATTCGACCCGGATATGGCATACCAGTTAAAAGAAAGAGCTCCTCAGACCCTTGCAGATATGCAAAATGTTGCTGTTAGCGTAGAGGCAAACCTAATTGCCAAAAGAAATAGAGCTAGAGTGGAAAGAAGAACCACCTTTAAAGAAGAACCCTCAGCCTTTGATCAAAAGCTTGATGCTATTATCAGTGGCCTACAAAGGCTGGGAGAAAGAGTAGAAAGCGTTGAGAGGAGATCATCATGGGAAGGACAACAGTCCAATACCATAAGGAACCCAAATTTTAGGAAAACACAGAACACAAATGTTGGTAGGTCAAGCCCAAACCATGACATAAGACCCCCTTTCCAAGATAACTATGTTGAAGGATCTACATCCAACGAGAAAACAAAAGACACTCACATGAATCTGATGGATCTAAAGGGTGAGAATCAGACTTTCTTAAGCCAAGAAGACCAAGATGAGCATGAACTAAGTCAATTTCAGACTAAGTCTAGTGAGTCTTTTGATTTTAAAGAAGGTTATGATACTGCTGTGTATGAAGTACACAAACAATATAAGCTGAGAACTAGGACCATTGACATTTCTAAACCTAGCAAAACAAAGGATGGCAAACAACCCAACAAGATTAAGAGCAAGGCTGTCATAACAGAACCAGCTGATACAACTGTCCCAAACCCACATCAAGTGACTGTAGAAGACATTACAGAAGCGCAACCTTCTGTAGATCAGTTTTTGCCACCTTCTTCCTCTGAGCAAAACTCAAAAAGCGTTCCAAAAAGCCCTCCTGAAGTTGAAAAACCGCAAGCAATTAATTCCCATAACGTTGATAAACAATATAAAATAGCAGATAATCCAAACGAAACAGAAAAAACTGCCATTATCAACACCAAGACTCCATTGGAAAAGCCATTTAATTTAGAGGCAAAAATAGCTAAGTTGAAGATATCCATCCCCCTCTCAGAACTTGCCAAGCACGATGTATACAGGCAACAAATTCAAAGATCACTTCAAATACCAGAGAATAAGGATGATGTAAATATTCTGGATGATACCCCTGAACTGTTGTTTGGCCCAGAAGTTAATGGAAAAACAACATATGGACCTATTACCCCCTTTTATGTCAGTTTTCATATACATGACAAAGTTTTGCACAACGCTATGTTTGATTCAGGAGCATCACACAATCTGATGCCCAAAGCAGTTATGGAAAAGCTGAACCTTGATATTACAAGACCCTACAAAGATTTGTACTCATTTGACTCAAGTCAAGTCAAGTGTTTAGGCCTCATTAAAGACTTATGTGTCTCCTTAGTCCAATATCCCAATAAGACCATCCTCATGGATGTGGTGGTGGCTGACATCCCACCAAAATATGGTATGCTCCTGTCAAGATCATGGGGAGCAAAGCTCCAAGGATCCCTTCAACTAGACCTATCCTATGCTACCATTTCAGTCTTTGGGCAACCAAAGAGATTGTACAGAGAAACACTCATGAAATATGTGGTAAGTAGTGAGAGTAAGCCTGAAAATTTTCCCATTTACTCAATCCATTCTGATATGGATTCCTTTATTTTGTTTAATGACAATACAAATTCTCCAACTGATGATGAGCCTTTGGCTCTAGAACAACAAACACAAATCAACGAAGAATCGGTTGCACATACCCATGATACTGTCACAAAAATTAATGCAACCAGCATCCTAGAACAACCTCCCCAAACAGAAATTTCAAATATGCCTGCTGCAAGAATGACAGAAACACTCAGTACTAAACACCAGCAAGAAATCACATGGTATTTAGAGTTTGATGGCTCAGTCAACAAGTTAGGAGCAGGGGCAGGTGTATGGATTCACAATACACATAACAATCATGCGGAAGGTCATGCCTACAGACTAAATTTCAAATGCACAAATAACATGGCAGAATATGAGGCTCTGCTTTTAGGCCTTAAACTGCTCAAAGCTCTAGGAGCTACAAAAGTGTCTATTTTAGGGGACTCTGACTTAATCATACAGTAGATGAAAGGTAATTTCGTAACCAATGACAATAGAATGAGGGCCTATAGGACTGCTGCCACTAATATACTTAATGCGTTCACAGAATTCAAGCTGGCCAAAATTTCAAGAGAGCATAACATTCATGCACACAGCCTAGCCACCTTTGCTAGTACATGTAAGCTTCCTTTTGAGCCAAACCATCACTTTACTGCCGAAATAAAAAATAGGTCTGCTATCCCAAATAACGTTAAAGAATGGCAAGTTTTTGAAAATGATGCCTAGATCAACAATTTTCTCACCCTTGAGCAGAATTTTCGAATATCAACATTGACATGGATGCTATGAACAATGTCCAACAGTAAACAAATGAAAACCAGCAGGCTGTAACAGCTACAACAGCCAAACAAATCCTAAACCCCACTACTTTTGACAAAACAAACATAGAACGGCTAAAACAAATGCATTTGGAAGAAATTGCCAAAATAGAGGCAGAGATCATTGACTTAAAGGACAATTTTCTGCCTGCTGGCCTAACCCCATTAGAAGACATGTTTGACACTAATGATGTTCCCAGAAAGCCAAAATTACAACCATTGAACGCTGCTATAGAAGAACACAACATTGGGACAACAGAGAATCCCAAAATGATCAAATTGTCCAAAAATTTACCACCCGATCAAAAGCCCAAGTACATTGATTTGTTTAAAGAGTTCCAAGATGTATTTTCTTGGAGTTATGAGGACTTGAAGTCCTATGACACTTCAGTAATTCAACACACCATTCCCTTAAAACCAAACCAGAAACCTTTTAAACAGAAACTTAGAAGAATTAACCCTATGCTTCTTCCCATGATTGAGAAGGACGTAAAGAGGATGTTTGAAGCATGCATAATAGCACCCATCAGATTTTCTGAATGGGTATCCAATCTGGTTCCCACAAGAAAGAAGACAAGTGAGATTAGACTCTATGTAGATCTGAGAAATTTAAACCAAGTCTCCCTAAAAGACCACTATCCTTTGCCCAAGATGGATCACATCCTACAAAGATTAGTGGGGTCATCTAGAATCTCTTTGCTAGATGGCTTTTTAGGTTTCAATCAAATACTTGTTCACCCGGATGACCAAGACAAGACAACCTTTACCACACCGTGGGGAACATTTAAGTATGTTAAGATGCCATTCGGACTTAAAAACGTTGGTGCTACCTTTCAAAGAGCAATGGATATTGCTTTTGCCAAAGAAATACATGACTTCCTAGTTGTCTATCTGGATGATCTCACCCCATTTTCTAAATCTGATGAAGAACACCTCAAGAACTTGAGGCAAATATTCATAACATGTAGGAAATATGGCATTTCCTTAAATCCCAAGAAGTCCCTGTTTGGCCTTGAAGAAGGCAAACTACTTGGCCACATCATATCAAAAGATGGGATTAGAATCGATCCTGAAAGAATCCAAGCCATCCTCCAAATCCCTTATCCCAGAAACATAAAAGAGCTACAAGCATTCCTTGGAAAAATCAAGTTCTTAAGAAAATTTATCCCAAATCTAGCTGAACTGATACGAATATTAAACAATATGTTAAGAAAGGATGCCAAGGTAAAATGGTCTCTTGAAACCAAGCAAGCATTTGAGAGTATCAAAACGGCCTTAACCCAAACCCCTGTCCTCACCAGCCCACAATTTGACAAAGATTTTATCATTTTTTCTTTTGCATCTGATCATACTATAGTTACTATCCTTTTGCAAAAGGATGAATAGGGAGCTGAAAAGCCGATTGCATTTTTCAGCCGAGCCTTAAGAGACGCCCCTTTGAAGTACCCAATCATGGAAAAGCAGGCCTATGCGCTCGTTAAGGCCATCAAGGATTTCAGAGTGTAAATTTTATATTCACATGTGATTGCCTATGTCCCAAGTGCTGCTGTAAAAGACATACTAACCCAAGAGGGATTAGAAGGAAAAAGAGGCAAGTGGATAGCAAACATCCTTGAGTATGACATAGAAATAAAACCAACCAAGCTAATAAAGGGAAAAGGTTTAGCCAAACTGATGTATGAAACAAACTTTCAAGCCTTAGACATTAACCAACTGGACAATGAACAGGAGTTGGCGACTCCACAAATCAATGAGACCTTTTTACCATCTCCATGGTATGCTGATATATGTTTTGTACTATTAAACCTGTTTGCTCCCCCAGGATTGTCCAGAACCAAGAAAAGATTTTTGAAAATGAAAGATTTAAAGTTTTGTGTCATAGATGGTGCATTATTTTGGAGAAATAATGAAGTTATATTGCTTAATTGTTTAACCATGAGTGAAACTAACAATGTCATGAAAGAATTCCATGCAGGTGATTGTGGAGGACATCTATACTGGAAGTCCACTGCTGGTAAAATCTTAAGAGCTGGTTTCTATTGGCCCTCTCTTTTTGAAAATGTAAAGAAGTTTGCCATGTCATGTCACAAATGCCAAATCTTTGAGGGAAAAAGAAAGTTGTTTCCCCTGCCCCTGAAACCCATCTCAACCGAAAAGCCTTTTCAACAATGGAGTCTTGACTTCATTGGAGAAATCCATCCCTCTTCCTCTGGCCAACACAAATGGATCCTAACAGCCACCGACTATTTCACTAAATGGGTTGAAGCCGTCCCCTACAAGCAAGCCAATGACACCATCATCATCCAATTTCTTGAGTGCAATATCCTTTCTAGATTTGGCTGCCCTGAGAAAATTATCACTGACAACGCTGCTGCCTTCAAATCCAAAAAGATGGTTAGTTTTTGCCACAAATTTCATATTACCTTGGGCCACTCTACAGCCTATTACCCTCAAGGCAATGGCTTGGCCAAATCATCTAACAAAAGCCTCATCAACATCATAAAGAAAGTGCTAGAAGAGAACAAGAAGAAGTGGCACAAAAAGTGCCCTATGGGCAGACAAACTTTCAAGCAAGAAATCCATTGGAATGAGCCCTTATGAGCTGGTATATGGCATGGATGCCAGATTTCCATCATCGCTGGGCATTCCTACTATCAGACTGTTACAGGAAATTCAGGCTGAACCAAATGACATTCAAAGAAGGATTAATCAGACCTTTCATCTTCAACAAACTAGAGAAAACGTTTATGACAGAGCTCAAATTTTGCAATAAAAACTCAAAAAGATGTTTGATAAGAGAGTTAAAGCTGAGGATTTCTACATTGGTGACAAAGTTCTAAGGTGGGACTCATGAAGAGAAGACAAGGGCACACAAGGGCAAACATGCCAAGTTTGATTTTTTATGGAAGGGACCATTCGTTATTTCTGTTGTTCAGGGAAATAACACTTATTTTCTCAAGTCTGTAGAGGATAGTTTTGCTGAAGAAGGCCCTGTCAATGGCCGTATGCTGAAACATTACCATGATCCCTTTTAAGGGATACAATGCAACTTTGTATGTATCTTTTGTACAGTCATATTTGTATATATCAACGTTTTGTTTTATTTTTCTAAATGTTAGAGGAGAAGCAATAAATCTTGTGAAGACACAGCCAATACAAGTGTTCCAGTTTTAAAAGCTCTGTCTCTGTACTAATTTCAACAAAACAGCAAGAGTGGCACAATCACATAACAGCAATTCATGGTAAAGGGGAGCTGTTTACAATCTTCAGTCAAAAATATCAAAACAAAGGAGTATTTTAGTTCATATCAGCACCCTTGGTCAAAGCAAAAGTAAAGCAAACACATCAGTTTTTGATCCATGTTTTGAGAATGTTTCAAAGGCAATGCTCAAGCAACATTCTACATAATAGCAAGCACGCAAAAGAAAGCAGGCAGTGCTATGCATTTCACAATATTTCAGTTAAGGAGAAGGAGGTTCATATTACAAAGTTTCAATTATCTAACAGCCAGCATAAAGAAGCTCCTTCAATCCACATCAACCACAGAAAATCAAGGCAGTCTCACCTGTTGTTCTTGGCTTTTCACAAGGAAAAGTCATCCCCAAGTGGAACCACTGTTAGCCTCCTGTTGTGACAGGTATTCATTTTTCATGATTGACATTTTACATGCCAAATATGTCATACTTTGCATACTACAATGTTCCATATTTCCAGAAGAGACCAAAGAGGAAGCCATGAAGTGTGCTAGTCCAAATGCCACTGCTGAGTTCCAAATTTTGGTGACTTAACCATTTTTAAAAGAATGTTCTATAAAAGGAAGGCTAAACAGCTTAATCTTGGCCTCCCTAGGTTTCAATTTTCTGTTTTATAAAATAGAAAATGATATCTTTCCAAACAACTTAATCTAGGCAGATCTGTAGATAGGTAGAGAATCAAAGGAGCCCAACTGCTTAATCTGGGCCCTTGGAAGAAATAAGTACAGACTTAGATAGGAGAACAAAAAAAAGAAAATATTGTAAAGCTGGGTCTGCAAGTCTAAGTGCACCCACCAAAAGAAGAAAAAAATGTTAGGAAAGTAGGCTGGGTAGGCAGTTTCGAGGTTGCAGAATGATGATCCATGATCAATTTTGTGTTTCTAAGTGTTATATCTTTTCAGATCACAGTCAAGATGCAGTTTTTCATCTGGAGGAACTCAACCTGGACATAACTAACTCCCCTCTCTTCTTATTCCCCAAATCACTCACTAATTTTCCCAAAGAGGTCAAGATTTGCTTGAGCCTCTTAGTCTCATCATGTTCCATAACATTCGCCTTGGTGAAGATTTGCCTCACTCAAGGATTTCCATTCTTCTTTTACAAAGTTCTATTTCCCCAAAATAGCCTAAGGTTCCTTACCCTAGCGCTTTCTCATCATCTTCATATTAACCACTAACTCTATTATGTAAATCCCTATCTGTTTTGCCCTTCCCCTACGAAATCTATGTTAATAACTCCCCTATGTACATACCCCACCTCATAGCACTATAGCTATGTATTTTTCAGTTTTGGGACACAGTAGTCCACCTGGGACTATTGTGAACCCATCCGTGTCATGAAACTGGGATTGGTCTAAACCTCTGGTTAGACCAAGAACCTTTACCCACCTCGCTGTCCTCAAAACCCTATAACTTTACCCCTCCGCATTCATTTGCACAAAGATAATGTTTAAAGTGTTACTAAACATTAAATTTTGTTCTTCCCCGCTTGTATAAACCCACAAAACCAAAGTATAAACCCTCCCCACGGCGTTTATAAAGATCCGAATATTCGCGCGCCCGTCCATTATTCCCCCGCCGATTCACCTGTTCCGTCCACCGTCAGATCGGGCCCTCCCCATCCGACGGCTCTCAGCGATTTCGGAGGCGCCCCGCTGCTCGGCCGTTAGCTTCCGATGGCGAGGCGGTTTCTCTGCCGTACTAAAGACACTTGTCCACTTTCTATTGCATCGGAAGGGCTCTGACGGATACCGCCCTCGTATAGAAAGCGGTCCGATGAAACCGCTTTCCACCTTCTGTATATGCGCCCCATGTCACTTATCCAGTTCTACGTGTCTGCCTCGTCACCACGCCACGTTATCTGCACAACATCGGCCTCCTACCGAGTCACCCTTGCCACATCATCCACCGTACATGCTGACATCACCCTGCTGACATCATCCTGCCATGTCATCTGCCGTACCATGGTCCCACCCGCTGACGTCATCATCAATTTTGAGGCGAAAGGCGAAAATCATGCTTAGGAAGCCCGGATTCAAATTCCGAGGCAGTTTTTCATGCGTGATTAGCGCCTGGCGCTAATCGCGCATGGCTATGGGAAAAGGGCTGAAGTGGAAAGCCCCTCATTGTGCATCCCCCAACAAGCTCGAAAGGCGCCGAATGACCCATTTTTCTTCGCGAGGCATACAGAAAGGATCAAAAGACAGCTCTAAAGGAAACAGAGGGCCGAACAGTGGCCATTAAGTTTTGATTTGACCCACAGCGAAAGAGAGAACCAGCTCGATTCATTTGTCAAAGAGTATCTGAGGAAGGATGAAGTGGCAAAGAGTATCTGAGGAAGCATGAAGTGGCAAAGAGTATCAGTTAAATTTTTTAATGAAAATCTTCAGTTCCCAAAGCAGGTCAACATTGAATGGCCTCCAACAAAGTCAAATCAGGAGGTGGAAGCCCATCCCAACTCTCAAATCACAGTTAAAGAACTTAAAGCCACCGAACTACAAAGGGGCAGAAGTCCATGCACAGTTATTGTAGAAGCACTGTACCAAGCCACCAAGGACAACGCATTAATTCAGTTTTGATACGGCTGCCCTTAGCGCAGCCCATAGATATTTTCTTGCATTTATTTCTGATAGGTTTAGGTTAAAAGTAATCTTTTACTTTCAGACCTGTTTAGGTCACAGCTGTAATAAACAATTTTGTAGGATTTTCCCTATATATACCACCCTCTGTATTGTTTCAAGGTTTAGTCGATTGATAACTTTTCATTAGAGACTCGCACTGTATGTCTGAGACTTTTTCTTTAATCAAAGATTGCTGAAGAGATTGGAAGAATGACTGTCTGATGTGTTGTTAATGGTCTCTGGAGACTAAATGATGGAATTCTTGTGCTGCAACATGAATCAATAAGTGCTTCTTACCTCTGTTTTCGTTTTTCACCATCTAAATAGCAAAAAGAAAGATTAGCTTAGAACTTGTTTAACTGCACTCTAGGCTCAATTTCTGCTGTTTCTTTATGTTTTCATCTAAAATGAATTGGACATGAATATGAATTCCCCATGGCTCATATTTACCCTAATTCACATGTGTTTGATAGTTATCTAGGGATTCTTTACTGCCCTTAGATAGAGTTCATCCGCCCTTCTGTGTTAAACTGACTGAGAGATTCTTAATTGCCTCTCCTTCCTTAGCATTCTTTCCATCCTTTAGACTTTGAAAATTTTTCCGTGTGCAGCTACCTTGCTCCTTATTCCTCTCGTGACCAAGAAAACGCACCAGCAGTCTTACTCCTTGAATCCATGCCCAATGGTTTGAAACTTTTACACTATACCTGCCTCTTTACCTGAAAACATCAATCTTCCCTCACAAACACAAACAAAACCCCATAACTCAAAATCTATCCTAAAATCATCATCAACAGAGCTAAATCAGAAAGAGAGATCCCTCTCTGGTTACAGGTGGGCTAGAACCTACAGTTCAAAGTTGGTTTGTGGTTACATCGGCCGTATCCCTTTACTCCAACCTGAGGGACAACCTGAGTGATAACAGAATGGAAAATTGCAAATTAGAGTGAGCAAAGCAACAATGAAATATGTGAAAAGGACAACAGTAGATAGTGAGGTATTGCAGCACAAAGGCGGAAGACTTGAGGAACAAACAACAACAACAGTAATCAAGGACAGACTATCAAACCAAGTATGGGATCCAGGAGGACACAGGCATGAAGTGCATGATCGGGAGATCATGGTTAATTTAAACTTTGGGAGTCTGATGCAGGAGCATCTAGACCCAGCCAGCAATGTGATGGAATGGTCACATGTTGTGGCTTCACAGGGTGAATTTCATTACTGTGTGTTAAAATCTAGTTTACTGAGGAGGTCGATTTCACAAATAATTAGTTATTATTGTAATAAGTGTGTCTATCTTATTGATAAGATTTGTTATAACAGGTGTGTGTGAGCGCCAATAAATAGGAGAGTTTATTTGTTAGAATCTTTAAAATTAGAAGATTATGTACCGATTTGTTAGAGAGTTAAGGAGAGAAAGTTGTAATAAATGAAGAGATTTTGCTTCGTGAAAGTTCAGTTTTTGATAATGAGTGTGAGTTTTGGTGTGGAGCGAAAGCTAATTTTAGAGGAGACTGTGTAAGTTAAATTATATATAGAGTTCATTCTTATGTAATAGAGGCGATCGTGAGACTGTTCTTTTGTGTATTGTGCATAAAATAAATATCGTGTGTCTTTTTATATGATGCGTCGTGGAATTTGAATACTGATTTGGTGTGGAATTTGATAAATTAATGGAGGACTGTTTTTGTGTGAAAAGGTGGTTAGCCGCCATTACATTCTGTGCAACACGAATGACAAATTGTGAGAATTTGAATATTGTTTGCCTGTATAATCAATTGAAATGATGTGCAGCCTACGTTTATTGAAAGAACTTCAGTGTTAGTGTAAATCGGATAGTAGTTTAAGGCTTTCAACACAAAAAATTTGTTTAAATTAACTTCGCAACACTTTGAACAGACTGGAATTAATACATATGTTGGCTTTGAAATTTTCATCATCTCAGCGAATTCGCATCGATGATGTGGAGTCGAGGAACAGTTAAGTGATGTTAAATTCTAGAAATCTCCGATTCCGATTTGGATCGGATCAGAAGTTTGGCGCTGGAAGTGAAAACACCTTGCAAAAGATCCGATTGATGATCTCCGATAAATCGGATCGGAGCAACTGAATTGTCAAGAATCGTGGCATTAAATTATGTGATTGTCAATTGTGAATGAATCGCATCGGATTTAATTACAGTGTCAACATGTTTGAATAGGTGGCGTTCAATAGATGCGTGTTTTATATCGGATCGATCAGATTTGGAGTAGCTGTGAGAGGAATGGTAATTGGAGTGTGATGAGTGTATTAAAATCGCGTCAGAAGCATTGTGAATAGATATATATATATATATATATATATATATATATATATATATATATATATATATATATATATATATATATATATATATATATATATATAGATATATATATCTATTATATAACTGAGATTTGGGACCGCCGAATTGATATATCAGTGGATGAATAGAGCTTGGAGCGCGTAGAACAGTAGTTGATATTATAGCAGTGTATGTCAGAGTTGGAATGTTTTAATTCAGTGGAAGGTTAGTCATCGAATCGGATCTAGAGATTCAAATGCGTTGGCAACTTTAGGATCGATGAAATCTGCGTTTCCTTGAAGGGCAGAAGCAAGTGTCACAGCTTGAGATTGCTAGATATAAGCTTTGCAAAAAGGACTCTGTCTATTTGACACAATTCATATAATTGTTAAAATCGGTATCTGAATGTTGATTTATAACCTGAAGGTTGAGAAAGATTGGTTTTGAAGGTTGATTTTTGTACAGGAAAATCGTGGGGAATTTAGACTCTACGGAAGAGTCCTAAGTTGAATTGTGAACGGAATCCGATTGAGAATTGAATCCATCAGAAACTGGTTGAGCGCTATCAGCACAAGGTGAGTATTGTGGTGCGAATGCATTGGGCGCATTGAAGAGAAGGACGAAAACAGATCCTTGTTTTTTTGGGAACATTAGAATGATAATTTGGTTTGATTTCTATGAAATGTAAAGTGTTGAGCTGCAGCGCTCAATGCAGAGTTGAAGGTTAATGGTATTTCAGATTGGTTCGTAATTAATTTTCATTCGAATTAATTGGGTTTATTTAAATCCTTATTTGAGGGTGAATGAGAAAATTGAAAAGCTTCCTCAATTGAGAGGGTTGAAATTGCCTGGCTTGAGCGTTATTTGAGGCAGTGATTGAAGATGCAATTTGTATATGCAAAACAGAGTTGAGATTCTGGGTTTCAGGTTAATCCTGCGTCAGAAATTCCATCTCTTAAGTTAGTTGTTGAGCTCCTTCCAGAGACTTCGAGTCTCCAAGAGCGCCTCTTTCACTTGGAACATCTTGATGAGCAGCGTCGAGATACTGCCACAATGAATGAGGCTCATAAGAAAAGGGTCAAAACGCAATATGATAAAGTTGTTTGTCCTCGAGTCTTTTCTGAAGGTGACCTTGTCTTGGTCTATGACCAAGATAAAGACACCTTGGGGGCATGCAAGTTTAAGCCTATGTGGTACGGTCCTTTCATTATTAAACGAGTTTTAGAAAAAAGGTCGTATGAGTTAATCGATTTTGAGGGAAACCAGCTGGCGGAGCCCCGAAACGGGCTCTACCTAAAGAAGTACTTTGCTTAAGTAGGAGTTAGTCACGTGGCATGCCAACCACATGATGCTGCATATCCTCAGGAAGGTCGTCTACGGCAGCCATCGGTACTCGGTGACTCAATCTCGCCAAGCATTGCTGGAGGTTATGTAGAAGTCATTCTGTATCAGCAGT
This sequence comes from Pinus tabuliformis, assembly GCA_031772625.1. Classification (NCBI taxonomy): domain Eukaryota; kingdom Viridiplantae; phylum Streptophyta; class Pinopsida; order Pinales; family Pinaceae; genus Pinus; species Pinus tabuliformis. The sequence goes on along the minus strand of CM062810.1, from coordinate 110,682,896 downwards.
CGCCTCTTCGGCTCCTCAATCGCACCGTCCATGCCGCGGGAACCCATCTGGTCGTACCGGCCCAATATCTGGAACATGATCATCATATTAGTCATTTGAATCCCATCAAAAATATTTTTCAAAATTCATCATTATATTTGAAAAATCCAAAAAAAATCATAAAATCAAAAAATACTTACCAATGTCGCCCCATGCTGCGGTCGGTGGTAATGCTAGATCAGGATCTCCTCAGAAATCCAACCCAGCATAGGGGTAGTCATCTATGGCAATGATCTGCTAATCCCACCAGGTAAAGAAGTCATCATCAAATGCAGTCCGTGGGACCTCCCCACCCCCTAGACAGTTTTTTGTTTAAAAATGTTCACGGCGTATATGCGGGTCCCTGTGCACACAGTCGCATATAGGGCCCGCATGTACGCGAGTTTCATATTACCAACCCGCGTATACGCCGCGGTGAAATTTTTGGCAAAAAATTCAACGGTTAAACATTAGTTAAAAATCCTAAAACTAGTCACAATCAATTGCAAGATAAGTATAAGAGTTACCTGGAGGTTTTTGAAGAATCTGAACAGCTGAATTTGGCATATGGGAAGTTTGCTCCTTTTGCTCCAATTATTTGCTCTCAAACTCAAATGGTGAAAATGGTGAGTCCAAAAGCTCTTTTATAGGTTTTGAAAATGAATTTTTTTTTCAAAATTTTATTTTGTTTTGCCTCATGTGACTTTTAACTTGGGAGTTTGGAATGTCGAGAATGGTTTGATTTTTAGGACATTTTGGACGTTTTTTCGATAGTTTCGAGATGGTTCCATGATTGTTGACCCGTCATGGCAGGTATCATTTTCTCACTGGCATATAGGTTAGGGACACCATTTTTCTGTTGCATTATGCATACTAGCCTCCATTTGTCGATACATCTGCCATAGGGTCGACCCCATCGTGTTATGGTTCGTAAGCCATCTTCACTCGCCGATTCTTTAAATCATGACACGATGGTAAAGCCATCCTTTACATGGGCATCGTAGTTAGCACCTCACTGACATTTGTTGCCCATGCTGCTCCGATTTGAGTAGGCTCGGGAGTCCTCTGTAGTCCCGCCATGACTTATGCGTTGAAGACTCATTCATCTTTGCTTCTTCGCTTCATTCTGGACTTGTACCCTAGAGGCTCCTTTGTGTTGAGTTGTACTACTACATTGCATGTTGACCACTTGCACCTTTTGGCCTAGAGCCGGCTTCACTTGGAATCGTGTTTAAGCCAACTTTTGACCATGACAAATGCAAATTCAACATTGCATAGCTTTGACTTCTGCAACTTGACACACCTTGACCCGTGGAAGGAACGCACCTTTGAGTGTCACTGACCAATTTTCACCTCCCTGCATTGAGCATAGGAACATTCCATTCCCAGGAACTAGATCATATGTTTCACCGACACTCATTCTTTCCACTGTACCATAGCATTCTTTTATTCTTTTTCAAGCTTAACAGAAAAAGACAAAAAAATTAAACATTCCAAAGAAGAGCAGGAACGGGAGAGTATTTCCATTTATTGTTGGCAGCTAGAGTCAGTCGTGTCGCCGTTGAACAAAGCACTCAAATCAAAGTCTCCTCCATTTTGGCAGGATTTAGTTTGACTTAGGTATGCCTTAACCTTGTTATTGAGTCAGTTCTCCCCCGATTAGTTATCTCTTCCAATCATATGGAGGGTTCGTTCGTGCCTCTTGCATGACGAACTTATAAAAGTGATCATATGCTGCCACATAGTCACATTGAGTGATGCTTTTGTTCAAGGGAAGTTAGCCTGAGTTGGCCTCTCTGCGATGTCTCTTGACTCATTTTTCATTTGGCCATCCCTGGTTGTCAGTATCATTTCTATCATCACATCAGCTATATTGGTCCTTTCCTCGTGCCAGTTTGAGAAGGTCTCCATTGACTTCTTTCTGGCGGGTCTTGTCCTTATCGACGATGACATCTTTCTCTAAGGACAGGCCTAGAGCTGCACCCTGTCCCTATTTTCATTATTGATAGGTCACCTTGTGCTCAGAATCAATCAGTATCATGGGTCTTTGACTGAGTGGTTTCCATTTTGTTCAACATCAGCTTACATTATCACACATTGGGATTCATGCAGTACCTTGGTTTCCATTTGAACCTATTGGTGGATACCTCGCCTCTGTATTAGCTTCCATTATTGGTTGGTCCAAAGGGTTTCTGTCGTGCACTAGCCACATCTTGTGTACGCCGAAAATGTACTTCAGTTGGGTTACTACATCTCTTTCGTCCGATTCATTCCACATTATTGGCCTACGGGTTACACTCGCGCTAGATTGATGAAGGATGCCTTAATGCCTTCCTTCTAGCGGATCTTTCCCTATCGACTCCGAATCATTGCTCTGGGGCAGAGATCTAGAGTACATTTGGCAGTACCTTGGGGTTTGCAGTCATTAGTGGCAGATCCTTCGCTATTGACAGTGGGAAACCATCATTGTCTCCTGATCGATAGATTCTTACAGGTGTTCGACTCCAGCTCATCTATTCACACTTGTTGGATTGTATTGGGTACCTTGACACTCATTATCATTATCGGTGAGTAGTCTCGCGTTTGTTAAAGGTATACATCAATGACCGGTAATCAAATGATTTCTCACATGGTCGACTTCAGATAATTTATTCCCATGGTGTAGAAATGTACCATGGCAGTCGGTGAAGACCTCAGGTTGTATCAGCGTTCATTGGTTCACTTGGCAGTTGCTCCTGTTGCTACTAGTTGATACCGTTCCACCTTATATGTTGCAGTCAGTCATGGCGACATTCTATATGTTGGCACCTGAGTTTGCAGTGTAGTACCATCCTATTCCATCATGTTCAGTTGGTACCTTTTGGGATTAGTCTTTGATATCAGTGATCCGTTGCATCTTTCAGCATCATTGACAGTCTTATATGTGATATTCAGACATGTACTTGTTCGATCATGATCGGATGATCCATTATGTATTTTCCAGTCATTTATACTTGTATACTTAGTGGATCCGCTTGTACTTGATATGTGGACATGCTTTACTTTTTCTGAGCATGGGTATGCCTGCCTCAGACAGTGTTTCTTTCTGATCTCCTTTTGTGGCTTGGCAGGCTGAACTCTGGTGAAGTCCTTCTCGGTTTTTGACAGATTTCCTTTCCATGTACTTGCTTAATACATTTCAGCCATCATGTACCCCTTCTGACCTCATATATTATGGGGAATCTGTTATAGCTCCAAATCTCACTCTTATGGTTTGTGATGCTGCACTCATGGCCTAGGGCAACCCCTCCTTCCAGACTTGGTCCAAAAATTTTAAAAACAGTGTTTTATCCCTTATACGCGACATTTCCCTGAGTTAAACGCATGTATACGCGGATAGGTATATACCCAACCCGCGTATATGTATTAAAACACTTAAAAATATATAAAACTCCTTAATTTCAGGCGGAGATCGCGGGTTTTACCTGCTAATCACCTGTTAGTGGCCGTGGCCCAACTATTCTCAACCAACTCCCAACTAAAAAACTACTTCGGGAGAAGTATAAAAAGGATTCAATGGGAAGGCCTAAGAGAGGAGAGAAGAGAGAGAAAGGTTATTATGATGAGATTTCCCTGACTAGGTATAAAGATCCTTGTGCCTCCCGCACTTCCCCCATTTGTGCAAGAAACCCTTGTTTCCTTGTGTGTTGATGTCCATCCACTACTTGTGATATCATGGAGTAATTCATGGAAGGATTTTGTTAAAGGCTTGAGGCTGGATGAATCCGGAAGAAGGATTTGCTTGGAGCCTGCGAAAGGATGACTCAGGTGAAATTATTCCTTTTATGTACTTTATTTGTCTATAATAAAAGAAACACATGTCTTGGTTCCTGATATAAATCTTCTTCATGTTTATGATATTCATGTTAGAATTCATATGTGAATGGTTGTTTAAATTTCATAACTAACTACCTTTCTTTATAATATGAATATGATTTCTTTATAAGGTTTAGTCCATATACTATTGTACTCTCCGGAATTGGTTGTTTTGCAGGTCAAAGGAGCAAAAGGAACTCCAAGAAGGGTTTGGACCCTAAAGGACCTTCTCAAACATAGGACCTCAGGTACGCCCCTTATCAGAGAATTGGCTTATAATATCATAATGGCTGTGTGAATGTGTGTTTCTCTGAATAGACAACTTTCAATCTACTAGGGTTTCAACCCAAAAGCCCTAGGGTAACATTTCCCTTAACATGCGCCTAGGTAAGGTTCATTTCCCTCTCCTAGGGTTTTGAAGGTAATTTCTCTTGGATGATCAAATCATCAGCAAAACTTGTATCCTAATGTTCATACACCTTCCCCTATCCTTAATGTACCTTATTAAACACTTCCCATCACTGATATCCCTCAAATTCCTCATTTTCGCACAAACCCTAGTTTTTTACTACAACTTGACAATTTTCTAGGCTAGGCCTGTGTTTTGCCCTTTTGGACCTCTTCCCCTCACTCAATATTTTAAATTCCACTTTACCCTACTTCCTAACATCCCTCCCTACTTCCCAAATTTTTTTCAAGAATTTAGAAGCCCTTTATCCCCTTCATTTCACTTCATTTCGGCAAATCCCCTGTTCCACACATTGGGATAGGTTTTACTCCAATGATGTTTCTGAGAAAGAAAAGATGAATTTTGGAAAATTGAGAGATTTTTTTGTCCAAAATAGGCCAAGGAAGAAAAACCTCCTTCACTTTTTACATAGGTTTCATGGTTTTAGAGAAATGCCAAAAATACAGTTGTCTCAGGAGAATTGATGCACCTATGGAGTGACCTTGGGAAAATCAAGATTTCTCCTAGCTTGGTTGGCCTAATGAATTTCTTGATGATTCAAATGATAACTAGACAAAACTATATTTCCAATGAGCTATCATGAGCTAAATTTGGGTTTGAGGAAGACCTTCAGAAGTTGACTGCAACAACACTCTGCCTTTAGGCAGCCTCATTTTGCACATTTTGACCAGTTTTGGGAGATTTTATTTCTAATATGGAAAATGAACTCCAAATTAAAAAATTCTAGTTGGGTTGGAAATTATATTCAATAAGGTTTCCAACGAGCTATCCATTTCCCAATTTGGACACCAGGAACGCCTCCAAAAGTCTCTTGCAAAAAGTGCGACGCATTGGGCTTGGGGCGCAACGCATTGAAAGGGCGCGACATATTGGGCAGTGCTCTGCTATGTAAATTTTGAACGGGCGTGACACATAGGGCCAAAAGGCTGATTTTGCTCACAACCTCCTCCAAAATTTCAAAATTTATAAATCCTCACCTTGTTCAGGTAAGTTAACATTCCTCCATGACCAATGAATGAGTTTATCTTGGTGCTTATGGTGATTTAATGGGAAAAAATTGAAACCCTACCTCCTTGCATTTCTTGTCAAAAAAAATTGCATAGGGTTTATAATTGTATTTCTTGATACTAATACCACTCCTAGCCATTTCTCGCTCCCTCACTCCTTCATTCCCTCATTCATTTTCTCCCTCTCTTTACATTCTCATCTACCCACTCCCTATTCCCCATATCCTTAAACTACCAACCCTAAATCCTTAATCCCACTATCCCAAACCCTAATAAAATATCCCTAATACCTAAATGTTATTCCCTAAATGCTTTCATTCCCCAAAAACCTATAGCTAGCATCAAATCCTCCCATCATCAGTCGCACTCATCCATGGAGCTCAAAAACATAAAGAAAAATTGGCAAGTTTACAAGAGGAGGAAAACCAAATTGACAACACTTGAAAGGGAAATTCAAGCTGATCATGAATCTTGGCTCAAGGTGGAAAACATGCACTTGGAAAAGATGCTGGAGAAAGCCAACAAGGAGAAAAATATGTTGAGGAACATGGCATACCACTACTTGGTGAGAAACAAGGTGTGCCAAGCGAGAATTATGATTTTGAAGGCCAAGTTGAAGAAAGCGTCGAGGAAGCGAAGAGAGAAACATAGACTCCAAGATCTTGGCTAAGGCTTCCTTAGCCCAACACAACACTTAATGAAGTACACTCAGCCTAAATTTCAAGAAATATGGGACGCTTTTTTCAAATTTTGAATTTTTGGCCTAAAAAACAGGTTTTTCTGCCCGATGCGCCACGCCACCTGGCACACGATTTTGATTGGGACCTCCTTTTGAGGAAAAATCAGCATTTTTGGATTTATCATGGAAAAATATGCATGCCCACAAACTCCCAAGAAATTTTGACATGTTTTGAGCTTCCAAAAAGGTCAAAAACACCTCAAAAATGACCTTTCTGCCCCTTTTTGGACACACAGGAAGCAGTGTTGGGAGAACTAGTTTTGGAGGGGAAAATGGAGGCCAAATTCAAAAATTCCACTTGTTCGGGAAAGTAGACAGATATAAATTTCCAACAAGCCCACTTGGAGAAAATTTGGACAACAAGAAGGCCTCCAAAAGTAGCTACAAAAAGGCACTATGCATAGGGAAATCAGCGCGATGCATTGGAGAAATTTTGCTCATTTTGGCCAAAAAACTCTGTTTTTCACCTAGTTTCTTGATAGTTTGACTTTTCTCCTTCTAATTGTCAAACTCATGATGTAATTTAATGTGAATTGATGCATTTTGATGTAATTATGCCAAATCTTCACTCAAGGATGTAGATTCATCCATGAAAAGGTAGTTTGCAATTAAATGAATTAGTTCCCTAGTTTTTAGAGGCAAGCTATTCCATTGCCTACTTTTTAGTTCTCAGTTTAGAATTTGTTGGAATAGCTCCTAAACTTATGAGCTCGATTCCTAGAGGCTAGGATGAGTTTTTTATTGCCTATATCTGTTAGAAAATTATATATTACGGAGCAATGGAACACATAAAATATTGCAGAAATATAAACACAGAAAACACACAAAACAAGAGAGACACAGATATACGTGGTTCACCCAGTTTGGGCTACGTCCACCCTGAACAGCCAGTCCTTCCTTTCTATTATCCAGCAAAATGAAGAGATACAACCTACAGCAAAACCGCTGTAATATCCTTTGTTTTCTCTCACAGTCTCACCTCTATATTTCTCGCTCACCGAATACACATATATATCATAGCCTCAAATACAATGCCCTCATATAAAGAGAGGGGTTGCCTTCTAGGGCAAAAAACCCTAAACTAAACATAAGTTCTACCGTCAGATCATCCGCCTAATGAACGACCCAGATTGACTAGAAATTACTATACTTTTACAAGGCAATTTTACAGCTGTTTTTAGCTTCGGGGGCGCTGCCCCCGAAACCCCCCGCCAGGGGGGGGCTCCATAAAGTCGCTGCCGCCCCCCCTGGACCCCCCATGGCAGCGATCATTTTACGGGCGGCGTTGCCGCCCCATTTTGAACTGGGGTCCAAAATGCCGATACTATAGAAGATAATCAGGCTCCACACCCAACAATCTCCCACTTGGAGACTGATTGTAGCAACTCCACCGCTGCTCCATTTGCTGGACAATGACTCCTCTTTGGACCTGGCTGTTTCTCATCTTCATCGTCATCCTTGAAGACCAACTGAAACTGAGCATATTCTTAGTTTCTCCCTGGTTACAACTTTTGTTAGCATATCTGCAGGGTTCTGGCTAGTGTGTATCTTTTGCAGCTTCAACTCTCCATCTTCCAACACTGATCGTATGAAATGGTACTTGAGTTGTATGTGTTTTGTCCTGGAATGAAATGCTGAGTTCTTTGCAAGATGAATGGAACTTTGACTATCACTGTATAACGTGCCCATATCATGCTCCTTACCCAATTCACCCATAAACCTTTGTAACCAAATCATTTCTTTACTAGCCTCTGTAGCAGCAACATACTCTGCTTCTGTTGTTGAGAGTGCAACAACACTTTGGATTTTTGAAACCCAACTGACAGCTGTTCCTCCAACAGTAAATACATATCCTGTAGTGCTCCTCCTATTATCTCTGTCACCTGCCATATCTGCATCAACATATCCTTGTAGGGATATGTTTGAACCACCAAAGCATAATGCCTGATTTGTGGTACCTCTCAAATATCTGAGAATCCATTTCACTGCCATCCAATGTTCCTTTCCTGGATTGTTCATGTACCTGCTTACAACTCCCACTGCATGTGCAATATCAGGCCTTGTGCAGACCATTGCATACATTAAACTTCCAACTGCTGATGCATATGGAACTTTAGACATATAATCCATGTCTTCTTGGGTCTTTGGGCACATTTCTTCGCTAAGTTTGAAATGGCTAGCAAAAGGTGTACTAACTGGTTTTGCATTTTGCATGTTAGATCTTTTCAACACCTTTTGTATGTACTCATTATGAGACAATGTTAATTTTCTATTTTTCCTGTCTCTAGTTATTCTCATACCAAGGATTTGTTTTGCAGCACCCAAATCTTTCATTGCAAAAGAATTTGCCAATTTTCTTTTGAGCACATTTATTTCCTGCATGTTAGATCCTGCAACAAGCATGTCATCTACATACAATAACAATATAATATAGCTGCCACCATTTTGCTTTTTCAGATAAACACAATGATCAGAGTGACATCTAGTATAACCTTGTTCAGACATAAACTTGTCAAATTTTAGATACCACTGCCTTGGAGCCTGTTTTAAACCATACAAACTCTTCTTCAACCTGCACACAAGTTTCTCCTTCCCTTTCACCTCATATCCTTGTGGCTGCTGCATATATATCTCTTCCTCCAAATCCACATGGAGAAAGGCTGTCTTTACATCTAACTGCTCAAGATGCAAATCTTCAGCTGCTACAAGACTTAAAATAGTTCTGATTGAAGTCATTTTAACAACAGGAGAAAATATTTCATCAAAATCAATACCTTTCTTCTGTGCAAACCCCTTCACCACAAGTCTAGCTTTGTACCTTTGCTTTCCTCCATCTTCTTCCTTCAGCCTGTAAACCCATTTATTCTTCAATGTAGTTTTTCCTGCAGGCAACCTGACTAAATCCCAAGTCTGGTTATGCATTAAGGAGTCCATCTCTTCTTCCATGGCTACCTCCCACTTCTTCTTGTTTTCAACCTGCATTGCTTCTTCATAACATTTAGGTTCACCGGAATCAGTCAACAATAAATAATATAATGAAGGAGAGTATCGTTCAGGAGGTCTACCTATCCTGGTAGATCTTCTAACACCACTTTCATGTGTTTGGGGTGCCTGTTGCTGTTGTGGTGGTTGTTGTTGTTGTGGTTGTTGATTATTATTATTTTCAGGCACCTTTACTTTTTCAGTGATTTCATCAAGGACTGCGTATTCCTTGTTTTCCTTTTCCTGTTTCTTTTCCTGCAGCTGATTCTTATACAAGACCTTTTCATTGAATATTACATCTCTGCTCCTAATGATTTTGTGATTTTCGTAATCATATAAGCGATAACCAAAATCATTAACACCATATCCAAGAAAGGTACATTTCTTTGACTTTGCCTCAAGCTTTGTTCTATTTTCTTTATCAATATGGACAAAGGCCTCACAACCAAAAGGCTTTAAAATAGAGTAGTTTACCTTTTTACCTGTCCATGCTTCCTCTGGAACACCACCATCCAAGGAACTTGAAGGCCCTTTGTTTATTAGATAAACAACAGTATCTACAGCATCTGCCCAAAACTGTAAAGGCAATCCTGCATGCAATCTCATGCACCTTGCACGCTCCATGATTGTTCTGTTCATCCTTTCTGACACACCATTTTCTTGTGGTGTTCTTGGAACTATCTTCTCTCTGTGAATTACATGCTCTGAACAGTACCTATCAAACTCTTTGCTGCAATATTCACCTCCATTGTCTGATCTAAGACACTTCAATTTCTTTCCTGTCTCAATCTCAACCAAAGCTTTCCATTTCTTGAAAGTATCAAATACATCAGATTTATTCTTAATACAATAAATCCAAGTTTTTCTAGTTGCATCATCAATAAAAGTAACATAATAACGAGAGCCACCAAGAGATGATACCTGAGCAGGTCCCCATACGTCTGTATGCACAAGCTCTAATTTTTCGTTCTTCTTTTCTTTCCCAACTCTGAGAAATCTGACTCTCTTTTGTTTTCCATAAATGCAGTTCTCACAGAAATCCAAATCAACATTCTTCAAACCTGGCAACAAATTCCTTGAGTGAAGAATCTTCATCCCTTTTTCACTCATGTGTCCGAGCCTATGATGCCATAATGCTGCATCTGCTCCTTTGGAAGTCAAAGCATTAACAGAGTTAGAAATACCATTGCATAAATACAATGTACCAACCTTTTCAAATTTTGCTATTACCAGGGCTCCTTTTGTGACCTTCCAAGCTTTATCTGTGAAAGTTGTCACACAACCTTCACTGCCTAACTGCCCTGTTGAAATCAGATTTTTCTTTAGATCTGGAACATGCCTTACCTCCTTTAGTAGCCATTGGTTTCCATTCTGCTGTTTTACAAGAACCTTACCCATTCCAACAATTTTACAGGGTTTGTCATCACCCAGACGAACTTGTCCAAAATCTCCTTGAACATAGTCATAAAAGTATTTCTTTTCAGGTGTGGCATGGAATGAGGCCCCTGAATCTACCACCCAGGAATCAGTAATATTTTCGAAAGAAAGAATCAAAGCATCTTGTAACACCTCACCTGTCACATTTGCTTCATGATTGTTTTCTTGCTGTGCATCTCCTTCTTTTCCCTTCCGAGATCTACAGTCTTTCTTTAGGTGTCCTTTCTTTCCACATTTCCAGCACACTATCCCCGATCCGGACTTGGATCTGCCTTTCCTTGATTTACTGCGATATCCTAAGCTCTTTCCTCTTTCCATTTTTCTTCCTCTAGACTCTGCACTCAAAGCATTTCCCGATGTCTCACCGGAGCTTTTCCGTCGCATTTCCTCGCTAAGGATAGCACCGACAACATCATCAAACTTTAAAGTACTAGATCCAGAAACGGAGTTACTAATGGCCATTACCAAACCATTCCAACTTTCTGGTAATGAGCACAAGAATAACAGAGCTCTAACTTCATCATCAAAGTTTACCCCTACAGAACTTAACTGGCTTGTAACTGTATTAAAATCATTTAAATGGTTTGCAACAGATCCACCTTCCGACATATTAATATTAAATAACCGTTTCATAAGAAATACCTTGTTTGAGGCCGAGGGTTTTTCATATAGTTTCGACAACGTCTGCATCAAACCCTCTGTCGTGGTTTCCTTCGAAATGTTGAAGGCGACTGATGCAGCAAGACACAACCGTATTTTTCCGAGTGCCTTTCTATCGAGAAGGTTCCATTCTTCGTCTTTCATACCCGTCGGCATCTTTGTTTTTCCGCCCAATGGTAGGTATAGATCTTTATGATATAGAAAATCTTCCATCTGCATCTTCCACAGCGAGAAGTTTTGGCCGTTAAATTTCTCGACCCTAAACTTACCATCTTCTGCCATTGCTCCCACTCGAACCAGGAACCCTTCTTTCCTGCGAGTTTATCAGCCAAATAGACCTTCGGCTCTAATACCAGTTGTTAGAAAATTATATATTACGGAGCAATGGAACACATAAAATATTACAGAAATATAAACACAGAAAACGCACAAAACAAGAGAGACACAGATATACGTGGTTCACCCAGTTTGGGCTACGTCCACCCCGAACAGCCAGTCCTTCCCTTCTATTATCCAGCAAAATGAAGAGATACAACCTACAGCAAAACCGCTGTAATATCCTTTGTTTTCTCTCACAGTCTCACCTCTATATTTCTCGCTCACCGAATACACATATATATCACAGCCTCAAATACAATGCCCTCATATAAAGAGAGGGGTTGCCTTCTAGGGCAAAAAACCCTAAACTAAACATAAGTTCTACCGTCAGATCATCCGCCTAATGAACGGCCTGTTAACACCCAGGTTGTTCCCTATGACTCCCAAGGGAATACGGCCGGGGTAACCACTAACCAATCTTTGGATCACCGTTTCTAGCCAAACTGTGATCAGAGAGGGCTCTCTCTTTATGATTTGTCTCTGTTATGATGGTGTTTTAGGCTAGCTGTTATGCTCTGGTTTTGGTTTATGTTTGGTTGAAGGATTTCTTTCAGGTCTTATGATGTAGAGTTTAGATAGTGAAATACCATTGGGCAATGGAGTCTGGATCTGTGAAATGACTTGATATACAGGATTGGTGTTGTTCAAACTGCAGGGCCTATTGTGTATTTTAGACAAACAAAATTAGATTAGAAGGTGATGTATGTCAACTAATAGAAAGCAATTAAGAATTTTCTATCAAGTTGGTGAGGTGAAAGTGAGCACAATGCACAGGAGCATAACTTGAATTCCTGGGACAAAGGCTACTGTGAAAGGTGTATTCTGAAAGTGCAGCAATTAAGAATTACACTTATCTAGATTACAGCTGAAGAAAACATTCATAAACAACACAGATTGAACTCAGGGTACTCAGTGAATAAATCCTGAAAGTTATTCTTTTTCCTTGTTTCTTAGTATTGAAAATCAGATAACATATATGGATTTAGCAAACAACTAATTAACAGAGAGAGTTACAGAGACTTATTGTATGGTGAAATACACAGGAATCCAGCAGTCATCAACAGACATTAGAACACATTCAACACTTCAGAAACCCGAGAAATTCCATCACTTTCTTTATTTGACTTCAGAAAGGATTACAGCATAAGAATTTCTTTAGGAGAAATCAACAACAACCCTTGCAAGCTCATGCGAAGGGGACTTTATAGTAATGCTTATACAAAATATCTCAGGTATTGAGTCATCTGAGAGAGAAAATATCTTCATAAATGCATACAAAAAGTAGGAAAGGAAGTTATTGCACTTTGAATGCAGCATAAATGCTCTTTATGTCTGTCAGAGGGTAATTTGACCTTTGGAGGTCATTGAGTCGGTTGAGCCGGCTTGCTTTAACGCTGAATGATGCGTCTTTACTTCTTGCTGCGCTGTATTTTCTTGGCCTGTAGTCTTCTTCTTCTGCTTTGTTGGCCGATGCATCTGCTGAGTTGGCTCAACTTTAACCCATCATGCATGTTGATCTCGTTGAACTGTGTTTTGCATGACACCTCATACTCTTTAAGAAAACAAAATTGTTAAGTGGCTCCCTGTTTACAAAATCTTCTGTATTGCATTTGTCCACCATTCTTGCGTAGGGAGTTGATGCCTGAGAATAGCATCCATTGTCTCCTCTGCCTCTGTGTATTTGAAGAAATTGGGAGCTACCCCAAACAGGTGATTGATCTCATTCATTATGAAAAACAGATTCTCTACTCTGTTGTAAAGAGACTGTCCTGTGGCTGGCCCTGTTTCCTCTGAGGTGCTGGGCTTATCATTGATCTGGCTGGTGGCAAATGTATTGACCCTTTTAGCATATTGGTCATGTGTGAATAATCTCCCTGCGATGTTCAGTAAGCCAGGGAGTCCTCTGCTTTCCAACACTTGAAATTTTTCCAGAAACTTGTTCACCTCGGTCTGCATATCCTGGGTTATTCTTTCCAATGTCTGCACAAAGTTTCTCAGTGTGAGAACCCTTTTAACCATTTGGATAGTTTCAGTTCTGTTTGTAATTCCCATGGCAGTTAACTGGGAACTTGTTCTGTGGTTAAGTACATTGATCATTCTGGTGGCCACTTCAGGCATACTACCCAATTGAGCTCTTGATCTGTGAATCTCCCTCTGTGCCTTTGGGATGAGCTCTAGTTGCTCATGGATAGTTTCAATGTATGGCCATTGCTCATTGATAGATTTACCAATGTTAGCCCATAGCACTACTTTCAATTCAGCCACCACTTTCTCTAACTTGAGATCATTCTCTAGCTCTTTTATTTTGTTTTTTAGGGCTTTCACCTCCCTTTCTTTCTCTGCCACAGTTTGTTTGGATTTATCATATCTATCATTGATTTTAGCCAAAGAATCTTTGGCTGAATTGAGCTCCAACATTTGAGCTTCCAGGACTTGGATTTCGTTCTTCAGCTTTTGCATATCTAGGCTTTGGGCCTGCTCTGTAGTTGTTGGCGCTGCTGAAGTAGATGTTGCCGTTTGCTCGGTCTGTTGAGGAGGAGGGGCAGTGATAGGAGCAATTTCCTCCAGATTGATGATCTATGGAGGAGGCTGAGAAGTCTGCCCTTCTTCTCTTTGTTTCAGAGATGCTTGTAATGCTGCCTTTGCAGCCTCTGATTCTCCCAACTTCTCTTGTGCTTGGACCAACTGTTTATAAATGGAGATTAATAAATCTGTGGTGTCCTTCTCATGCCTTTGTTGGGCTACCTCATCTGTCTGAGGGTGAATGGTAGCTGGGATCTTGATTCTCTTTCTCATGGCAGCCATGTCAGCATCCCTTAGCTTCAAGATTTCCTGTATCCCTAAAATATCTTTGGGATCATGCCCAATTTTGATGATTATGTCTTCAAGGGACCTTATTCTGTTGTCCTTCGCCTGGGATGATGCCCTCTCCAATTCCAGTTGAGAGGCTGTGGCATTGAGGCTGCTCTTTAGCTTATAATTTTCCAATGTTTCATCTGCTAAGGAGGCATACACCATTTCACCAGTCTGTTTATGCAGTTCAATTTTGTCCATTGGGTGTATGTCTTTGGCCATGACCTCCAGGTTGGTCCTGAGATAATCTGAGGCAGATTGGGGCTGTAGTGCTGTAGGCATAAAATGACTCATGATCATCTTGCCTTCACCTACATCAAAGGCAGACATAAGTCTCTGCTGATTAGAAGGAGCCATGTTTAGCAGATGATTGTACAGCTGTACTTTGATAGGATCATTCCTCCTTTTGATGTCTATAAATTGCTGTTTGATGCTCACTTGTCCTTCTTTTTGCTGGCTGGAGGAGCTGACCTCCCCTCCCATAGCCCTGTCCTGTTCCTGCTGGAAGGAACTTGCTGAAGCTTCTCTGCTGGGTGGGCCCATGCCCAATGCCTGTCTTATTGCTATGTCCTCCTCAAAAAAATCATTTAATCTTTGTCTCTTTTCTCCCTGGTTGATAGATGAAGTGAGGGGAGTTTCTCTATCCCTTTTTCTGCTTAAGTCCTCCTTTTGAGGAGTTTGGAGGGTCGAGGCATCAGTGGTGACTTGTGGCCTAGGAGGGACTATGTTCTGAGCCTGTTGCTCAGTGGAAGTTGGAGTATTAATTACTCTCTCCTGCTGTAAGGGCTGCTGACTGTCATGTTGCCCTTCTTCTTGTTGCAGATCTTGTTGCTGTTGTTGCTCTGCCTGCTGCTGTCCTCCTTTATCTGTTTGCTCTTGGGTCACTGGAGGTGACTGCTCCTTCTCCTGATGTGTCTCCTCTGTTTCCATTTGCTTTTCTTTGCCTCTGCTGGATATATTCTCAGTAGCCCTGGTAGTTTGCTGCTTGGCAGTTGTGGAGGATTCAGCTGCTCCCGTTTGTGTGCTTGGAAGTGTGAATACCTGTGAACAAAGCTCAAGGTCAGCCATCTTCTTTAGATTCCTTAGTGCCCTGTTGTTCAGCTCTTCTTGTGACAAGGGCTCTTCTAAGGTCCCTCTCCTCCATTTGTCTTGGTTTGCATACTTTTCAATGTGAGGGATATTATGGTGATCATAGGCAGATAACTTATATTTGAGCCTCCTCGTAGTTATGAAAAGATTAGGGTCATAGGGAACCCATAGGAAACTGGTTTGCAGGCCAAGGGCCTCAAGCATTCTCTCTGCTTCCCTCCATCCTTGCTCCCTCTCATTATAGATAAAATGGCCAAGTTGGTTTTTGACCTTCAACTGTGCCTTTTTTCCTTTTCCTGAAAAGTGAAGCACATCAACTCTGCCAAATTGCCTAAAGTACTCTAGGGCAAATAGCCTCATAGGCACATACTTGGGTAGTTTGAAAGGAGGTAGATCACACCCATATATCCTGATGACAGTGTGGTTTTGGTAGAAGTACCAATCCCCAATGCTATAAGCTTTTGACAGCTGAAGAATCCTTTGCATATCATCAGTGAGTCTTGGAGGAGGTGAGCTCATCAGCATTGCCATAGCTGGATGGATGAACAGATCCATGAATTCACAGTAAGTGTATGGAGACTCAGGTCTGATGTGGAAGATAGAAGACCAATAGACCACTGATCTAGGATTGCCTTGGGCATCCATTCTTTTGATTGAAAAGTGAAACTTCTCATGTTGATGGTACAAAATCAAATGGTAAATGTAGGAGGTGTATCTGAACATCCTATCCCTCCTTAAATTCATCAATTGCTCATGAATCTTGTCTGATATGTAGGTGGCATAGTCATAGCAGATTGGTGACTTGCCAGGAGCAAACATAAGCATCATTACCAGCACAGTTGAATCAATATGCTCAATTGAACTGTATCCCAAGATGGGAGAAATCATATCTGCAAGGTCTCTGCCCAGTTCATTGAGATATACATGAAGAATTGGAGGGCCCATCACAATCTTAGTTTTGATGTATAATTGATTAAATTTAACAATTTGAGCATCTGTGAGTTTATCCCCTTGTTTTATCAGGTTTACCAGTGACAGAGGAACCAACTTCTTCTGAGGGTTGAAGCAGAGCATGTCTTTGATAGCTTGAGGGGTAACATAGAAAAGTACTGAACCAGATGGGTCAATAACAGCCCTCTGAGAGACATCATATTGTTCAGCACAGAGGTGGATTAGCTCGGGGAACTGGTTGACCTGAGGGAGTTTGAAAGTAGGGAGGGAAGACTCCCATAAGCCCAATACATCTGTCCCATTTTCATGCTTGGTTTTCAACTCTTTCAACAGATGAAGGTGGAATTTTCTGCTCATAAGCTTCTCTTCTGTAATTTGGTAATCCATGTCTACCAAGGCTTGCCATTTCAGGTTCTTTTGAGGGGCATTCAGAGGTTGAACATTTAGTACTACAGGTGTCTCCATTGCACAGGAGGATTTTGAATCAGGTACAAAGTGATTTTGATTGAGCAGAGCAGTACAGAGGAATGCCTCTGAACCAGGGAGGTGAAGTTATCAGGAACTGAGAGTGGTTCTAGGAAATAGCAGTTGAAATACTATTTATAGTGCAATTAGGACCAATGTTTGGCCTTTCCTTGTCTCTTTCAATGGTTGAATTTGGTTTAAATGAGTATGCCGCGATTGCGCAGACAGAACTTAGTTTTTTAACGAAATGTAGGTGAAACAAGGCTCGGCTAGTGTTTTTGGAATTCACAATTGTAAATGAGGTGCTTGCCAAGGGAAATTGCCGGTGAATTCGTGAGTTTCCTCGTTCCTTAAGCTCTCTGAGTAACTTTATAGACAACTGCAGGCATACGGAGGACAAAAGATGAAAAATACCTGGTAAACAGCGAGCAGAGGTCGCGTATGCGGGCAGGATTGGTACTCTGGAGGTCTCCTTGGTCGTTTTTAGCAGGTTGGCGGAGTTCAGAACGTAAATACCATGCAGCAGGGAGAATAGCAAATAAACAAAAAGAACGAAAAAACCGATATTTTGGCCAAAATATGGACCTTTTGGCAATTTGGCGCCTTTTTGTGATGACGTCAGCATGACGTCATTGGTGGGGTCAAGGTCGGATGACGTCAGCTGACGTCATGGGGTGACGTGGCGAGATGCTATTGGTCCATGGGGGACGGTGCGGTGGCAGCCACGTCGGCGGAGGGGCGGACAAAGGACTGATGCGCTGGCAGGGTGGAGGTGACGTGGAGCTGACGTAATGCAGGTGGGATGAGGGAAACCGGAAACCGTGAGCGGTTTCATATCGCACCGCTTACGGTACGGGGGAGGTATGTGTCAGGTGTACCTCCGATGAATGGTGGTGGAGACGTGTGGCTACGGAATGACGTACTCAAAATACGGCCATCGGAGGATAACTCTCGGATGGGAGATCCGCTCCGATGCAACGATGGTCGTCAGATCTGGGGGGTCTGATCGGACGGCTATCGGGGAACTGATGTGACCGGGGAGTAAAGCGGGTAAACAGTGGACGTCGGAACAAGTCCGCTGCGAATAGAGCCGTTGGATCTTCAATCTTTTAATCGGACGGCTGTCGGGAGGACGAGATAGTCAACGGATATGGTGGGGGTGGGGATTATTTAATGATTATTTTCGGCATACGTGCATAAGCGGAGAACTTTGGACTTATGGGTTTTATGAAATTTTTGTGACTATGCGCCCGATCTTTGAACTTTGGGTAAGGGGGAATACGTGGGTTTTGGTGTTTTTTTAGCAATTTTGAGCGGGTAAAGGTAGAAACAAGGTTTTATAGGTTTTATGTGTAAATGGGGGCCAAAAGTGAGGAAATGGATTTTAAAGGGGAAAGAGGGTTTGGCTTAGGCTTGTCAAAATGACCAGATGTCATCTGATCCCCAACATAGGACTTATTGGCTATAATGCCAAGGGGAGGGGGTATTTATACAGAATTTGGGGTTTATACACCATGGTGTTTAATACTAGTAGGGGAAAGGTGATATAAGGATTTACATAGTAAAGTTAGAGTTAATATGGATGGGGGGTGATCAAAGGGGGAAAGCATTGAATTTGTTTGCAAAACACTTGGTTTAAAGAGTAGATCAAAATGAAAAGATTTTTACACAAGAAATGTGGCTTTTGAATGAACAAGAACCACCATGAAACCATGATCTTCCTCCATGAATCTCAGCTCATAAGGGGATGTTAGCAATGAAAAGAAAGGGGGGAGGAGGGAGGTTAGTCATGCTCCTTGCTGTAACTTGATGAAGATGAACACCTTGTCAATTGATAGACTTTGCCTTGGTAAGCACATTTAACACATCTGCAATGGTAAAGATAACCTTTCTGCAACCCCAACTACTTACCCAACTACTTGCCTAGCATTTTTTATTTCTTCTTAGAGGGTGCACTTGGACTTGCAGACCCTTGCTTGCCTTTTCTTTTCTTTGGCTTTTTCTTTGTTATTTCTATCTACTTCTACCCTTATCTCTTCCAAGGTCCCAGATTAAGCTGTTGGGAGCCTTTTCTTCTCTACCTGAACTACTTGTCTGCCAAGATTAAACAGTTTGGACAGACTCCTTTCTCTATTCTACAACTGCAAATTTAAACCATGGGCTGATCCAGATTAAGCTGTTGAATCATCCATCAAAATTTGAAGCTCATACCAAGCTATAAGCATAGATTGAGTTCTCTTGGAAATATGTGATCTTTGAGTCATCAAAGCAGAACAAATTTGGACCTTCCATAGCCAATCATGAAATATGAAACCTATTGGTATAGGTATCTAACAATGGCTCCACATGGGGATGGTTTTTCTTTTGAAAGACCAAGAACAGCAGGTCAGAATGCCTTGGTCTTCTACTGTTTTTATGAACCTTGAAGTCTTGCTGCTCTGAATTGCCCAAATTGTGTGCTTTTCTTCCTGGTAGACCTCTAATTCTATTTATCTTCACTGGCAGTCAATGAACTTGAAAAAACTGCATTATTACAATCTAAACAGAAAATCATCTATACAGTTGGGTATGTACAATGAAAGCCCATGCTGTACTTATGGGTGGTATTCAAAATAGTGCTTCAGCATCCTGCCATTCACAGGACCTTCATCCAAGTCAGTTTCACTAAGACTTTTTAGGAAGTAAGTGTTGTTACCTTGTACTTCTTGGACAGCAAATGGTCCTCTCCATAAGGAATCAAATTTTCCATGTTTTCCTTTCTCTTCTCTTCTTGCGTCCCACTTGAGGACTTTATCACCAACATTGAAATCTTCTGCTTTGGTTCTTCTGTCAAAGGCTTTCTTTAGTTTTTCTTGTAATACCTGAACTCTGCCGAAAACTTGATCTCTGGTTTGATGCAGACAAATTATCTGATTGATCCTTCTTTGCATATCATTTGGTTCTGCTTGGCTTTCTTGAAGAAGCTTCATAACAGGCACTCCTAGTGAAGAGGAGAATTTGGCCTCTAATCCATAAACCAACTCATATGGGCTGGTCCCAATTGATCTTTTGGTTGTTAGTCTATCTGCCCATAAGGCATTGACTAGTTTTTTGTGCCAGTTCTTTTTGTTCTCTTCAAGTACCTTCTTTATAATGTTTACAAGGCTTTTGTTTGATGATTCAGCAAGGCCATTTCCTTGGGGATAATATGTAGTAGAATGGCCCAAAGTAATATGAAATTTGTGACAGAAATTCACCATTTTCTTGGATCTGAAGGCAGCAACATTGTCTGTAATAATTTTATCAGGGCAGCCAAATCTAGCCAGTATGTTGTTCTCCAAGAACTGAATGATTACTGAATCATTTGCTTGTCTGCATGGGGCAGCTTCAATCCATTTAGTGAAGTAGTTTGTGGCTGTTAAGATCCATCTATGTTGGCCTGAAGATGAGGGATGAATTTCCCCAATGAAGTCCAATCCCCATTGTTGAAAAGGTCTCTCTGTTGCAACAGGCCTTAAAGGAAGTGGCAGCAGTTGTCTTTTTCCCTCAAACACTTGGCATTTATGACATGATGTGATAAATTTCTTGACATCAGAGAACATGGTGGGCCAGTAGTATCCAGCCCTTAGTATCTTATCCACAGTGGACTTCCAGTACAAGTGTCCACCGCAGTCTCCTGCATGAAACTCTTGCATGATATTGTTAGTTTCATTTTCAATTAAACAGTGCAGCAATATCCCTTCATGGTTTTTCCACAGTAAATTGCCATCCATTACACAAAATCTTGATGTTTTCATTTTTAGGAACCTACACTTAGTTTTGGACAGTCCTGGGGGAGCACATAGGTTTTGTAACACATAACAGATATCAGAGTACCAGGGGGATTGTTCAAAGGCTACATTGATCTTTGGAGTCGCCAGCTCGGTTTCACTGTCCAGCTGATTGATGTCTAAGGCTTGAAAATTTGTTTCTGTCATTAATTTGGCCAAGCCTTGCCCTTTTATTAGTTTTGTAGGTTTTATCTCAATGTCAAATTCCAAGATACTGGCAATCCATTTTCCTCTTCTGCCTTCTAAATTTTCTTGGGTGAGAATGTCTTTGACAATAGGACTTGGCACATATGCTTTGATATGGGAATAAAGGATATAAATCCTAAAGTCTTTGATAACTTTGACTAAAGCATAAGCTTGTTTTTCCATGATTTGATACTTCAAAGGTGCATCTCTGAGAGATTTGCTAAAGAAAGCAATTGGCTTCTCATTTCCTTGGTCATCCTTTTGTAATAAAACAACAGCTATAGTATGTTGGGAAGCAAAAGAGAAAATGATAAATTCTCTGTCAAACTGAGGGTTGGTTAAGACTGGGGTTTGGGTGAGGGCCAATTTTATACCTTCGAATGCTTGATTGGCTTCAACAGTCCACTTCACTTTTGAATCCTTTTTCAGCATGTTGTTTAATAATCTGGTTAGCTCCACTAGGTTTGGGATAAACCTTCTCAAGAAATTGATTTTTCCCAAGAATCCTTGTAATTCTTTGACATTCCTTGGGTGAGGCATTTGCAGGATAGCTTGTATCCTATCTGGGTCAATTCTAATGCCATCTTTTGAGATGATGTGTCCTAAGAGCTTACCTTCTTCTAAACCAAAGAGGGATTTCTTAGGGTTCAAGGAGATTCCATATTTTCTGCATTTTAGGAAGATCTGTCTCAAATGTTTTATGTGTTCTTGGTCAGATTTTGAAAAAGGTGTGAGATCATCTAAGTAGATGACTAAGAAGTCATGAATCTCTTTTGCAAAAGCAATGTCCATTGCTCTTTGAAATGTTGCCCCTGCATTTTTCAAGCCAAAAGGCATCTTTACATATTTGAAAGTTCTCCATGGGGTTGTAAATGCTGTTTTGTCCTGATCATCAGGGTGAACTAAGATCTGGTTAAAACTTGAAAATCCATCCAGTAATGAGATCCTTGAGGCCCCTACTACCCTTTGAAGAATGTGATCCATCTTGGGTAAGGGGTAGTTATCTTTTAAGGATACTTGGTTTAGATTCCTTAAGTCCACACACAGCCTGATCTCACCTGTCTTCTTTCTTGTAGGGACTAAGTTGGAAATCCATTCAGAGAATCTGATTGGTGCTATGATGCCTGCTTTGAACATTTTATGTACCTCTTGTTCCATTGCTGGGAGAAGCATAGGATTGATTCTCCTCAGTTTTTGTTTAAAGGGCTTCTGATCAGGTTTGAGAGGGATGGTGTGTTGGATTACAGAGGTGTCATAGGACTTTAGGTCCTCATAGCTCCATGCAAAAACATCCTGGAACTCTTTGAAGAGGTCAATGTATTTTGGCTTTTGGTCAGGAGGTAAGGAAGCAGATAATTTAATTATCTTGGGTTTGTCAATTGTACCTATGTTGCACTCTTCAATGGTTGCATTCAGGGGCTGCATTTTAGGCTTTCTGGGAATATCATTTGAATCAAAGATGTCTTCTAGTGGGGTTAGGCCTGTTGGTAGAAAATTGTCCTTTAGCTCAATGATCTCAGTTTCAGCATTGGACACTCCTTCTTCCCAGTCAACTCGTTGAATTTGCTGAATGTTTTCTATATTGAAAATAGTTGGATTCAGCATTTGCTTTGCAGTCCTAGGTGATATTGGCTGAGCAGTCTGCTGAAACTGTATTTGTGATGGACTTGCTCCATTAAATATTTGTGATTGACATGCTGTCTCAAGTATTTGTGATTGACTTGCTGTCTCATTGTCAATATTTAATCCTGCAAATTCTTGCTACAGAGTTAAAAACTGGTTTATTTGCTTGTCATCCTCAAATACTTGCCAATCATTGATGTTGTTTGGAATAGAGGGTCTGTGTTTTACTTCAGCTGTGAAATAATGGTGAGGCTCAAAGGGCAACTTGCAGGTACTTGCAAAGGTGGCTAAACTATGAGCATGCAGATTTTGGGTTCTGGGAATTTTAGTAATTTGGAATTCAGAAAAAAAGTTTAGTACCTCAGCAACAGCAGACCTATAAGTCCTTAGTCTTTTGTCATTGGTGACAAAGTTTCCTTTCACTTGTTGGATAACTAAATCTGAATCTCCCATGATTGAAACCCTGGCAACTTGTAAGAATTTTGCCAACTTGAGTCCTAGTAAAAGAGCTTCATATTCTGTCATGTTATTAGTACATCTGAAATTCAATCTATAGGCTCTGCCTTCTACATGACTATTTTTTTTATTGTGTACCCAAACTCCAGCTCCTGCCCCTAATTTGTTGACCGAGCCATCAAATTCAAGGAACCATAGAATATCTTGTTGGGGAGGAGGTTTTATGATCTTTTCATGGGCTGGTAATGTGAGTAGCAATTGTGGTTTTTTCTCTAGCTTGGCTTCTAGGACAGTCTCATCATTTAATTGGATGTTCTTGACATTTAAGGCAGCAGCACTATCAGGTGTTTGTTTGACTGTTGTTTCATGGGTGAGACTACTCTCATTTGCATCTTCCTCCTGTATGAATATCTTAGTTTCAACTTCACCTTTTGAGGAAGTAATTGTATCATTGAAGAGAATGTACGAGTCTATGTCTGAATGGACAACATATATAGGAAAATTTTGAGGTTTTTCTTCACTGCTGACCATGTACTTCATTAGTGTTTCTCTGTACAGTCTTTTTGGTTGCCCAAACACAGAGATGGTGGCATATGACATGTCTAATTGTAGGGAACCTTGGAGTTTGGCTCCCCATGATCTTGATAACAACATTCCATACTTACGTGGGATATCAGCAACTACCACATCCATTAGGATTGTTTTGTTTGGGTATTGAACTAGAGACACACATAAGTCTTTTATGAGACCTAGACACTTGACTTGGCTGGAGTCAAAGGAAAACAGATCCTTGTATGGTTTTGTTATGTCTAAATTCAATCTCTCCATGACTACTTTTGGCATAAGATTGTGAGAGGCACCTGAGTCAAACATTGCATTATGTAGTACTTTGTCATGAATATGTAAACTGACATAAAAAGGCAGTACCCCTGTGACTACTGTTTTTCCATCCACTTCTGGGCCAAACAGGAGTTCTGGGGTGTCATCCAGTACATTGACATCATCTTTGTTGCTAGTGAGTTGTAGGGACCTTTTGATTTGCAATTTATAGCTGTCATACTTGGCCAATTCCGAGAGAGGAATAGTTATTTTTATTTTGCTAATTTCTGTTTCAAGATCAAAAGGTTTTTCAAACTGGGTTTTGGGGTTATAGGTGACAGTTCTTTCCTTGTTCATTACATCTTCTTCTTGATTTTTATTTTGTCTTTGGGATTTATCCTTCTTAGCCGTCTCTTGAGGAGTAATATTTGAATTAGGATGAGAAGATGAAGTGTCCAGAGACTGCTGTCTTGAGGACAGTGGTTCAGTGATCTCTTCAACAATCACTTCTTTGGTAGGTAAGTGTAGTTGGTCACTAGGTTCTGTGACTATAACTCTTTCAGGCTGCTGATTATCCTTTTTCTTTTTAGGCTGGTTGACATTCACAGTTCTGCTCCTCAGCTTGTATTGTTTATGGACTTCATAAACAGCGGTGTCATAGCCTTTCTTAAAGTCAAAGGATTCGCCTGATTTAGTTTGGAACAGTTTGATTTCCTCATCCTCATGATCTTCTTGTGTTAAGAAAACTTGACTTTCACCATCCAGCCCTATTAAATTAATCTCAGGATCATCATTGGGCTCTGCTGATGTGGAAGTTTCTGCATAATTTTCTTGGAAAGGGGGTCTGATTTCTGGATCAGGGTTGGCCCTGCTAACATTCGGGTTTGGATTTCTCCTAAAATTTGGATTCCTAGGAGGATTGTTTGGTGGTGCTTCCCATGATGCTTTTCTTTCAACTGATTCCACCTTATCACCCAATATTTTCATGCTATTGAGTATGGCATCAAGCTTTTGGTCAAAGGCTGTGGTTTCTTCTTTGTATATGCTTCTCTTTTCTAACCTTGCCCTGTTTCTTTTGGCAATCAGGTTTGCTTCTACTGTGACAGCAGCCTTCTGGGCATCTTCAAGGGTCTCAGGTTCTCTTTCCTTCAACTGATATGCCATGTCAGAATCAAATCCATCAGGGAACTTGTACAAGGCCAAATCAGGAGGAGGTCTTAGGTTTTGTGGTATTGCATTGTACACATTGTTGAATCTGGCACAATACTCCAGAACGGTCTCTTGAGGACCTCTCTTGATTGTTTCATATTCACCAAGTATGTGCAGGGGATCTTTCTTCTTCTCCCATCTGGTAGTGAAGGCCTGATAAAGCTCATCAGGGGTTGTGATAGTATTTGCAGCAATTGACCTGAACCAGGTTCTAACATCGCCTGTCAGGTTTTGGACAAAAATTCTCATCCTCACACTGCCATCATCTATCTCATAGTTTTCAAAGTGATCTTGCATCCTCTTAGCATGTTGAATAGCAGAGTAAGGGCCAGTGGAGTCAAAATATGTGATTTTGGTTTGGTAATCCTGGGGCAGAGCTGCAGGGTTAGCAGGTAGCTGCAAGGGTGCATACCTATTTGCCATATTAGGAGGGTTGAATGTATTAATAGGTGCTGCTGGGATAATAGGAACAGTGGGTATCACCGGCGTAACAGGTGAAGCTGAACCTGAAGTGTGGTTCAAGGGGGTATGTGCAGTGGATGAAGATGGGGGAGGAGAACTTTGAGATGTAGATGGTGAACTAGGGGAACTTGGAACAGAACAAAAGAGGACTTTAAGGGGAGTAGAAAGGTTAGGAAAGTCTGTAACTGAGGTCAAAATAGCAGGCTGATCCTGCCTTTGTTGCTTCCTAATGTTTCTAGGGATGGTATTCGGATTATCAACAATGATGGGTGGATTTGGGTCAGGATTAGCCCTAGTATGCCGTGGATTTTTCTTAGGAGCCAGTTTCTAACTGTTTTTTGGATTTTGTGGGAATTTTTTTATATCTGAAGGGACTGGATGAAGATTTTTAGAATGATTATGTATTCTCAGAGCTAAGATGAAGATTCCCTAAACAAGCTCCTCCCTAAACTGCTAATGTTATACAGAAACAGATTCAAGGCCTCTTGACTTATTTCAGGCTTGATAGTAGCTATATGGAAGACATATAGTAATTAAAATCTCAATCATCCCCAGTGGAGTCGCCAATTATGTTAACACCCAGGTTGTTCCCTATGACTCCCAAGGGAATACGGCCAGGGTAACCACTAACCAATCTTTGGATCACCGTTTCTAGCCAAACTGTGATCAGAGAGGGCTCTCTCTTTATGATTTGTCTCTGTTATGATGGTGTTTTAGGCTAGCTGTTATGCTCTGGTTTTGGTTTATGTTTGGTTGAAGGATTTCTTTCAGGTCTTATGATGTAGAGTTTACATAGTGAAATACCATTGGGCAATGGAGTCTGGATCTGTGAAATGACTTGATATACAGGATTGGTGTTGTTCAAACTGCAGGGCCTATTGTGTATTTTAGACAAACAAAATTAGATTAGAAGGTGATGTATGTCAACTAATAGAAAGCAATTAAGAATTTTCTATCAAGTTGGTGAGGTGAAAGTGAGCACAATGCACAGGAGCATAACTTGAATTCCTGGGACAAAGGCTACTGTGAAAGGTGTATTCTGAAAGTGCAGCAATTAAGAATTACACTTATCTAGATTACAGCTGAAGAAAACATTCATAAACAACACAGATTGAACTCAGGGTACTCAGTGAATAAATCCTGAAAGTTATTCTTTTTCCTTGCTGCTTAGTATTGAAAATCAGATAACATATATGGATTTAGCAAACAAATAATTAACAGAGAGAGTTACAGAGACTTATTGTATGGTGAAATACACAGGAATCCAGCAGTCATCAACAGACATCAGAACACATTCAACACTTCAGAAACCCGAGAAATTCCATCACTTTCTTTATTTGACTTCAGAAAGGATTACAACATAAGAATTTCTTTAGGAGAAATCAACAACAACGCTTGCAAGCTCATGCGAAGGGGACTTTATAGTAATGCTTATACAAAATATCTCAGGTATTGAGTCATCTGAGAGAGAAAATATCTTCATAAATGCGTACAGAAAGTAGGAAAGGAAGTTATTGCACTTTGAATGCAGCATAAATGCTCTTTATGTCTGTCAGAGGGTAATTTGACCTTTGGAGGTCATTGAGTCGGTTGAGCCGGCTTGCTTTAACGCTGAATGATGCGTCTTTATTTCTTGCTGCGCTGTATTTTCTTGGCCCTGCCACCTGTAGTCTTCTTCTTCTGCTTTGTTGGCCGATGCATCTGCTGAGTTGGCTCAACTTTAACCCATCATGCATGCTGATCTCGTTGAACTGTGTTTTGCATGACACCTGATACTCTTTAAGAAAACAAAATTGTTAAGTGGCTCCCTGTTTACAAAATCTTTTGTATTGCATTTGTCCACCATTCTTGCGTAGGGAGTTGATGCCTGAGAATAGCATCCATTGTCTCCTCTGCCTCTGTGTATTTGAAGAAATTGGGAGCTACCCCAAACAGGTGATTGATCTCATTCATTATGAAAAACAGATTCTCTACTCTGTTGTAAAGAGACTGTCCTGTGGCTGGCCCTGTTTCCTCTGAGGTGCTGGGCTTATCATTGATCTGGCTGGTGGCAAATGTATTGACCCTTTTAGCATATTGGTCATGTGTGAATAATCTCCCTGCGCTGTTCAGTAAGCCAGGGAGTCCTCTGCTTTCCAACACTTGAAATTTTTCCAGAAACTTGTTCACCTCGGTCTGCATATCCTGGGTTCTTCTTTCCAATGTCTGCACAAAGTTTCTCAGTGTGAGAACCCTTTTAACCATTTGGATAGTGTCAGTTCTGTTTGTAATTCCCATGGCAGTTAACTGGGAACTTGTTCTGTGGTTAAGTACATTGATCATTCTGGTGGCCACTTCAGGCATACTGCCCAATTGAGCTCTTGATCTGTGAATCTCCCTCTATGCCTTTGGGATGAGCTCTAGTTGCTCATGGATAGTTTCAATGTATGGCCATTGCTCATTGATAGATTTACCAATGTTAGCCCATAGCACTACTTTCAATTCAGCCACCACTTTATCTAACTTGAGATCATTCTCTAGCTCTTTTATTTTGTTTTTTAGGGCTTTCACCTCCCTTTCTTTCTCTGCCACAGTTTGTTTGGATTTATCATATCTATCATTGATTTTAGCCAAAGAATCTTTGGCTGAATTGAGCTCCAACATTTGAGCTTCCAGGACTTGGATTTCGTTCTTCAGCTTTTGCATATCTAGGCTTTGGGCCTGCTCTGTAGTTGTTGGCGCTGCTGAAGTAGATGTTGCCGTTTGCTCGGTCTGTTGAGGAGGAGGGGCAGTGATAGGAGCAGTTTCCTCCAGATTGATGATCTGTGGAGGAGGCTGAGAAGTCTGCCCTTCTTCTCTTTGTTTCAGAGATGCCTGTAATGCTGCCTTTGCAGCCTCTGATTCTCCCAACTTCTCTTGTGCTTGGACCAGCTATTTATAAATGGAGATTAATAAATCTGTGGTGTCCTTCTCATGCCTTTGTTGGGCTACCTCATCTGTCTGAGGGTGAATGGTAGCTGGGATCTTGATTTTCTTTCTCATGGCAGCCATGTCAGCATCCCTTAGCTTCAAGATTTCCTGTATCCCTGAAATATCTTTGGGATCATGCCCAATTTCGATGATTATGTCTTCAAGGGACCTTATTCTGTTGTCCTTCGCCTGGGATGATGCCTTCTCCAATTCCAGTTGAGAGGCTGTGGCATTGAGGCTGCTCTTTAGCTTATAATTTTCCAATGTTTCATCTGCTAAGGAGGCATACACCATTTCACCAGTCTGTTTATGCAGTTCAATTTTGTCCATTGGGTGTATGTCTTTGGCCATGACCTCCAGGTTGGTCCTGAGATAATCTGAGGCAGATTGGGGCTGCAGTGCTGTAGGCATAAAATGACTCATGATCATCTTGCCTTCACCTACATCAAAGGCAGACATAAGTCTCTGCTGATTAGAAGGAGCCATGTTTAGCAGATGATTGTACAACTGTACTTTGATAGGCTCATTCCTCCTTTTGATGTCTATAAATTGTTGTTTGATGCTCACTTGTCCTTCTTTTTGCTGGCTGGAGGAGCTGACCTCCCCTCCCATAGCCCTGTCCTGTTCCTGCTGGAAGGAACTTGCTGAAGCTTCTCTGCTGGGTGGGCCCATGCCCAATGCCTGTCTTATTGCTATGTCCTCCTCAGAAAAATCATTTAATCTTTGTCTCTTTTCTCCCTGGTTGATAGATGAAGTGAGGGGAGTTTCTCTATCCCTTTTTCTGCTTAATTCCTCCTTTTGAGGAGTTTGGAGGGTCGAGGCATCAGTGGTGACTTGTGGCCTAGGAGGGACTATGTTCTGAGCCTGTTGCTCAGTGGAAGTTGGAGTATTAATTACTCTCTCCTGCTGTAAGGGCTACTGACTGTCATGTTGCCCTTCTTCTTGCTGCAGATCTTGTTGCTGTTGTTGCTCTGCCTGCTGCTGTCCTCCTTTATCTGTTTGCTCTTGGGTCACTGGAGGTGACTGCTCCTTCTCCTGATGTGTCTGCTCTGTTTCCATTTGCTTTTCTTTGCCTCTGCTGGATATATTCTCAGTAGCCCTGGTAGTTTGCTGCTTGGCAGTTGTGGAGGATTCAGCTGCTCCCGTTTGTGTGCTTGGAAGTGTGAATACCTGTGAACAAAGCTCAAGGTCAGCCATCTTCTTTAGATTCCTTAGTGCCCTGTTGTTCAGCTCTTCTTGTGACAAGGGCTCTTCTAAGGTCCCTCTCCTCCATTTGTCTTGGTTTGCATACTTTTCAATGTGAGGGATATTATGGTGATCATAGGCAGATAACTTATATTTGAGCCTCCTCGTAGTTATGAAATGATTAGGGTCATAGGGAACCCATAGGAAACTAGTTTGCAGGCCAAGGGCCTCAAGCATTCTCTCTGCTTCCCTCCATCCTTGCTCCCTCTCATTATAGATAAAATGGCCAAGTTGGTTTTTGAACTTCAACTGTGCCTTTTTGCCTTTTCCTGAAAAGTGAAGCACATCAACTCTGCCAAATTGCCTAAAGTACTCTAGGGCAAATAGCCTCATAGGCACATACTTGGGTAGTTTGAAAGGAGGTAGATCACACCCATATATCCTGATGACAGTGTGGTTTTGGTAGAAGTACCAATCCCCAATGCTATAAGCTTTTGACAGCTGAAGAATCCTTTGCATATCATCAGTGAGTCTTGGAGGAGGTGAGCTCATCAGCATTGCCATAGCTGGATGGATGAACAGATCCATGAATTCACAGTAAGTGTATGGAGACTCAGGTCTGATGTGGAAGATAGAAGACCAATAGACCACTGATCTAGGATTGCCTTGGGCATCCATTCTTTTGATTGAAAAGTGAAACTTCTCATGTTGATGGTACAAAATCAAATGGTAAATGTAGGAGGTGTATCTGAACATCCTATCCCTCCTTAAATTCATCAATTGCTCATGAATCTTGTCTGATATGTAGGTGGCATAGTCATAGCAGATTGGTGACTTGCCAGGAGCAAACATAAGCATCATTACCAGCACAGTTGAATCAATATTCTCAATTGAACTGTATCCCAAGATGGGAGAAATCATATCTGCAAGGTCTCTGCCCAGTTCATTGAGATATACATGAAGAATTGGAGGGCCCATCACAATCTTAGTTTTGATGTATAATTGATTAAATTTAACAATTTGAGCATCTGTGAGTTTATCCCCTTGTTTTATCAGGTTTACCAGTGACAGAGGAACCAACTTCTTCTGAGGGTTGAAGCAGAGCATGTCTCTGATAGCTTGAGGGGTAACATAGAAAAGTACTGAACCAGATGGGTCAATAACAGCCCTCTGAGAGACATCATATTGTTCACCACAGAGGTGGATTAGCTCGGGAACTAGTTGACCTGAGGGAGTTTGAAAGTAGGGAGGGAAGACTCCCATAAGCCCAATACATCTGTCCCATTTTCATGCTTGGTTTTCAACTCTTTCAACAGATGAAGGTGGAATTTGCTGCTCATAAGCTTCTCTTCTGTAATTTGGTAATCCATGTCTACCAAGGCTTGCCATTTCAGGTTCTTTTGAGGGGCATTCAGAGGTTGAACATTTAGTACTACAGGTGTCTCCATTGCATAGGAGGATTTTGAATCAGGTACAAAGTGATTTTGATTGAGCAGAGCAGTACAGAGGAATGCCTCTGAACCAGGGAGGTGAAGTTATCAGGAATTGAGAGTGGTTCTAGGAAATAGCACTTGAAATACTATTTATAGTGCAATTAGGACCAATGTTTGGCCTTTCCTTGTCTCTTTCAGTGGTTGAATTTGGTTTAAATGAGTATGCCGCGATTGCGCAGACAGAACTTAGTTTTTTAACGAAATGTAGGTGAAACAAGGCTCGGCTAGTGTTTTTGGAATTCACAATTGTAAATGAGGTGCTTGCCGAGGGAAATTGCCGGTGAATTCGTGAGTTTCCTCGTTCCTTAAGCTCTCTGAGTAACTTTATAGACAACTGCAGGCATACGGAGGACAGAAGATGAAAAATACCTGGTAAACAGCGAGCAGAGGTCGCGTATGCAGGCAGGATTGGTACTCTGGAGGTCTCCTTGGTCGTTTTTAGCAGGTTGGTGGAGTTCAGAACGTAAATACCATGCAGCAGGGAGAATAGAAAATAAACAAAAAGAACGAAAAAACCGATATTTTGGCCAAAATATGGACCTTTTGGCAATTTGGCGCCTTTTTGTGATGACGTCAGCATGACGTCATTGGTGGGGTCAAGGTC
The DNA here is from genome assembly GCA_031772625.1 of Pinus tabuliformis. NCBI lineage: Eukaryota > Viridiplantae > Streptophyta > Pinopsida > Pinales > Pinaceae > Pinus > Pinus tabuliformis. The sequence goes on along the minus strand of CM062810.1, from coordinate 110,651,198 downwards.
GGATGACGTCAGCTGACGTCATGGGGTGACGTGGCGAGATGCTATTGGTCCATGGGGGACGGTGCGGTGGCAGCCACGTCGGCGGAGGGGCGGACAAAGGACTGATGCGCTGGCAGGGTGGAGGTGACGTGGAGCTGACGTAATGCAGGTGGGATGAGGGAAACCGGAAACCGTGAGTGGTTTCATATCGCACCGCTTACGGTACGGGGGAGGTATGTGTCAGGTGTACCTCCGATGAATGGTGGTGGAGACGCGTGGCTACGGAATGACGTACTCAAAATACGGCCATCGGAAGATAACTTTCGGATGGGAGATCCGCTCCGATGCAACGATGGTCGTCAGATCTGGGGGGTCTGATCGGACGGCTATCGGGGAACTGATGTGACCGGGGAGTAAAGCGGGTAAACAGTGGACGTCGGAACAAGTCCGCTGTGAATAGAGCCGTTGGATCTTCAATCTTTTAATCGGACGGCTGTCGGGAGGACGAGATAGTCAACGGATATGGTGGGGGCGGGGATTATTTAATGATTATTTTCGGCATACGTGCATAAGCGGAGAACTTTGGACTTATGGGTTTTGTGAAATTTTTGTGACTACGCGCCCGATCTTTGAACTTTGGGTAAGGGGGAATACGTGGGTTTTGGTGTTTTTTAGCAATTTTGAGCGGGTAAAGGTAGAAACAAGGTTTTATAGGTTTTATGTGTAAATGGGGGCCAAAGTGAGGAAATGGATTTTAAAGGGGAAAGAGGGTTTGGCTTAGGCTTGTCAAAATGACCAGATGTCATCTGATCCCCAACATAGGACTTATTGGCTATAATGCCAAGGGGAGGGGGTATTTATACAGAATTTGGGGTTTATACACCATGGTGTTTAATACTAGTAGGGGAAAGGTGATATAAGGATTTACATAGTAAAGTTAGAGTTAATATGGATGGGGGGTGATCAAAGGGGGAAAGCATTGAATTTGTTTGCAAAACACTTGGTTTAAAGAGTAGATCAAAATGAAAAATATTTTTACACAAGAAATGTGGCTTTTGAATGAACAAGAACCACCATGAAACCATGATCTTCCTCCATGAATCTCAGCTCATAAGGGGATGTTAGCAATGAAAAGAAAGGGGGGAGGAGGGAGGTTAGTCATGATCCTTGCTGTAACTTGATGAAGATGAACACCTTGTCAATTGATAGACTTTGCCTTGGTAAGCACATTTAACACATCTGCAATGGTAAAGATAACCTTTCTGCAACCCCAACTACTTACCCAACTACTTGCCTAGCATTTTTTATTTCTTCTTAGAGGGTGCACTTGGACTTGCAGACCCTTGCTTGCCTTTTCTTTTCTTTGGCTTTTTCTTTGTTATTTCTATCTACTTCTACCCTTATCTCTTCCAAGGTCCCAGATTAAGCTGTTGGGAGCCTTTTCTTCTCTACCTGAACTACTTGTCTGCCAAGATTAAACAGTTTGGACAGACTCCTTTCTCTATTCTACAACTGCAAATTTAAACCATGGGCTGATCCAGATTAAGCTGTTGAATCATCCATCAAAATTTGAAGCTCATACCAAGCTATAAGCATAGATTGAGTTCTCTTGGAAATATGTGATCTTTGAGTCATCAAAGCAGAACAAATTTGGACCTTCCATAGCCAATCATGAAATATGAAACCTATTGGTATAGGTATCTAACACGGCCCAGATTGACTAGAAATTACTATACTTTTACAAGGCAATTTTACAGCTGTTTTTAGCTTCGGGGGCGCTGCCCCCGAAACCCCCCGCTAGGGGGGGCTCCATAAAGTCGCTGCCGCCCCCCCCTGGACCCCCCACGGCAGCAATCATTTTACGGATAGAAGATAATCAGGCTCCACACCCAACAATATCTTTTAATTTTTCACTCATTAGCAAAGGTTGGACTTTGGGAAAGCTTGGAGCTTCATTATATATTCATTTTAGCAGTTTGGCTAAGGAATAGACCATGGTTTGCAGCACTTTATGGGATTCATGTGGCATCTTGTTTTGGTATTGTGTTTCCTTCTGTAACTATAAGTTTACATGTGTTTTATGTATGCCATCACCTCTCTTTACTTCATCTTAACTAAATCAAACAAGGATAAAGGTAGAATCCATTGAAATTGCAATGCTCTACCTAGGGTTTGTTTAGTTATTTATGATTTCAGCTATTTGAAGAGGATCCCTGAGACTTTCTTGCCTCTTCAAATCCTCACCTTTCTAAAGCTCTCCATCTCACTCAATTTCAAGTACCAAATCATTTGCCTACCTTTCTCCATAGAGATCTTTGCAAAACTGAGCCTCATTCCCCAGACCCAAATTTTCCTTTCACATTTGAGCCAACAAAACATCATCAAGTTCAATCAAACTCTTTTGCACACATACCTAGCCTAAAATCAGTCTTCACATCAGTCATATCAAGCCTCATTGATCATATTTTGCTAATATTGACAAGGAGAGAGCCCTATCCCTACCTGGTAGGGCTAGCTACTAGGTTAAGCATGGTTTGATGTTATCCTATGTCCTACCTTTCTCAGCCTGAGGTAGATTTAGGTACTAAGATAGTGGCGACCTTACTGGGGAAGAAAATTTTATTTGTTTGTTAGTGTTATTGCTTTATAAACTACAAACAGAGCCTGAAGTTATTCCAGGAAGCCTTCGAACTGCACATTGCTTTGCGAGTTCATAAGTAGATAAAAGCTGCTTCAGTCAATCTCCGATCTAGTCTTATAAGCTGCACATTTGACTTTCAAATTTCCCTAGTAACATGTATCAAGTTCAGATCTGATTGTTGATGGTGGACAACGATCAGACACCAGAAAGGATGAAATCATTCACCTGGAAATTCCAAATCATTTTTGAGATCAGATCCAAAGACTCCACTTGAGGATGAACCCGACCAACAAAAACATGAAAGGACAATATGGAAAGATCACGTATTCAAGTTGAAATTTCATCACAGACATTTTGTTCTTTGTTATAAATTATTTCTTCTCTTTTCCCAAGAATGTCAAGAAGGCTTTGCAAAGTATACTATGTTTGGGCAGAGACCCTCAGCCTGCATTTGATTCCTTCCCTTTGAAGATTGTAAATACCAAATATTTGCATGCCTTTGAGCTTGATCAAGACCCTTTTTCCAAATTTTGTGATGGCCATCTTCAAACTGATGAGCCTAATGAGACCAAGATTGATTCTATAGCTTTTGTACATACCCCACTACCTTGTAAAATTCCAGATCGATACAAGCCTCTGATTTTACCTCCTATATCCCATGTTTTCCCTAAAAATCATGACCTATATCTACCAAGATTTGACGGTGAATGTGACAACATCACTGCTGAGAGACATGTATTGAATTTTGAGTCTTTTCTTGATCTTTTTGAAGTTGATGAAGAGGATGTCAGAATTAGGCTTTTTCTCTTTCTTTGCAAGGCAAAGTCAAGAGTTGGTTCAAAACCCTGCCTGATGCGAGCATCTCAGATTTCTAGCAGTTCGTCAAAGTTTTCCTTGAAAGGTGGATGATCAGACAAAACCCTTTCTTGATTATAGAAGAGTATAACCAGCTGAAAAGATTGCCAAGGGAGACAATACAACAATTTTCTACAGATTTAACGAAGTCTATTTTTTGATGCCGATTAATATAAGACCTCCTCTTGGATCTGTTCTCTTCCACTACCCAGGTGCCTTTGATCCAAAAATGGAGTTTCATCTAAGGGAAAGGAACCTTGTAACACTTGAAGAGATGCAAAACAGTGCAGTAGATGTAGAGGCTCATTCGTTGATCTTAAGGGCAAAGTTGAAGGAAGAAGAGATAAAAAAAAAAATCCAGAGGAATCGACATCTCTAGAGGTAAAGCTTGACATTTTGGCAAGTGCAGTGGAAGAGATGATGCAAACGATCACCACAAGGAACGAGTATAGTGTTCAAGCCCATCGCTCGCTAATTGAAGAAGAACAAATGGATGCTCCAAAACATTTTCTTTCCTATCCCAGTTGTCATAGATCTCATAATGATTGTTTTATAGATCATCTTGGAGAAGAGAGATCTGTTGATATGACATGTATGCTTGATGATGTCTTTTATGCTGATAATTTGCCTCAGTTTGACCAGTATGATGATGATTATGTTCTCCAAATAGAAGCTAATCTTGCAAACAAATCAACAGCTAGTTTGTGGAAGGAGGAAGTTCACTTTCAGCAGCTCAAGTACAGTGATCAACCGATGCATATCAGTTATGATAGTGATGAGAAAAGTGCAGCAAATTTTGAAGTAAGTGAAGGATCTTTGCGTTTTTGTTTTCTTCGTTTCAGTCCGTCAGAGACAACTTTCATGAAATCGGAAATAAATTGTCGACAAGTTTTGATCTGGATCATCTTGAAGACAATGATATCCTTGTTCAAGACTTATCATATCCAGAATTGCAGCCCCCGAATTGCATTGATTGTCAAGTTGCAGATGAAGACTTGGAAGCTGGCACATATGATCAAATGATACAAGATGATTTTGTACCATTTTGTTTTGAATCATTTCAGTTTTTGAAGGGTAAATTGCATAGTATATCTTCAAATGAGAAGCCTGTAGGAAATCATGTAATCTCATCGGAACCAATAGAAAATGGGTTGCAGTAGTCTTTTCAAGTTTTTCATGATCCAATAGCTGATGTTTTGGATGAGGTTTGCAGTCAAAGTCCTTCTCCATTGACTACATGTGAGCCTGAAACGTGTACTGATATAAACTTGACCCGACAGCTTATTTCTTTGTCATTTTCAGGAGTCTCGTCACAAAGCTCAGATCAAAGTTTGAATTCATGGTATGAGGAGAAGAGAAGTAATCCATTGGATAAGCTAAGTCCCAGTGTGCATGAACTTCAAGATCCTTATGCAGTGTTTTTGGAGGCGGATAAAGAATCCATATCATTCAACGGATTTGTTTCCAAGTTTTCATGGGAGTTGCCTTTTAGTAGTTCTCTCTTGTTGTTCATAAGCAAGCACTTGTGAAGAATTCAAACAGCAGCTAGAATACTTACTTGGTTGCATTGGTTGTTTCATTTCACTTGATCAGGTGATGAATGAAACTGTTAGAGTAGGTTTTGATGAATAAGCTCTACTTTGAGCATCATTTCCAGTTTGTCGGTTGTGTTTAAGTATCGAGTCAATTTTTAGTTGAGTGAGAGTCAGTTTGTGTCATCAAGTCGTCAGTTTTCAGTCATGCATTTCAGCTTGAGTTTTTTACTCCATTGCCTAATGGATAAGGTGTTGGTCTGCTCTCCCAAAGATATGTCGTTCTTGGCACCTCCAAGGAGCTACCATCCCCATTGAGCTAATGTTAGTTTCATTCTTTGCAGCCTTCCTCCAGTGATCAAACATGCTCTTACAAAGTGATTTTAATGTGTCAAGGTCAAATTTTGTTATTTCAGTGAGTCTTCAAGTAAAATTTGGTCACTAGGTATTAGGTCTAGGGTTTGCTTTTACTTCTTTCAAAGTTGTCCAAATTTCGATTCGTGTCACCACTCAGCTGAGTGTACCATCATTCAGAGGGTTTTCATCATCATGTTAGGTTCCAATGGGTCATTTTACACCTTGTTCATGCTTCAGTTGTGCCTAGGTAAGGTTCATTTCCCTCTCCTAGGGTTTTGAGTGTAATTTATATTGGATGATCAAATCATCAGAAAAAATTGTATCCTGATGTTCATACATCTTCCCCTATCCTTAATGTACCTTATTAAACACTTCCCATCATTGATATCCCTCAAATTCCTCATTTTCACACAAACCCTAGTTTTTTACTACAACTTGACAATTTTCTAGGCTAGGCCTGTGTTTTGCCCTTTTGGACCTCTTCCCCTCACTCAATATTTTAAATTCCACTTTACCCTACTTCCTAACATCCCTCCCTACTTCCCAAATTTTTTTCAAGAATTTAGAAGCCCCTTATCCCCTTCATTTACTTCATTTCAACAAATCCCTTGTTCCACACATCGGGATAGGTTTTACTCCAATGATGTTTCTCAGCAAGAAAAGATGAATTTTGGAAAATTGAGAGATGTTTTTGTCCAAAATAGGCCAAGGAAGAAAAACCTCCTTCACTTTTTACACATGTGTCATGGTTTCAGAGAAATGTCAAAAATACAGTTGCCTCAGGAGAATTGATGCACCTATGGAGTGACCTTGGGAAAATCAAGATTTATCCTAGCTTGGTTGGCCTAATGACTTTATTGATGAGTCAAATGATAGCTAGACACAATCATATTTCCAATGAGCTATAATGAGATAAATTTGGAGTTGAGTAAGACCTTAAAAAGTTGACTGCAATAGCACTCTGCCTTTAGGTAGCCTCATTTTGCACATTTTGACCAGTCTTGGGAGATTTGATTTCTAATAGGGCAAATGAACTCCAAATTGAAAAATTATAGTTGGGTTGGAAAACAGATTAAATAATATTTCCAACGAGCTATATCGTGACCAATTTGGACACTAGGAAGGCCTCTAAAAGTCTCCTGCAAAAAGCAAACACATTGGTTTTGGGTCGCGGCACATTGAAAGGGCGTGGTGCATTGGGCAGCACTTTGCAATGTAAATTTCGAACGGGCGTGACGCATTGAGAGGGCATAGCGCACTGTGTTTGTGGTGTAGTGAATAGGGCCATGTTACACTAAAAAATGTCACCATGGCTATTTACAGTTGGTATGGCTCTATCAACAGTCATACTACCCTCTTAAGCAAAACTTATGCCTCTGCTATCCATGTCAAACTCCAAGAAAGAGAGAAAGTCTTTATAAATATGTTTATCTCTGGGTACGCAGGTTCTCTCAAACCTTGCCTGCGGGTACGCACCTATTGTTCATAAGGTCTGCGTCCAAGGACGCTCTGTATCTAAAGGGGCAGGTGCGTCCCTCTGAAAAGGTTAAAATGCGCAAGTTTTATCTTCAAAAACTTACTTGTGGTCATTTCTAGAGCATTCTAGAAGGATGTTTGACGTGTATTGAGCGCCTCCAGATGGTTCATGCACCCCTACCAAAGAGGAACTTATCCCATCAATAAGGGAGTGATCCCATCCAAAGAGGGGACTATCCCATTGATGGTGGACCTGATTAACTTCCTCTTGAGCACTATAAATACAGGCATTGGGCCAGAAGGAGAGAGGTTGAAAGCTATAGATTTCTAAGGGTAAATGCTGCAGGAATTAGGACTCCCATTTGGAAGCTTGTGAGGAGAGATTTCCATCTTTGCTTGTTCTATTTGGAAGTGGGTGAGCTTTGTCAAAGTAGAAGAAGATTCTTGTGGACCCTGGAAGGAGCTTGCACAACACCAAGGCTCAGGTTGTAATGGTTCCTTTTGATTACCTTTAATGCAAATTGGTCCATTCTTCTCAATAACTTGTTGTTTATGGGTTATTTCATGTACTCCTTGGTCTATATGTTGAATATGCTTTGTTTTATGTTATAATCAGGTGCTATTTAATTGTTTGACTGTTGGTGATTACAGTTTTGGGGAAAAGGAGGAGCTCATCCAGATCAACAAAGCTTGGACTTCTACAACAGCGTTTGGACAAAGGTAAGAACGAAACACTTGATTTCTCATATCATAATGTATGTTTAGAGAAGGATAGCTCCAGTTTGTTTGTTTGTTTGTCATTAGAACGTCTTAGACTTCTAGGAAGGTCGGTTGTGTCCGCACTTTTGACTGATTCCGTGTGACAAATTGGCGACTCCACTGGGGATAGATTCCATTGATGAGAAGAGTCTTTTCTTTTGTGTGAACTTTGCTTTGAGAAAATTGGTTTATTTTTCTGGTTTTGGCTCTGTGACCTTGTCTCTGGGTGGGTTAGCTTAGGATTAGTTTTATTTTGGTTTTTCTTGAGTTTTTCAGTAGGACGCACCCTCTGAGTGCTGCACAGTGCGTCCCTGGACGCACTTTTGCTGTGTGCACAGAGCGGGCCCGCACCTGTGCTAACGGGTTGCCTGCGTCCCCTGCCAAAATTTGAGAAATTTCCATTTTTTGCCTTTTTTGCTCTTAGATTTTGTTTTTTCTTAGTTTTTTCTGCCCAGATTCATTAGTCCCTTGCCCAGAATCTTCACCTGAACTTGTTTCGATAGCATTGAGTGTTTTAGTGGATTTCATCGAAGTGTAAACCCTAGGGTTTGATTTTGAGTAGGTCTTGTAGTGACTTTGGCGGTAGGAGTTGTCAAGCCTTAGATCTCTCTGGTTTTGTCAACATTCTAAGAAGTCAGACCTGTCATAAAGTCTACCTGTGAGAGCAACTTACCATCGAGTTGTCTTTTGGGCCAATTTCGAAGTGCTTATTGTTTAAGTCTTGAATTCCATTTTACAAAAGAACAAAAAGATTTGAATTTTGTTTTGACTAGTCTTTTGATTCTGCATTAGCTGGTCCTTGATTTGATTTTGATCAAGTAAAACAACCTAGAATCATCTTTGTGAGCTTTTGCCTTGTTAGGTTTGCTTAGAGTAATCTCTCTTTTGATTTGCTTGTGAGTCAAGTTTTCATAGTTTTTGTAGCTTTTGAGATTGTTTTTTTGTTAAGATAGGTTTATATGCTTTATTAAAAAGAGAAAATACAAAAACATCTCCTTTGAAAAGTTTTGTTTCAAGTAGCTTTGAAAGTTTTGAAAGAAAAAGAGTTTTTCGTGCAAGTAAAGAGTGGTCATGTTTGTGTGCTTGAAAAGAAAAAGGGAATTGTTTCTTTGATTGTCTTTTCTAAGGAAGTTGTTTTCTCTAAAATTTGCATTCTCTCAACTCTCTTAGTTAAGAATTTCATTGAAAAAGCAAAGTAGCATAAATCATCTTAGGTGCATCTTTGTAGTGGTTGGAGTCGAGTCTACACACCATTGGTTTCACTTCCACTACCTTGTGACTTTAAAGAACAACCATAAAAGTAACGCTTAAAGTAAAATTGAAATAGTAACTTTTATTTACTAGGGCTCTGAAGCACCAATTTAGATTAGGCTAGTGTCTTGGAGTAGGTGAGTAATTAACTCTCCAAGACAACAAAACCAAACAAGTAGCTTATCTTGTGATAGAATAAATCCAATTGTCTCACTTGTACTCTGGGAAAGCTCCTCTTAAAGGAGAAGCACGAGCTCGTGTCCGAACGAGTGAGGGGATGATTCCCCCCTCGTTGGGAACGACGCCAGACACGCACATATTACAAACGGTAAACCTCGGATTAACCATTGTCGAGGAGCCAGGGGTCACTTGTCGGTAAACCTTGGATTATTGTCAAGGAGCCGACAAGGGGATTGAGCTTGCTACTCTACCCTTGCGTGCTGTCGGAGTTTAGACTGTTCCCCCAGGTGCATTTGTTGCGGTTGGTTACCTTAGTGGCCATTATCTTTAGGATTCTACCGAGGTGACGGTGGAGGGAAGGTCCCACTGTACCTGGAGCAGACGTCGGCTATACTCACTTGGATTTTCTGGGGGGTTCACTTCACTCGAGACGGTTAAAGTGGAGGAACTTGGTCCAGTCTATTCATTAAGCAGGTTGTCGGCGTAACTGTTCCACCCGCCATTTCTGTACTGAATCCAGCGAGGTTGGGCTTCATCACCAACTAGCGCTTTTGGTCCGGAAGAATACTGTTTGTGTTTGGTTTGACGCCTAGATTCTTTAGGCGTGTGATTCAAATTTGTTTGGTTCTTTAGAGACTTTAGGTGGTTTGATTTGAAATTTTATTTTGTTTTCGTGTGTAGTAGTTAAAAGTTTTTAGCTGTGGCGGAATTACCGAGACAGTCCCGTAGACTTCGGGGCCAGTCTCCTGAAGTTGTTTCTGTGGCCGAATTGTTGAGAAGATCCCGTAGACTTAGGGGTGAACCTCCTCAAGACGAGTCCAGTCATTTAGAAGGTTTAAAGGTCCTTGTAACTCCTCCTAGTGGCAGTAGAGTAGGTTCACCTGAAGAAGGAGAATCTTCCTTGGTAGTCCATCCAGATTACCAAAGTTTAGAGACAGGTTATAATCCCGAAGCTGTTACAGTTTCTGAGCTTGTTGGTAGTTTTTCGTCTGCTAGTGATACAGGCGAAGAACTAGAAATATCTGAACCTGTTACTCTGACTCCTAGTGTTCCTGATTCACCGAGAATAGAAAGAATTATCACCGAAAATCTTCCTGTTGGTTTGATTGCTATTGAAGAACTTGTTCCAGAGGAAGAAATAGGTGTCTCTGATCCTGAAGATCAAATTACCCTTGATCTAAGGGAGCATGAATCTATCTTTTACAGTCCTCCTAGAAGTAGTACTTGGTACCTTTCGTTAACCATTTATTTAGACAACTTTGGGCTAGGCTTTTCCACACCTCGTACTCCTTTTCACCTGGAGGTATTCATACTCCTGTAAATATGTCTGGTCAGTCGTCTGTGTTTACACAAAGTCCTGAATCTTTTTTACATGGCGGTCCTTCTGTTCCTACTGGGTATCAATCTCTTTCTGGTACCTTTGCGGGAGCGTCTCCTCAACCCATTGATCATGGGTTATTAGTTGGAAACAGTGGTAATGTACCATTGGGTGTAGGAGACATTTACATGATGTCAGGTTCAGTTCCTGTTTCCCAACCTCAAGGTGGCCAATTACCGCCTGGGGGGAAGCCTCTGTTAATGCTGGGGGGCAACCTCAAGGTACTTCATTCGTATCTGGGGGGCAACCTCAAGGTCAATACGCTCCTATAGGGAAATACATACCTCAGGGTCAACCCCAGCCTCAATATGTACCCCAAGGTCAACCTCAGTATCAATATCAACCTCAAGGATGGCAACCTCAAGGATGGCAACCCCAAGGGTATCAACCCCAAGGGTATCAACCTCAAGGATACCAAACTCAAGGTCAAGGTCAACCCCAGTACCCGTATTTACCTCAAGGTTATCAACCTCAAGGTCAATACTCAGGTCAAGGTTATCAACCACCTCAAGGTCAATCATATGGTCAAGGTATGGGAACTGCACCTTACAGTTATCAATCCTATCCTCAATCCGGCTATGGATCTCAGTACCCTCAACCTGTTATGGGTCAATACCCTGGAATGTTAGTGTGGGATCCGTCACAGGGTCAACAGATGTTGCAGCCAAGTATACAGTCGGTACCTCAAGCGGGACAACCTGTAGTTTCTGGCCCACCCCAGCAACCGCAACCTGTCCAGTCAAGTGTTCAAACCTCTGTAACTTCGGTAGTTACTCAGCCGCCAATTGCACCTAGTACTCCATCTCAAACGACTGCTGCAACTACCGCCACATCAACCATACTTACTTCTGGAGTATCGACGGCTCCGGTTTTCTACTGTCTCTGTAACCACTCCTCAGACATCTGTAAAACCGTTGTCCGATCTTACGATTCAAAACACCAGTCCAGATGCCTGTAGGCCAGTCTGGTATAAGT